>UXGC01000186.1:0-245350 GCA_900480045.1 Eurytoma adleriae | reverse complement strand
GGTTGCAATGTGAAAGCTTATACAGTGTGGTCCTTAATGGATAACTTCGAGTGGGATTCTGGATACACGTAAATGATATCATCGTTTACTAAGCATTTCGCATTCATATTTTTCATGTTTTCATTTTTAATTTTTAATCTAAAACAATTTTAGAGTAAAATTTGGCCTAGTTCAGGTTGACTTCGACAATTCGAACAGGACCAGGAAACTAAAGAAATCGGCAAATTGGTTTTCAAATGTTATAAAAACTCGAAAATTATAACGAATTATTTACTACAACTGAATCAGTTTTCCGCAATTAAAAAAATTAAAAACGCACATAGTTACTTTATTTTACGCAGAATAATGATAAAACAATTTTCACCTATACTGCAAAATATTTTTACCTAATTTTAATTATCATTGTTTATGATTCGTTACCAAAGAGAATATAAACATTAATACCACATTGCCCTCAGAACCTCAATGTGACGCCTCCACAAAAAAATCCCGAAAACTGCCAAAAACTCATAAAAACATAAAAAATCTTGATTTTTCTCAAAAAAAGTCTCATCCTCGCTCTCGAGGAGGCTCGCGCTCCAACCGGGCTCGCGTCGCCGGTATGCAGGTGAATTTTCCGGCGGCGAAGCCTCCCTCTCTCTCCGCAGCTCCCCGCCCCTCCTTCCAGCTCATTCTCTCAAAGTACGGGCCGCGCGCGCGCGCGGTTGACAGCGTCACCCTAAAAATCAATAAGGTCTCGCCCCCGCCCTCCTCGCTCTCGCGCATAACGCGTCGGCAGTCGTCGCCCCGGCGTTGCGTGCACCCCGCGACTCGCGCCACGGGCGGTCCCGCGGTCGCGGCCTCCTCGTTTTATCAGGCGCCGCCGACCGCGGCGTCGGCGAGATGCGCCGGCTGAGATCGATGCGCGCCCGATCGATGTATCGGCTGGCTCGGCGCGGGACACGGGGACGTCGTTAATTGCTCCGGGGACGTGGATGATACGAAATTGCGTATATCGCGGAATTGTTGTGAATGCAATGTGTTGGTCACTCGCTGTGCGATCAACGTCGAGCTAATTATCGCATGCGTTTAGTTTGAGAAATTGGGCAGGATTAGATAAGCGCGGGTAGTTACTGTAACTACCGACGTAATTCTGCGATGATAATTATTTAAGTTTGAAAACATAAAATACTTCTAAAACGAAACCTAGTATTTTAAGAAATTATTTCTTTTAAATGCGTTAAATAATTTTGGTATTTAGCAGAATTATGCATTTTGCAAGTAATGACGAAGTTAATGCATATATTAATTTTAAGAAATTACTACAATTGCATGAAATAACACGATTAAAAGTAGCAAAATAATCATTAAAATGTAATTTTTAATTTTTCTAAATATTTTGTTATTACGATTGTAGAAAAAAGACGTAAAGTTTTAATAGCGATTTTAGTCACACCTGTTAATCTTTTCATCACGCAAACTTGTCGACGCAAACGGTCAACGTTTGATAAAGAAAACGCAATTTCGTCATTATGAAATTAATCCCCAAAAATGCTAAGTCGATTAACATCTAAATTCATAAAGTTATCGTGGCAAACAAATAATTCGCCGTAATTATAATAATATTGCAGAATAAAATGGAATAATATTTTTAACAAAACATGATACAATTTGTAAAATATCAATTTTTTATATCTTCGTTTAATCAATAAAACGAGTAAACTTATATCACACGGATGCTTCTTTCCGATAAATTTTCCCATTAAAATTTTATACGCAATATTATACTACGATTGCATTAAAAAATACAAACACACACTCGAATATCATATTAAGCTCGATAATAATCCTAGTCGTAGCAATTTTCAACGGGATACGTATATTTGAATATAAGGTATCGCGCAAAGTAATCGTATTACCGCTTCATTAAAATAAAATTGAAAGCGACTGCAGCCCTGACTGTTATTAAACCCTAAATGGACGGAATTCGTCGCTCATATAGGATTACCGAAATCAATTTTAAACGCATTAAAATGACGTTTCGCTTTTTACCGAAAATAATCAACCTCGGTACCCATTAAAATTCGCACTTACCCGGAAAAGGGAAACTCTCCGCTGAAAAACCAAAAAAACGGTATTTGTTCTAAACTAAAAGTAGTAGGAACCGCGTGATCACCGGGGTCCGATCCGTTAAAGTCGTACGACCTTCGATTGTTATCGGCGCTCCGCCGTTTTGTTTCCTCGGCCTTTTTTTTGCGCGCGGCGGCGAGGCGCGCGAAGGTTCTCCTTTCGATAACCCACGATCCGGGGTCACTGCTCGCCGCGAGAGCACGACACCGGTCTTTTGTTCGCTATTTTTCTCCGGCTCGCCTTGGAGCCGATGCCCGCTTTTCGATTTCCTCTTCCTCCGACGCGCGCGCGCCCGGCTCGGCTTAGGTAGGCCGGTGCGTAATGTGGCTGCGCGCTTCTCAGCTTACGTATACGAGTTTCATGCGGTACGCATTTTCTAATAGAACATTTTTTTTTTTAATTGAAACGGTTCTGCAGGTTGGTTAGATTAATACAGTTTTCAGGAAGAAACAACTTATTTAAATATTTTTTCTTTTTTTAATTTTTATCTGTACTTGAAATAAGATTTTATGTTATTTTTTAAAGATAATCAGGAAAGTAACTTTTCTTCTTAATTTTCCTACTAATCAGTGTATACTCATCACTTTAAGAATATATATTTTGTTATACTATAAACTGCATGATACCAACTGTTTAGGCAGTAACAGTCAACAATTTTAGTTTTTGCGTTTGTACATAAATTACCCGCAGAGTAACTCATTTTATTTGTTAATGCGCATTTCATTCGGTCCTTTTGTAGAAATGATTTGTGAATCACGAATGCACTTGCTCGCGAACTGCGATGGAACAGTGGCAATTTACCTACGTCATAATTATTGCGAGCCGCACGCAGCGACGTCAATCTTCCAAAGCGCATTTAGTAATTAGCATCACAGTAAGGAGATGGAGATGCGGGACCGGTTCGTTAGCGACAAACGCAATCCCCGCTTCCGCATTGTGAATGCCATTCATGCTGATCTTTTCGATATATTTTATTAATCTATCAAAAGTCTTTTCAGACAAGCAACAAACTTATTTGTATGAAGTGGAAGTTTCGGACGATGGGAGACTGGTGGTGATAAATTTATAATTTGTTCAAATATTGTGCAGATAATGGCAATTTTAAACATTTAAATTATAGAGCTGCCTTATTTTGAAATAAAAATTCTAATTGAACATACATATTTTATAACCGAAGTAAATTGTCTGTGCAACAGCGAGTCTAATCGATACTAGTGTATATTATTATCTTATCTCTTTATCGTGATAATAAGTTGTAGCAGATACAGCAGACTTACAGACTATAATTATTAATCTTTTTAAAATGTATCAAGTTAATTTTTCGAAAACATGTCTATTTTTTATCTAAGTCCGACATTCGCTAACAGTATTTACAAAAAATTATGTCCAATTAGTACCAAGCATTGAAAAACTACATTAGGTAGTCGAGTCTGCTGAAGTTGCGTGCACGTATAGAATTATGGAAAAGGACTTCACTTGGTCAAATTTGTTTAGTTGAATGTTTGAAATAATGAAGATATTTACACGCATGTACATGCAATTACTTATTAGAAGTACACCATTAGTATTTTTCTTACTACATTTAAATAAACAATTAAAAATACCATAAAATACCACCATAAATAATCATCATTCACTATTATACTAATTCAATATTAAACTGAGTGGTTTTTAACTGACAGAAGTAAAAATTGGCGGATTTTCAATTTATAAGGGTAAAACTAAAAATGATTAATTACCTCAACCTAAAAAAAATGAAAACCTTCAAAATATACCTAAACTACCAATAAAAACATAATTTCTCTTCCTTAAACACGCCGAGTTCGCAACATTGAAAATGACCAAAACCACGAAGCCTCTTGTCAGCCCCCGATATCAATCCGCCGCCCCACAGCGGCGCGTGGAATGCCGGGGCTCACCCTCCGCCGCCGCAGCTACTTTCGCCGGCTGATTGTACGGTTCCGCGGTGTATACACAGGCCCGCGCCGGTGCGAGGGCGGACGGAAGAGCCGGGGCGGCGGCGAGGCGCAACAATGCAGCGGCGCAACCGCGCGGCCGACGTATGTTTGTTACTTGTCACGGGGAATGGAGCGGTAAACACGCGCGCCTCGGAGCGACTCTCGAACTAACGACCTTCGGCCCCCGTCTCGCCGCGGCGGAAGTGCGAAAATAAGCCGGTCCGCCGATTCGGACCTGTAGCTACACGGCGGATCCGAGGGCTCACGCGGGATGTTGACGGTGGGCGCGAGCGCATGGGTTGCGCCTTCGATCTGCGAGGGGATTGCGTGATGTGCGTCGGTGGTCTTTTACCGTTTTTTTTAGTAAAACGTGTCGTAAGGATTTTATTGGGAATAAAATGATTTCTTTTAATGAAGTGGCTGTGTTCTTGAATTTTTTTTTTAAGAAAAGTAGTTTTGTATTTCCTTATAATCGTAATTTTGATTCAATTAAATTATTATTACTTAGGAAGATCGATCTTAAACTTTAAAATTAAATAAAGTAAAAAATACGTTATTCTAAATAAGTTAAAAATCAAGGATAATTTATTAGTTTGTTACAACAAATTTTTCTTTGAGAAAATATCCTCTTCGATTTTTTATTCAAATTTTTAACAAATTTGTAATTCTAAAATTGACCTAAAAACATTTTTCTTCAAAATCGCGGATGAATCTTGCTTTTTAAGTCTATAAATATTAGTTAGCGCGGGATAAAAATGTTCGAAGTAATTTATGAACAACGTGTGCTCATTAAATTTAATTTTCAGTATATCTTTCAGTCATAAATTATAAAAGATAGAAAATGAAATTTAATTGACTTCCGTTACTTTTTATTTTCGCAACATAAGCAGTTTAGAAATGATAGTTTTACCCCGATTTAAGTAAAAGGGGAAAATTATTATTATTACCCAATCGTATGATTAACGAAATAGTTATTGCTTTTTTGATAAAATCTTCTAATAAATAAACAACGTAACATAAGTGAAAATATTTCTTAATTATTCTAGCTATAATTAAAATGTTTTCTTTTTAAATTCAGTCATATATTTATTAAACCACTATGATTAATATCGGCTGCCAAATTAATAAGAAACAACAAAATAATTCCAGAAAAATTTTTCAAATTCGAACC
This sequence comes from Eurytoma adleriae, assembly GCA_900480045.1. Lineage (NCBI taxonomy): Eukaryota > Metazoa > Arthropoda > Insecta > Hymenoptera > Eurytomidae > Eurytoma > Eurytoma adleriae. The sequence continues at coordinate 240,112 of UXGC01000186.1, read as the reverse complement.
TCACACCTCCCCTTTCATTCCCCCGCGTTCAATAATTCACGATCTATTTATAATCTAAGAAAAAGAGCCGCCGAGTCAAAAAAAAGAAGGATATACCCGCAAACTCGAATATTCTCGAGTTTTTCAAAGCTCCGCGAATAAAGCGATAGTTCGCGCGGCAAAAAGACCAGGCGAGTGCGTGCGCGCGCGAGCGAGCGGGAAAAAAAGGAAAACGTCCAGAGTTGAAAGAGGAAAGGAGGCAAAAAGACGGAGAAAGAGAGACCTGAAGAAAAAACAGCCGGCGAGGCATACAGGGGGCGGGGGGAGGGCTGGAGAAAAACGAAGGGAAAAAAATCCCGGGGGGGAGGAGGAACGAGAACGATTTTGCAAGGCAAAACGCTCCCGTCGGACTGGTTAAACAGGTTATCAGTTTATAGCCGCCGTAAAGCGATTTTAAATTTCGCGGCACATGCTCGTGCATTCCACGCGCCCGAAGTCAGAGCGACGAGCCTCTCTCTCTCTTTCCTTCTCTCGGTTTTCTTGCTCCTCCTTCTCTTCACTTTTTTGGTTTGTTTATATATACCTCCGCGAGTTCGTTTTATTTTTAATATGAGCGTTTATAATATATTGTCCTCGGTGCCTGTAAATTGCAAATACGAAAAATTGTTATTAATTATCCGCGGGGTATTATTATAGTTGCTAGGGAGAAAGTTTATTGAAAAATCGGTTTAGTCATCAAGGTCTATTTTTACTGCGTTTTTAAGGACTCACTTTTGCATTTTATTATGTCCTTTTTTTCCTCAACTGGTTCAAGTTTTTTTCCTTAAACTATTATTATGCGGATTTTGTGAAATGTTAATATTTTTGTTAGAAAATATAATACACAGACCTACTTTGGTCAATTAGTTTTATGCTTTTAAAAATAAATGTTAAAAATTTATTATTTTAATTAATGATTGTTAATTTTGAATATTTTTTCATCTAATACAATTTTATGACAAATGAATGATGATAATATTTAAATAAAAAAGTTCTATTGATAATTCATAAGAATTAGACAATAATTGTAGCTATAATCCTTCTTTACGTTTTCGCGTTAGCGAAATTGTATATTGATTTTAAACACTACCTTTAGTTCCACAGATTACATGAAATTTGGAAACTTTAACCCGACTACAGTTTTCAATTAACTTAGGTAAGGTCATTATTTTCACGTAAAGTATAATTTCAAAAATTGTTATGCATTTTCAAAATGATAAAAAGACAATTACATTTCAAAGTTATATATAGAAACATTAAAACGTTAAACCTCAATTAAAACCAGTCAGTGATGATACAAAGTAAATTTAATTTAAAATTTAATGACCCACGTAAAAAATATTACGCGAATAAATTAAATTCAGCAATTAAACGCTTTAAATCTAAAAAAAAAAACAAATTGATTACTTCTCCAGTTGGAGCAACGTAAAGGATTTTATAAGAACATAAATTAAAATTAACAAAAGTGAATTTTAAGAGCCTCATGCAAATTCCACCAAAATTTAACAAATGACCCAGAATACTTAATTTCCCGTGTGCAACCTTCGCAGCAATTTGCGCGTCTTGAGCGCAATTAAGGTCAAACGCAATCTCATTGCAGCTTGGCGACAATTATACATAATTGAGATTCCCATTCCGCTTCTGTCTCGTGCGACAATTTTCAAAGCCGCAACATCTGCATTTAACTATTACTTCGCCTCGTCCTTCAGCCACGGATAAAGGAAAGAAAGCAACTCTTCACTTCTGATTGTCGAGTGCATTAAGTAAACTTTTCTCGTTGATTCTTCTTTAAATTAATCTTTTCGCGAGCAGAAAAACTGTGTACTTAAGAATAGCGAGATAAAGTGAATACGTCGCATATTCAAAATGTAAACATAAGCAGCTCGTTTATCTTAAATACAATGTGTAAAATAAAACGTTTAAATTATTTTTTGATTATTTTCTAATAATATTCAATTTATTTTGTGTGAAAAGAAAGAATCAAGCTAAGTTTGTAAGTGTGTGTATGTGATTTATTTTGAAAATTTTAGGAACTGAAGTACCTATTGAAGTATAATAAAAATTCAAACTTAAGAATAAAAAATAATTCATGGAAGAACGCTTCTTTAAAAAAATTGTTGACTTAAATCTAATGAAGAAATAAAGTACTGTACAGAGGACATGTTTAGAGTAAACAACTAAAGATAAACAAAGGACGAAAAGAAAACGATAATAAATTTTTATAGATTTTATCTTTTAGATCTATTTTATCTTTTATACTCTCTAATGAAGTCATCAGTCATCGTGAACCATCGCTTGAACATCAGTTGCGCGCGAAAAAGAAAACAATCGACAATCGCACTTAAAAATAAGACGGGAAGGCAAAAATGAAAATTAAAAACCACTTGCACTTTTCTTTGCGATGCCTTCGATAGAAAAAAAAAACAGAAAATAATTAATGCTCATGCAACTTCGCTGTCATACAATAGGCAAATAATAAAAAGAGATTTCACGTGAAAAAAAGAAGTACAAGGTATTGCTACAGTAAAGAATGAAAAAAATTCTGAATGTATGATACATAAAATTTTCCTCGCGGAACTTGCACTTTTCATTTATTATTATTAATATTATTATTAATAGTGTTATTGTTTATTATCATTAATAATAATCGTCATTAATAATGATGAATCGTTATCGCGCGAGACTTCTCGCGAGGGAAGTAGAAGCGCCAAAATCTGAAGGGCCGTCGATCACGGTTACAATTATTTTATTTTTTTTTTTCTCGCAATCGCTCGCCCATTTTTATTTATTATTTTCAATCGTATGGCACACGCGTCTCTTCGGACTCTCCTCCCTGAGGAGGGAAAAGCGACGGTGACAAGTAGCGGCGCTCGTTTCCTTCCCTCGGTTACGCTTTTAAACATCTGTCGTCGTCCAGCGCTTTTCTCGACGTATACATTTATTTATTCATTATCTTTGTTAATTGCGTTGTCCTTGCTGCAATTTCTCACTTATGTCCATTTTCGCTTTGCCTCTTTACAATATCTCTCTACAATAGTTTTTATTTTTTTTTTTAGAAAATCCGAACGCACGTATATAACAAACCACAAGAATCGTAAAACTTTGAAAACGCAGGTAACAAAGCCCGAAACACTTATTTCACACAATTTTATCATTTTTCTAATCGCATTTCTTCTGCTTTATATTTTCTTACTTTTTCGTAGGTGGACGTAGCGTCTGCTGGCAGCGCGCGTTGTTCAAAATTTCACGCAATTTTAGCTTGGACTATGCCGAAGCATTTTTTTTTCTTTTTTTTTTTTAATATACATATATTTTTTTTAATGAAATAATCATTGTAAATTAAAAATCAACATCGCGCAATGCCAGTAAACGCTTAAACTTTTTACAAAATTTTTATTAGATTCGTGAAAGACACAGATATCTATAGAATTTTTTAAATTCGCTACGACGATACCTTATTACACACATATTTTTCGTCTCCGCTACCGTCCCCTCGTAAAAGAAAAAAAACCTTACCTCGTTTTTTTGTTCGTCTCACAATCCTAAAACAAGCATATTGTAGTAATATAGCTACTGTTAACACGGATATATCAAGAGTGAGTCAGACATAATTTTTCAGACTCGCACTCTGAATCTGCCGACTTCTGATCTTTCCTAGGATTTGTCTCATTTTTAATAAATATTAGTCAGCTTTTAATCAAATTGTGATGTTTCTTAAGACATTAATTTGAACTCTAATAGCTAATTCAATGGCAATAATTTTATTCGAAAATCAATTCATAAAATTTGTTAAGGAAACGTCGTTTACTGTACGTTAAATGTAATTTACTAGTGCTGTTTTGAAAATCGAGAAACGAAGAAAACATCAAAAGCAGCGTTTGTGCTCTTTTCAAATCTCAAACACTTTTACAACGAACAAATCTGAAGAAACGCTCGAAAAGCGAAGGCCGACTTGTAATAATTTTTTTAAGGAAGTCGCGTGCGATTGCGGTTCCCTATTTATTTTTTTCTGTCTTTCGTAACCGCGAGGATTTCTTGGCGCATCCACTTTTTATGACGAAATTCTTCGGCTTGAATGTGTAACAAATTCATTTATATAATTGTGGAAGTTTATCGAAATGTGCATTTATAAAAGTAGTTTAATCTGCGCAATAGTCTATACGCTTTTTTGAAAAATAATAACTACACTCTTGTAAGAGTAAAGATGTAAAACAAATTTTTGAGGCGAAAAGTTTTTACTTTTTACTCTACAAGATTTTTCGCAAAATTAGACTCTTTGATAATTAAATCTACAATAATTTCTATCCGACGCAAATATTCTTATACTACTAATTAAAGTTAAAGAAATTATACAATTTTATTTTACAAAAAATAAATCAAAGTAAAATAATTTTGCAAAAAATGATTCCTGGAAACCAGTGGAAGCAAAAAAATATTTTCTTTCATTTTGATACTTTTTTCCTTTTACAAAAAAAGCTAGATCACAGATTGTAAAACAATTATACCGCTGCAATGAGGCAGATTCATTGTACACAACTATCAGAATCTCGCTGTAAAGAAGGCTAGCCAAAAAATTTCGTCATAATTCTGAGGCTCGCGATCCACGAGGTTCGGGACGGCCTGTACACACATACCTAAAACCTTAATAATTAATTTCTCATTACAGGTATTACATAATATTCAAAGACGATGCTGAATTTTTTCAACTAGATTATTCGTCGCGACTTACTAGTGAGCTTATACGGTAAATGTATATACACTATGTACAAAGTTCACGATCTGGCGGTTATTACACTTGACATTCATTGTTTTATTTAGTTGTGACACACTTTATATACCTGATGAGAAAAATTCTATTATGTCTTTTGCTTTTAATTTCGTTTTACTTTGCAGCGAAAAGACCCTCGATTCCTCTAACACTTTGAACTTTTTTATTTACTTATAAACTATGACCGATGTCCGTGTACTGTTCGAGTGTCATCTTAGACGTCAGTGAATATTGGCTAAATTAATGTGGCGGAGACATCCGAATCTTTGTGCGATTACTTTTCTTGCAGAGAAGAAAAAAAGAAACACTGTTACACAGTTAGACGCCTTTTCATTCTTATTGTTGTCTAGCCGACGACCTCGTGACACTCTCGCATTATACAAATACATAATATTATCACATCGCGCATGTAGAACAAGTTGGAAGGAAAAAATGCGCTCTAAAGTACGATTAGCCATTAATTGCGCGCTTAAATCGTCTCTTTCGGTATGTCTATTATCGGGTGCTCTGTCCCTTAAAATTTACATCATTTTTCTTTTTAAAATGTCCTTTTTTATAATTTTTCTACTAACGTTTAATCACACAAATTAAAAGCTTCCAATCATCCCTTTTTCTCAATTTTATTTATCTAAACGGAACGTAAGCGTGATGTAGTTTTCTAATCGCCGCATTGACAGTTTCTTTGCCTTTTAAACCGATGACATTCAATGGAATTTCAGTAAAATCTTTCTATCATTGCTGCATAGCAGTTTTCTTATTATTTTATTAAATTTTTTTAAATCTAGAACAATTTGAAATGTAATTGCTCGTCTCGAAATTTCAATAGAAAAACAACAGATATATATAATATCTATATTTTAAACCAATTGTTATATATACTTAAATATTTAAATTGCATTTATTATCATTAAATTCTAGCATGAAATCAGTACGCAATATTTATATTTATATTCCTACTTAATGTACAAATTAAATGCTATTAATTCGTTCTCGTGATTTACGGACGAATTTCTTAAATTTTTAATTTAAAAAATCACCGTACTGAAATTTGAGACGAGAAATCGTTCTTCAAACAAACTTAAAATAAATAATAATAAATTGCTAATCGAAAATTTCTAAAAAAAATTTTCCTTAATAAAATAGTTAACGATACAGAACACATTTTTCTATTTCCGTATCTTCTAACAATGAACCATCCTTATATCATCATCTGCATCTATCAAAATACTTACAAAAAATTACCTCTCATGAAATGAAGAAAAAAAAATGAAACGTACGTTATAGTAAAACACACTAGGCGCAACTTCAATTCACACCTTCTTCGTTAGCGCAATAAGTTTAAAACGGCGAATAAAGAATGTCCTATTATAAATCGTCCATCATCGCTTTGAGATCGCTGCCACATCTGCATTTTTCAATTGACATCAAATTGTTTATTTTCACAATGCACTTCTGACTTTAGCGACAAATTTACGACGTTCAGTGTTCTTCTGAAGTCAGCGATAACAATCGTAATTTCGATTTAAAACATCTCATAGTAAATAAATCTATGATTAATGCACTCAAATATAAAAAACTGTTGAGAAACAACAAACAATAAAGTACCAGAAATACTTTCAAAAAAATTTTCAAAACTCGATATAAATCTCGGAGCAAAAAATAACACAACAGCCGACAGAAAGTAAGCGTCGAAAATTCGTCACTATAGTCGAATGTCCCGCCGAGAGCCCGTCTACTTGGACGTGGGCGCGGCGGGCTGGTGCTGCTGGCCGGCGGCCATGGCGAGTCTCGTCTGCTGAGCCGAGGATGAGGCGAGCAGCTCCTTATAGTAGGCGCTGAACTCCGGGGGCAGAAAGGGTGCGGGGGCCGCGTTCGGTGCCATGGGTCCGGGGAAGAGGCCGTTGTAGAAGGCTGAGTAGTACGGATCCAGGATTGGCAGGAACTTGCCGGCAGCCGCTGCCGCTGCCGCCGCCGCTGCGGCTTGCGTCGTGCCGTTGTTCGCCGCAGCGAGCTGGTGCGCCAAGAAGGCTGGATTACTTGGTGGTAATGACGGCATGAAGCCCGTAGGCAGGCTCGGCACACTGTGCCTTCTCGACGCCTCGGATTCCCTGTTGTGCATATTATGATTTTAGTATTCTTTATATAAAGAACAGATATTAAATGCTTAAACTTAAATTTCGATAATTTGATTTTTTAAGGTAATTAAATTTGCTAACCTCGACTGTTGTGGTTTCGACGCAGCCTCTAGTCTGCAGTGCTGTTGTTGCTGCTGTTGCTGCTGCAGAGCGACCTTGTCGCCTTCGCTTATCCTGCGATGTTGCTCTCTACTGGCAAGCGCATCGATCGGCGTTTTTCTCCTCTCCATCGCCAACTGCTGGTAGCTCTGGTGGCTGGGCTTGCCGTAGTTCCCTGCGGCGCTCGCGTTCAAGTGGCTTAGGTTCGGCACGTTCGGTATCACTGGATGATGAACGCTACTACTACTGCTACCGCTACTCGGACCCGACGGTTTTCTCGGTGTGTATGGAGAGACAGGTTCCGCTGGCATTCTCGTCGGGTACTTGCCATTCAAGTGGTGCTGAGGTGGATGCGGTTGCTGAGGAGGTGGCGGCCTCCTTTGCATTGGTAATTGAGGTGGCATCTATTAAGCACAAAAAATTAGTTAGTTTCTGTTATCATTTCCAAATTATTAATAAATAACAACGTTAAAAAAAATTAAACGGTATTTGAAAAATATTTTCATGTGCTTTTAAAGCTTCTTTTCATTTACGTTAAATTGAAAATCAAATGAAACACACCACATTGTTATTGGGGCGCATGGGCGGGCTGGGCTGAGGCAAGCCGACACCGCCGCCAGAAGACTTCTTCGGACTAACAAGGGTGATTTCGAGATTATTCGTGGCCATTGTACGACTGTCGATCATGCCTGGATAGCCGGCTGGGTTAGGTGCAACGCTGCCCGTAACGAACTGGTTCTTCCGCGTTGAGTCCGAGGGCGGCTGGGGTGCCGCCATCGATTGCTGCGGCTTCATACTGTTCATATCCTTGTGACTGCCAACCATACCGATAACTCCTCGCCGGTGTGCGTCGTGGTTACGCACCTCGAGGTTCAACGGGGTTGGCCTGGGCACCACCGGTACCCTCACAATCTCAAGATTCGGTCGGGCCATACCAGGCCGTTCCGGCGCTGGTGACGACTTTTGTGTGAGATCAAGAACCCCAGTACTTACTGGGTCGCAACGCGGTGACATTCCTGCTGGTGGTGGAGGTAGAGAACTAAAACAGTAAACATTGAATTATACAATTTTATAAAGTTCCATTTAGAAAAAATTTGTCTTATATTTAATTTCTTAAAATTTGATTTGATTTATTGAACGAACCTTGGAGTCCTAGGGGCATGTGGGTGAGGCAGTACCGGCGGCAAGAACTTAGGCGCAAGTATCTCTTTAGGATTACCATAGACCGTTCTCTCGCTATTGCCAAAGATCGACCTGGACTGAGTGACCTTGGGCAAGGGCCTGCCGTTGGTTACTGGAGCAGGAATCGGCGGTACAAACCGGTGATTCGCCTGCGCCACAGGGCTGAGCGAATGCGGCATGGGCATATTGGCATTAGCGTAGAGCTGCAACAGTGTCGCGTTGTTCGAGGAGTTGCCGAGGTTTATCACACGACTGTTGACTGGCGATGCCTGGCTCGTCGGCGTGCCGTTGCTGTTCTGACTCGTCGGCGCCAGCTGTGGCTGTTGCTTAAGGGGTGAAGGAGAGAGGCGTGGGCTGCGTCTCTCCTCGGAGCGTGACATCGAGTGACCGAGCTCCGGGGTCACTGTGACGTTGATGAGCTTCGGTATCGGTAGCGAGAACGGTGAAGCCGGTGGTTTCTCCTCCTGCTTGACCGGTGACGTCGAGGCGCTGTTCGCACCTGTCGCTAAAGGTGAGGGCGAGGGCGACGCAGAAGTCGAGGACGTTGTCGTCGTGCAAATAGACATCGGTACACCCGCTGTCGTCGCTGTTGGCTGGATGACGCTTGGTCGAGAATCTATATATTCGAGAAAAATATTATTATCGTGTGCTCATTATTAACTTAACATTTTTCACAACTTTGCTTAATTTTATTTTACAGTAGCAAATCACAAACTTGTTTGGATTTATATATTTACCCAATTCAACGGCCGTAACTTCTAAACCACCCTCTCTTAAAATTTCAAGTTTCCGCTTCTTGAAGCTAGGAATGATGAGCTTGTCCCGAGTGCCGGATTCGGACTCGGTTTCGAGATCGATGACCTCGGGAGAACGTGGAGCAACCATCGGTGGCTTGTCCGCGAACATCGGGCTCTTCTCCTCGAAGAGCGGTATGTTTTCTTTGCCCTGGGCCAGCAGACTCGTCTGCTTCGGGTCTAGTTTTATCTCCTTCATGTCCTTCTCCGGTGGCGGGGTTAACGTCACTACTGTCGTGGCATTCGTTGCTACAGTGCTCACGGGCAGTCCCGGTGGTGAACACGATGGCGGTACCTAAACAGTTAATTAAATTAGTATTATTTTAGTACATTGTAATTAATATATAATGAAATTAGAAGAAATCATCAATTACTAACAAAAATTTTATTGTAAAATTTATGTACTGACTTATGATTTAAAAAGAATTTCAATTTCAGCAATAGCTGAATTAAATTCAATCCCTATTTTACAAATTCTTCGCTTATTAACCAAACAAGTGCTCTTACAAATTTGGAGTAGTGTAAAATGTAAAAATAAGGAGTACATAAAACGATAATTTCAAAATCCATTTCTAAAAACGAAAAACTGCTCTCGTATCCATACACTTATACTGTAAAACCTTTCATTAGCAAAGGTTCAGAGAACCCACTTAAAAAAAGGTGGTCAAGTGTCAGGCTCGAAGGAAAAAAAAGGGACACGAATGAGTGTACCTGTTGCGTAACTAGAGGACTATTGAGCTGCCTCTCGAGCACGCTGCTATTCGTCGGCGTGGTGGAGGCTGGCGGTGTGCTGGTGGGCGAGGAGGCGCCGGACGACGTGGAGGCGGTACCGGCGTTCGTCGGTGCCGTCGTCGTCGTCGTGGCCGTCGTCGTCGTGGGCGCCGTGGTCAGCAGGAGACTCGGCGAGGTGGGCAGTTGTTGCTGGCTGGCAGGCGGTGGGTTGCTGGTCGCGATTATCGTGTTCAGTGACTTCAAGCGCTCGGGCTTCACCCTCACGCTGCGCAGCGACGAGGTCTTGCCGCTCTCCGCGCGCGGCTTCTCACCCGGCAGGAATGGCTGCGGCAAAACAAACTTTGTTAAATTTTCGATACGACGACGCCTCGTCTGTTTGCTTACTGATTCGGAAGTTGGCTGATTGATTAGATTGACGGCGCTTGTTTGCTTTATCTCCAAAATGAAAATACGATCGATTACACATACTTTTTTTTTAACAGTATTTGTACGAGTAGAAGCAAGCTTTAATTTACTCTATAAGCATTTAATAATGAAAGTTGCTTGGTTTTAGTTAATTTTTACTCAAAGAGTCAAAACTGACTCATTTTTTTTCGTTCAAATCGAATGGTCTTTTTACTCTCATATTTGAAGAGTATTGTTATAGTTCCATTATCAAATAACGGATTGGAATGAGTTAAAAGAAAACAACTTTAAAAGGTAAACTTTTACAGGAAACTTTTAATAGAAGAGTTTATAAACGCTGAACGAGAGTTAACGTAAAACTCTAAAAAAAAATCGAACAAGTTTATTACCGAAGTAGAAAGAATTGACTGTAGAGGAGGAGGGGGTGTAGCTGCTGTGGAGTTTGACGTCTCGGTAGGAGATGACGTCTCCGAAGGCGGAGGACTTTCGGTCTCCCTCTTCACTTCTACGCCATCCTCCGACGCTTCCGATATACTCGGTGTCTTGGTACGTCTGCCAGCTTGGTTTGGCTTAACTTTCGATTCCTCGCCCTTCTGACATCTCTCGTACGGTAGCAATAACCTGAAACGATTAAATGAATAAATAATTCAAGAAAATATATTTATATGAGGTACATTTTTTTAAAATTATTTCGTAATTTAAATTGAATATATCAATTAATTAAGGAGTATTTTACCTTTCGTAGTGTCTTCTCGTTATCGTTGCAGCACTCGTCGAGCCTGTGTTGCCACCCAACTCATCGTAAATCGTCTTCCATAGACGATTCGCGCTTACTCTGTCATATCCACCCAAATCCTGAACTTTCGTGTAAAACAGGAATAGGTCAACTGGAAAATATTGATCGTTTTATTATTAGAAATATTATCTTTTATGTAATTTACCAATTAAGGCTTAGTTTGCATTTTAATTAAATATTAGTATATAATAAAAGATACAAATAAATGTTCTTGATGTATTTTTATTTTATTGAATCAAACACCTTGATTATAAAAAAATGAAAATAATACTAAAATAACATGAAATTTTAACTTTTACTCTAATTCGCAATAATCAAGAATACATAATAAGAAATGAATTGATCCTTACTCTGCCTGTATCCAAGTAGAGGCATTTTTCCCAGCGGCGTATTGCGCGAGGACATGAAGGTGTGTACGTCGCTGACGAACTTCTTCTCCTCGGCGCTGGGCTTGCGGTCGTTGCGCTTAACGGCCGCGGCGGCGGCCGCTGCCGCCGCCGACGACGAGGTGCTGGATGCGGCCGAGCCGGCGCTCGACTGGCCGGAGCTCGAACTCGAGCCCTTCGACGTGGAGGCTGCCGCCGAGGAGGCAACCGAGGCTTCGCTCTCGTTGCTCGACTCGCCCGGCGACACGCTGCGCTTTTTGCGCTTCCTCCGAGGCCTGCCCTTTAACTTCGGCGCTGAAATGAATATACGATAATTTAGAATAAATATTACATTGCGGGATGACGTATTTAGTAAAATTTAATATAAAATTTTTTAAATCGTCTACTAAACTAACTACAACAAATTTTATGATTTTTTGAGTTTTTCTACATCTTAGTCTATAGTAATTTCTATTTTCTCTGTGAATTTGTTTAGCAACGATTTATCGCAATAAACCTAATAAATGTTTAATTTGATATTTAAACATTTTATTATTTTTTTTTTATATTTTGGAAAAGTTTAGTTTAGTATTTTGCGATTATGACGTTTTCTCGGTTTTGCTGAAAGTAGGTTTTCCGGTTAAAAAGGCTTAGGCGGTAATAGCGCTTGAAATTCTGTATTTTTAATTTAACTTTATCAATAGCGATACGAAATTCAGTGCACCATGGTAATCAGGCAGCTTTACTAGGTAAACGCTACAACAGCTATATTGACTATCTATATTTAAACGAGTCCGTGGCATTACTAGGTACACGTAAATATTTATCGAACTCGAAGCGGATTTTCAAAATAATGCAGAGAAACGCAGAGCCGCGGGACCATCGAGAATTTGACACTAATACTACGAGAAAAGAATTTTATTTTGATCGGTTGATTGCCTATTAATTGGCGTGTTAATATGATAATAGATTCCGATCATTCCAATTCGAATAATTGATTCGAATTCGAATAATCGATTAATTGAATTAATTTAACAAAGTTCGATAGCCCATTTTATATTCGTTATTATTTCAGTACCAATCAATAGTCAATTGAATTTTTTACGTCGTTGATGAAATCTGAGACGCGCAAAAGACTATCCGCATATCTATATACCTATCCTAAATATGGAAACCCTCACGGCGTTGCGTCATATTACGACTACTGCAGACAAAACGTTTTAACTCATTTTTCGGCCTTTTAAATTCCTTACGTACTATTGATGTTTACTGTATTTTACTTCCAACAAGAATAAAGCAGGAAAATGAGTGTCGTAAAAAAGCGTTCGAAGTCAAAACAATTTTTTTTATTTTTTTCTTGCAAACTAGCAGTTTGCACCTAACCCCCGATTATTATTAAAACTTGTTCTTCTTTTTTTCCCGAGAACAGATACAGTTTGCACATAATCCGTGCAGATTATTAAAAAGCAAATTCTTGAAATTGGCCGGCTTATACAGTGGAAATGTCGCCGCGGTCGGTGTTTACTCTCGAGTTCTCGGGAAATGCCACGGGTGCGTGCACGTATGTGCGTAAGTGTGCGCTCCAAATGCAGTCACAAAAAAAATCACGTGACGCTTAACTTTATTACACTGCATCACAATTAAAACTTTTTACTTTATGCAATAAAAGTATTAATAACAATTTTTAAATTGATATTAATATTTAATTATTTAAGATATAAACAAGTAAATTACAATTTTTACAATTTTATTTTGTTTCTAATTAGTAAATAAGTAATTTTAATAGCAAAAAATTTAACGAGGTTGTTCTCAATTAAGAATGACAGTAAAAAATATTTTAATTTTTCTCTAGTATTTCTAACTAATACATTTCATTTAAATTAAAATGCTTTTCTTTTACTGAAAGCTTTTCGCAGGGCTTGAAGACCCATCAAAATAATTAAAAACAACTTTATATAAGTAACCAGCGAAACAAAATAACTATGAACTATATAAAAATGTAAATAAAACGTAAGAATCAGCAATTAAACATAAAATACAAATTAAACCAAAGAAAATGAAAACTAAAATAAATCCTTACGCTCTACCCCGTCGATAAGTAGCTTAACAATTTCATTGTTAATTATTCTCATAACAATCGCCATGTTTCTCGCTGGCGAAGACGTTGACTAGGATTAAAAGTAACACTGCAGCTCCCTCGAGGATGTGGGGTTAACCTCCTGCACGGTCTCGAGGCTCGGGAAATCCGCACACGTGAACTACACACGTGAAAAGGTCCGTCCCGGCGCGTAGTGAGGCCGTGTAATAAACTACGAGTAAGGAGCGCGGCGCGACTTGGGCGCACACACGCACCACGTGCGCCGGTGGTTTGCCGGCCGGCCCGGCCGCTGCCATGCACACGCGACTCGTGCGCTCGCTCGCACGCCGCCCGCGGGGGGAGGGGGGCGCGCGCCCGCGTCACGTGACCCGCGCCGCGACCAGCCCTACGGACGCGCGGGAAAGACGCCCGTTCGAATGTGTGTTATATGCGCCCGGGAGTGCGTTGCGCGAGTACTTTGTTTGTTCCGAGTTCGATTGACGTCGCGCTTTTTCATCCTTTTTTCGAAAGCTTACACGAGAGGGGAAGTCGTGCTTGTGATGGATTTACGGTTATTGATTGAATTAAACTTTTAAAATACTACTCTTTTCGAAGAGATGAAGTTTTTTATTTATTTTTTTTGTAGAAAAATCGTGTTTTAATATCTAAATGTATAACTTTACTTATTGTTATAATATTTTATTATTATATTTTCTCTCCACTTCTTTAAGAAATAAACGTTATAGATAATTTTTGATGATTAAGTCTTTCTTTTTAACCTTAATAGTAGTTTTTACTTTTTTAAATTGAATAATAAAGTAATTTTACTTTTAATTGTAGACTAATTTCGTAAGTACCTACGAATAATTAAAGTTTCTCAAGTTTAAATTTAATTAAAATACTTTACTAATTAAGAAAAATTTTGATGAAAAATTAATTTTGAGCTCACCTAAATGATTACAGAGCAACTCGTGGGTCTCCAGGTCGGGATAATCGAAGGTATCCCTGCAGAAGAGCACGCGAGTGCCCGGCAGGGCGGTGAAGCCGCCGAGTGCGGCGGCTATGGAGGAGCACAGCCAGGAGGGCTCGGAGCCCTCGAGGCGACGTAGCAGGGCCCGGTAGCGGCAGTACCTCGGGTACGAGAGTACGACGACCTTCGTCTGGCTGACCTGCTCGCCCCGGCGGGTCGTCAGGGCGTCCAGGTCCTTCTGGTGGCGCTCGACGTCCGAGAAGTCCAGCCCCGGGTCCGACAGCACCTGCGGCTGCGGACTGCTCTCCGGCGACGAGGACGGCGTCGGCGGGTACGACACCTCCCGGCCCCACGACCACTCCAGCGACGGCGACAGCCATGTCACCAGGTCGTGCACGCGCACCACTACCTTTTCCGAGATCGTCAGTACTTCGTCCTGGAAAAATAAACAAATTTTTATTAATTTAAATAAATTTTTTATTGAATACGTGAAATTTTAGGGTTGATTTTAGAAACGCGTGGATTATAAGAGATGTCATCTAATTCGCAGGGCTAATAATTATTACAAAAATTATTAAATTTCGTATAAAATTGGGAGTTTTAATATAATTTAAGGAAATCCTTAAATATATTCATAAATACATCAATCTGAAATTTCTGTTTTGATACTGTGAGGTAAACAACTGAAGTTTTCATAGAAAATTAAGTAAACTTGTTTACAAACGATCCTCACACCATCAATGTCATTACACTGTCATTTGTGTGAAAATTCTTGATAAGAATAATTCTTATAAGTTGTTCGGATATACTATGTCCGGTAATTACTCTTATAGCTAGCTAATCAATACAAGATATTTTCTTACTACTTAACTTCTACTTACAGAAATAAAACTCAGAATTTAATATTTATTAATGTAAAAAATTTACATTATTATGTTATCATTTTAAAAAAAAATTGCAGTATAAAAATGAAGTAATAAAATGAAATATATATGGCTATATTGAAGTTGACTTTAACGAGTTTCGTGATACAAAATGAAGTGGATTTTTAATATTACTTTCAAAGAACTGCTTCAAAAAACATTGCCTCTCATTATTCAAACCAGAATGAAAAAAAGATGATTGAGCATAAAAATTCAGGGTCTTTTATTTTTAAGCCGACCTCATCGATCGAGTAGCCTTTAGTTTAACGTGCGTTCGCTCTGCAATAGTATAATGCGGTCTAAATGATAATGAGGGGAAATACTAAACAGATTACCTATATTAAATTCATGCATCGAGAACACAATTTAATAATGCAGGATTCTGTAATTACAGTTACAGGTTAATTACAAGTATGCATTATTATGGAATATCCGCAGTTTATTAGTATTAATGGCTCTAAAATTGTGATAAACAATTTAAATTGAAAAAAAAATAATTTTGTTTTAGACAATCAGAGTAAATAATAATTTGTAACTGTCAAGGCACGAAACGCAAGCGGTTGACTTACAGTGTGAAAAACAAGTAGCACGGGTGGGACAAAGTTTTATTGTTTCGAAAGAAAAGTTTTGAGATCTCGCAATAAAAAAAGATGAATGGCAATGAGTTAAGCTTAAAGTATGTAATGCCGGAGGATATTTTACGTCAGTTTATCGCTCGTATCATAGTACTTTGCTGCGTTACGTCAGTGCAATATTGTTGCGTCTTCGCTCGCACTCTCGCGAGGAGTGTGTACGATTTCGTGAAAAATAACAATACAAGCGTTGCCACGTGAGCGTGCCTTTTCAAAGCTGCAATTGAAAAATCAATTGCGCGTGTACGTACGATTGTGAAAATTTCATACGATGCATTGAATACAAATTTAGCGTCATTTTTCTTATGGACTATTATGTGCAAATTATATATGTACTATTTACACGATGACCGTAAGGATAGCAAGTATTTGTAATAAGTACAGTAAGTAATAATATTAATTAAAAATGAATTTGAAAAATATTTTAAAATGATAAAGAGATAATGTCAAACTTTTAATATCTCAGTAAAGTTTATTAACGCACTAAAATTCCAATTGCAATTACCTTTAATTAAATATCTCATTAAATAAAAAAGATTTAATAAGCACATTATATGAAGGAACAAACATTCGTCGACCGAAAATGTTAAATAAAGTTGTTACATACTTTTTATACAAAAAAACTGTAATTACAGCGGCACGTGCAATCCTTTTAATACCCCAACCGCGATGTAATTCAAGCGTAGTTCACATTTGCCCGGCGACTTTTTCCAGCGATTTTAATGAGCTTTGCCCCGCGTAAACGCGAGAAATAACTTTGGAAAGCCGCGGGCGCATAAATTCGAAATCATCGCCGTAAAAAAAAATAAAATCGCGCGCTGTCATTGATCCGGAAAGCCGCGATTCCGGTCGCTGAACAAAGCCGCCGTCATTAATGGATGAAATAAATAAAACGAATCGAGGGGGGGTACGGAAGCTCTCGGGGGGAGGGGAAACGAGCGTAATGCGCGGCTAATGGCGTTTGAGAGCCACTGGCGCCGTGCGCTTTCATCTTTTGGTCCTTGCGCGCGCGCAGACTCCCACACACAGCCGCGGCCGTTCATCCCCCGGGCTCGCGCGCGCTTCGATATACCGCCGTATTCGGCGAGACTTCTGTTTCTTCCGCTGATGCTTTTTTTTCCACGTCTTGTTGTGTTTTTATGCCCTTTTTACTCTTCTTTTATGACTTCTTGTGCGTTTATTCTCTTCGCATTTCGCGTGGTGTGCCGTCTCTTTTTTTTACCGTTGATAAATCTTTGGTTTATTTAAGTTATTTTAGATGTGGTTTCGGATTTTCGCTGGGTTTAATTTTCGTGCTTCCGGTTAGCTGACGCTTCCCTTTGCATTATCGTGATTGAACATCCAGATGTATAAGGTCATGTTCGTGTGAGTACGTCGATTTGTTTATGTGTACGAGAATTTTATGCATAATTTTTAAGTAAAGCTTTTTCAATTCAATTTTTTAATGGATTTATTATTTCTTTTACAGTACCTAATTATAATTTATATTAAATCGTTTTATTACATTTTCTGCAATTATTTCGAGACACTGTTTCTATAATTACTGCTCTTTTTATGACTGCCTTGCGTACACTGCCTTTTTCTACTTCGCTTACTACTTCGCTCGTATTACCCGTTATTCTAAAAATGTTTTTAATGCGATTAATTAAAGGGTGGAATAAGAATATCACTTATAATCACAAAGTCATTAGCGACGAAAACATCAAGTGTCTAATTAATTATTTTCTTAATTTAATTAATCAAAATAGAGTATCACCGTTTGGAAACAGTTACTTGAATAAAATTGAATAAACGTCGGCGAGATAGATTTTCCTAAAACGCTCATTCGCTGATTACATAATGAATCAATTGAAATTTTATTAAGATCGATTTTCGATATACAAGCCGAAAGAATATCTCAAACTGGAAACGCATTTAATCTTCGCGTAATTGAACTTTCAAACAGCCCTAAAATATAGTTAATTCATCTTAGTCGAGAATAATCTTGTCTGTTTCCCCGCTCCTTCTCTTTCCGAGCGCTTCGCGCGGGACTTTTGCTCTCGCTCGCGCTCCATTGTTCCCTCGTCTCCCCCTCCCACCCTCGCTCTCTCTTTCTCTCTCTCTCTCTCTTTCTTTCTCTCTCTCTCTCTCTTTCTTTCTCTCTCTCTCTCTCTCTCTCTCTAGCGCGCGAGCGAACGGCGTTGATTGCGAAAGGAGAAAAAAAACGACTACCTTCGCCCCACCCGCCGCGCATGTATGCACTTTCGCACGGCGCGGGAATTACGAAAATTAATTTTTACGCCTTCTTCTTATAAGAGGCTGCGGTTTGCTGCACTCGAGATTGTTCGGTGAATTAGTAATTGCACTGTTTTATTGCGAGGTTAAGCGATTTTTAAATTGCACGTTTGTTTTGTAATGATTTTACCAAGTTTTTGCGCAAAAATTTTACTTATCCGCGGTTTTTTTTATCGTCGCTTATTTAGATAAAGAAATATACATTAATTAATGTTTAATTTAAAATTAAAAATTGAACTTCAATTAGAATTGTATTGAATTGTTGTTCAATTAGATTATATTTAAAATTAAAAATTTTTTTTATTAATTTAAATAATTAAATCTTGTAATACGTTATGAGATCACGTTATTATTTACTGATGACGCGTATAACAGAATTAATGCAAGAGTCATTACGCAACAATTAACCGCACCCTATCAAATTTCAATCCCACCCACGCAATGCTAAACAAACCAACCTTAAAAAAAAAACTCGAAGCAAAAAAAAAACATAAAAGAGTATACCTACATCCGAATAGAAAATAAAAAGACTTCGTTTGAAGCTGAAAAAAACAATTGTGAGTTCACTGGTACGTGCACATAATCGCATCGAAAAATATTTCAGAAGCAGCTGCACGCACACAGACGAGGAGAACGCCTACACTGTACACAATGGGTAAATGTATTGTTCCGTTGCTATGGAGATTTCGCTGGTGGTCTAAATACATCGATAACCTATCAATTTAACGGGAAGCTTGGTCGAGTGTGTGTGGGTGTGTACATATCGGCACCCGGGCTCCCGAATATATATATGTGTATATAGATATAATGTATATAGCGCCTCGCGTCCCCACGCGCTCCTGATTTCCCTAGGATCGACTTCAAAAGTGACCGCGGAAAATTCTACGGGAGGACCGGCTTTTAACTCGTTAATGAACTAACCGACCGCCGATATTTTGGCGTGTCCAATGGAATTTTGTAGGAGCTTCTTTTGTCTCTTTAAAATTATAAGTGGATATTACGGGAATTGTTTTAATTATATTTAATATTTTTTTTAATAAATTACAGAACCAACGATATAAAAAGGATTTTTTTTTAAATATCATGTTTGCTACTCTTTCAGTACGAAAATATGGTTTATGCTTTTTGTAACGGATAGGCATTTAATTTAGGATGATAAAAAATTTGATATCGGGACACGAAATGTGGAGCGATACTTTTTCCTACATTTTTCCGGGAATGAAAAATGTTATGCGGAATAAAAATGATGGAGATTAATTTGAATCGAAACGAAAAAGGAAACAATGAATTCTTGATTTTAACGACGTGTACGTGACGTCTGCTATTTCACTGATTTCATAGTGCTCTAAATTAAACTGCAACATAAAATTTATTTTATTGAAAATACTACTATTTTATTATCTCCTCCATAAATATTTTAATATTCTGTACAATACAATGTTACAGTAAGCCATTAAAATCTACCCAACATTAAATCATTTTGGATTAAATATAATGACTATACAGATAAATATCGATAAAATTAAATGTTAAATTTTAGCAATTTATTTGTTCATCAAATACAAATCATTAAATTTTAAATCAATCACATTACAATACGTTCGAAATTAAAAAAAGTAGCAATATCGAATTCCTAATTTCAAATTAGCCTCAATGTAATCATCGCATTAACGAGATAG
This sequence comes from Eurytoma adleriae, assembly GCA_900480045.1. Lineage (NCBI taxonomy): Eukaryota > Metazoa > Arthropoda > Insecta > Hymenoptera > Eurytomidae > Eurytoma > Eurytoma adleriae. The sequence continues at coordinate 220,263 of UXGC01000186.1, read as the reverse complement.
GATTAATTTTCTAATAGCGAACAAAAGAAACAAACGCCCATCGCATAAAGTGTACATATTGGTCGACAATCAGGAACCACCTCGTATTTAGCCAAAACAATTACAAAGGCCGGGGGGTAACTCGCGGGTGTGTTATGAGCGCGTACACACATACAGGCGCCGCTCTCGTAACGGGCAAAGCCGGTAATGAAATTCGAAAACAGTAATAAGCCGCGTGCTTGATCAACTGGCGCACCTGTGAATTCGCTTCGGAAATCAATGGCCGGCGGCGGCCGCCCGGGCCCTAATGAAAAGGCATTAATTTTGCATTTCGGCAAGATTTCGGATAGGATGAATGCGCGCGGGACTCGCGCTCCCGTGTTTTCGCCCGAAAATTATCGCGCCGTCGAATATTTTGAGTCCGCGCTGTATACTGACGCTATGCGCGCGACGATAATTCCGCCCGACCGATATGCGTGCGAACGATAACGTGCGTTGCCGTTAACTATGACCTTTTTTCGTTTATCTTGATTTTCTATAGGTGAGTAAACTTTTTTATCGGTGGTGCTAATAGGTGAATTAATAAAATTTCGATGTTTAGAAGCTTCTGTTGTTAATTGTAATTGTATATGAAATATTTTATTCTTTTTTCTTCTACAATGTAAAGTGATTAGTAAAAAAAATAAAGAGTTCTGTTACTGGATATATCGATTGCTGAAATAACGTTACGAAAATTTAAAAGCTCTTGTATTTACTAAAAACAAAAAGAAAAATTTTAAAAATATTTTTTTGTTGTAGCTTTTTATTTGTCCAATATGTTTCATTTTTCCCAGCTGTCCTATTTCTCTCTTTCCCAAATATTAAATCCTAGTCTTTGAAAAAAAAAATTTAAAACAAAGTACAGTTTTAAAGTAAAAACATAGTTTCATTCATACTGAAAATTAAAATAAAAATAATCACACAGATTTTCCCACGTGGCGATTAAGATCCAAGTCTCAATTAAAATTTCGCAGCGACTAGCCCTGAAATGAAATGGGACCTTAACCGTAACTCATTGAAAATGTTTAAACGAAGTTTCATTGCTGTAATTTGAGGATAATTAAAATTTAGTAGACAAGAAACAGAAGGAGGAGAGAGATTCCGGCCGAGGGGGATAGGCGAAGCCAAAATCACGAGTCGCTGCAGTTGACATGTTCGCCAAGCGCGTATAATACATTTATGCGAAGTGTATAGTCGAGAGACGGGAACATGTTGGCCTGTCACGGCAGAGGCGCTCAACCTTTAAAAGTCCGCTTAGTTGCCGCTCCCCCGGCATCGTCGTCATTATGCCGGAGTGCCCGGCCATCCCCTCGCTCATCGCCGCGACAGTTATTGTATTTGCGTCGTTATCTCATCGCGGGTAATTGATTTTCTCACCTTAAACCTTACGTTTTATCCGTTTCACTGCCCCTTTTTTTATCCCGTCGATGATCGATCGGTCAGTTTTTTTTATTTTCAGTTCACTGGATTATTTTGTTCTGAATTTCATTTTTCCTTTCCAATTTTTCGAACAAATGAAATTTTTCAAATGAATATAAACTAATCCTTCCGAAATCCGTTATTTTTAATTAAACGAACGTATGTTTTTTGTGGGATGAAAAAGTTTTTTGGCGAATTGGCTTGATAATGTATACGTTGGTGGTAAAGTAAATTAACAAAGTATAATGAAATTTATTTAATCAAAAAAGGTAATTTGAAACTTGCCCGTTGTTTCCATACTACGCATTATTGATTTCATCTACACAATGGAACACCAAGTAAATTGCTTTCACCCGGTAATTTTAATTATTTTATTTTCATTACATCCTCGCAAATGATCCGCGCGCAAAAAAGACTATTAATCCTACCTCCATTCGCCGATCGGAAAGAAATGAAAATTAATCGTCGCGTCGAGGAAATTTGAAAATCGACTACACAGTTAGTTTTTCGCGATTTATTATCGGACTCGCCGCGGTGATATACATAAATTTGATAAAAAGACGGCGAAGAATGAGGAAGACGGAAATGTGGAGGAGAGGCACATTCACGAGTTAAGCATGAAAGCCTTTGAAAGCCATAAATCATTGTTAGATTAAAGCCCGCGGAGCGGTGATCTAGCCAATGGCGCACATTTGTGCTTTCGGGAAACATAGGGTGACCTGAAAACATCCCGGCGATATATTTCGTCTTCCGATTTCTGCGCCCCGGCGCCGCGGAATATCATGCCGATGAAATATTAATAAATTGGAAACTCGCTTCTTCGCTGATGTTCACGTTCCTTTAATGCAATTGCGAGTTTTTTTTAAGCTTTTAGTGTACCTTATTTATTTATACGGATCTTGCATTTATTTTGTATTTATTTTTTAAAGATATTTTTGTACTTAAACAAAAGAGAAGTTGTTACAGTGAAAAGCGATGAATAATTTATTGCAGGCTAAAAATAATTTTTTTAAAGTTTTGAATTTTCCATGGTATACAAGTAAGTTTATAGTAGTTCTTTAAAGTTTATCTTCGTGACAGGCAGCAAGACTTACAAGACTTCGGGGGCTATCGTAAAGGCTAGAATTTCAAACAAATTTTTTTTTACGCCACACCGAACGTCTCGAATACTTCCGGAACTATCATACATTTTACCAAGTTTGCAGGGAAGTTGCAGATATATAAATTGGTCTTTGAGCAACTATTTCCAAATTGCTCTTTCACCGAGTCTACTCCTGGTACTTTATTTTAACTAGGTACTAATTTTAATTGCACGCTAAACGATTTCTCTTTTTAAAATTGGGTTAAAAAGTTTCATTCAAATGATTGCGTCGACCGATTTGCATTATTTATTGGGATTTTGCATGCTTCTTTTTTGTCATCAATTTTAGAGAATAATTTACCTAAAAATTTTACTGTATCTATTTATCTTTTTAACGAAAATTAAGTAGTTAATTTAATTAAGTAACAATAATTCAATGAGAAAATTCAAATTATCAAATCTGAAATCCCCTCAGCAAGCCAAGTAAATGCAAAAAATCGCACACCCGCAAAAGAGCCTCGAATCCGCGGAGTTTCGCTTAACCGTGAAAATCCAGCGGCTGCTTAATCCAGCCTCTATTAACAAAATTCCGAGTGATCACGTACGCGATCGTCTCCTGTACGGCGTCAAAGCTCCGTGGAGCACGTGTGAGCCAGGTCCGTGCACCCCGCACGTATCTCGGTGGGAAGACGGAGACGTCCGGAGGGGAGGGTCGCCGGGTTAACGAGTGTTCCTTTAGGCGGCCTCCTATCGCGTTGCACGTCTGATCGCACATCCCATTACCCATATATCGCGATCGCCCCTCCTCGACCCTCCCCTCCCGCCGAGCCCCCCAGTCGTAGTTATTACACCTGTGCGCGCGATACCCCGGCTATCACTGTCTCACACGTAAATCGCCGAGCTTCCGCTATATGCGGGCCTCACCTTTTTCTCCCTGCCTTCCCATCGATCGACCCGAGCTCGCTTCACAGTTATTTCCCTTAATCACACGCTATTTATTTTCGGACGGTACTATAAGTCGTTCGGTCCCATTGAAATAGCGTTTGCCGTTTGATTTTATTGAAATGCCAAACGAGCGCGGCGTAAAATTTTAATCAGCCGCACTCGGTCGCTAATTGTAAATTAAAATATTCATAATTATTCGTTTACGTTATACACACGAGGTGCGGGAAGAAAAAGCCGCGCCGCGCTAATTTGCTCGTGTATTTTCGAGGCGTCCGTCCGCCGATGCATTATTCAAATTTATTAGCGGGCCGGGGACGGGCGCGAAATATCGATTTGCAAATCTATCGGGCGGACGGGATAGAGCGGAGGGGTGGGAGTGTAGCCGGGGCCGCGCGTACCGGAGCCCGGCTCCCACCAGATAACCGCTTACTGGAAAGACGATATCCATAAATCCCCTCCGGATAGAGACGCCTCGGCTCATTGTCCGGCTCGTCTCCCGGCTTCTTATTCGGACGATCGTTTCGCGCGATTCATGCACCTCCCTCCCCTAAACCCCGCGGAATTTCGGACGCGAAACAAAAGGGGCGCCGTTTTAGGAGTTGCGCGCAGTCGTAAACAAGCGGTTTACGGTAATGAATTGACGGTACGCTTTTAGAGGGATAAACTTTTCGACGACTAATTCGTATTTTATTTTTAATTTGGAAAATGTCGTGCGTACGTGTGCGAAGGGGGAGAAATACGTCGGGAGCGTACCGCGGCGTTTCCTATCGAATTTATGACAGGCGAAAAAGGAGAGCAAACGAGAATTGAATTACCCGAATCCCGCATGCGAAGCGTTTTGCGTTTAACCAGCCGAGCTCCTCGAGCAGCGCGGATTTAAATATGCAAAATTAAGAGGGGAGAGGGGGGCTGCGAGGGCAAAGGCAACCTCCTTATCCAACCTGCCTCTGCTGCTGTATTTTTTTTACGAGCCCACGGCAAAGGAATTGCGGCGCCTTTTGTGCAACTATTTTTCTCGGCATTCGTTGAGTTTTCACCTTTAAGGTGGTTATTCAAATACGATTCGAAAGGCAAATTTTATTTCTGCCGCGTTATGTATAATTTTATCAGATTACTTATTTACAAAAATTATTGGGTAAAAATGATGGGTATAAAATTATCTTTAATAAGATTTAAGTAAAAATAACAAGTAATTAATAAAGTAATTTTCATAATAATTTTAATATTCTAATCTGCTGGTAGAGAAAAACAAACATTGCACTTAATTTAATAAACAAATAGTTTAATTTTGAGTGAAAGAAATTTTAATTGCTTTTGTAAAACGTTACACGCTTTTAACACTGTAATTACGAACTAAACTACACACATTCACGTCGTTACTCTATCCCACGCAGAGGGGGTTAATTAAAAGTAATAATTAACCAGGCATATAATTTTTTATAGTTTACGAAACATCCATAAAGTTTAGCAAAATTGCGAATTTTCCGAATAAACTTTGATTAATGAGAAAAGTTTTTAACTTAAAAACGATTTTCATTTCAAGAGCATATAAAACGCACCAATATCAAGTTTTTATTACCCGCCGGAGAGAGAGAGCCACTGTTTAAAGTATCAAGTTTTACTAGTGTTTAACTTTGTCGGTGCATTTCCACGCATGGAAAATGTAAAAATCAATATCGTTCACGCCCGCAGGAGCCTAGCAACGCCATAAATTTTTTTAAAGCCGTTATTTTATTTTTTGTTCGCCGAATTTATCATTTTGCTCGATTTATTTAACCAAAATTATGAACAAAAAACAAAATTTCATAATTTTTCCGTTGATTTCTATTTACAATTGGACTTAATTGTATTTTCATACAGACAGAAATAAAATCTTTATTGGCCATTAAAGCATTTTGAATGAGTTATTGAATTATTATTTTTTGCTTTCAACTTTTACTGTGCTCCCGAAACACTGAACAAAAATCGAAACGTAAAAGTAGAGGTAATCAATTTTTTTACAACTGCAGTATAAAAAATTTCTTTAAAAACATTTTCTCTACTCCTGTTCTATTTCGCATTATTCAAAAATAAAATATTTACTTTACAATTATAAATTATAAATTTAATTATAAATAATTAAAACTATAACACAAATAAACGATGACAGTAACGAAATGCACTTAATTCATAATGACTCAGTGGATTAGTCAGTTGACAATCTTCCGCGAACGGGATTACGGTAAATCAAAGAAGACCCTTTTCAATAATGACGCTTGATAAACGTTTCGACATGCGTACAGTTGTCATTGCATTAGCCATTTAGCGTCACGGCTTCCGGCTCGAACTTCGCACACTCGTTCGCGAGGCCACACCAACGCCGGGGCAACCCAGTAACTCACTCGGCTGGGATTGGCGCGACGAGGTCGCGCGCAGGGCGAATTGTTTTCGTGAATCGCGCAATAATTAAACAATAAAATTAAGCCTTTTTCCAAATTACAATAATCAATTGAACAAATTAAAATAAAATTTCTTTTATTTTAATACGAAAAGATATTTATTGCATAAAAGGAACAAGTTATCATTGTTTTTTTTTAAATGACTAAATTAAGGCGGCGGGAAAATTTAAAATGTTTTGAAAATTTTATTTTTATTGTTCGATTAAAAAAAAATTCAGTCTCCCCGATCGTCATAAATTTAAAGAAAATGATGTTTGAAATTGAAGAAAATGTGCAATTGTTTTGATTCAATTAAAATTGTGTCTTTCGAAATTAAACTTTCGCCCTGCAAACGTTACCGTCGTCATTCTTTATAGAAAATCCTTTCCGTTTTCCTACACCTGCGTGGGAGAAAAGGAAGACAAGGAAGTTGGACCGAGGCTGTTGATGAAGTGAAGAAAAATAAAAGCCCGCGTAGAGCAAAGTGGAAAAACGAGGAAAAAAGGTGGCAGGTAAACGAGGGGAAGCGAGTGCGAGACGGTCGAATGAGGAAAAAAAGGCGGGATTGAATAGACGGAAAAAGCGAGCGAAGGGAAAATAAAAGGGCCATCGGAGAAGTAGAAAAGGAAGGGATCCTGTCATCTGGAAACTGGAAACCCGCGCTCGCCGATGCGCTTATTTGTCACGCGCACAATGCACGCGCATCCCGTTCAATTATTAAAATACCGTTCGACGACAAAAGATTGCGCTGCGGATAGTTACTGAAAATATTTACGTTCGTTTTCAGCCCAGTCTTTTTTATTAACTGTAGCAAATTGTTTTTTTAATCAATTGTCAATGTATTAGATAAACAAATACACAGATGCAAAAGATACTTAAACGACAAAGCGAAAATTAACTAGACTAATTCACTGAAGCTCTCGCCGATCTCGTAAAAAGAGGAAGATCAATTTACGTTAAAAATACGTGTCTACGTAAAATGCGCGGAAAGAAGTAAATTCCGGCTTAGTGCGAACCTCAACCGAGGTGCTGTCGGCGCACGCCCCCCGACAACCGAAACTTTGGTCTTTCCACCCCTTCCCTTTTTCTCTTCCCTGACACCGACGCGCGCTCCCTATCCCCCAACCCATTCTTATATAGCATCCCCCGCGCACCCTCCTCGTTCCTTCTCATTCTATTTTTTTATCGCCCGTCTATCCACTTCGAACGCTTTTTCTCCTTACTTTTTTTCATCTAAATTTTAACGGTCTTACTGGTCCATTAAAATAATTCTTTTAATTTATCGAAGAATCTTCTATTTTATCGATGCGAAAGAGCTTTTTTATCCTGTTTTATCGGGGCGACTTGAATCCTCCGAATTAAAATTTTAACAGTGAATTTTACTCTTTGCCGAGAGTCGAAATAAATTTTTGCGAAAGAAATTTTACTACGGATCATAAATAAATGTCTAATGGGATTGAAATAACGAATATTTTCTCTAATCTTTCAATCTTAATCAGCAGCGAATAATGTCAGTCAAATATGTAGAGTTTATTCATTTGTAAACAACGATTCATTGTAGCATTAACTTGATTTGAAACGGACGTTGTGTCAATGACTTTATGTGCAATTGAGGCTAAGTGTTTGTCGCTCTAGTTTATCACGCAAGTCTCGAGAAATTTTTTTCAATGTCAAGAAAATGATAAGTTCTATTTACGTGCACTAAAAAATTGTATGTGCAATATTTACACTTTTTTTTATAAATTTTGTTCAACTATTTGCTTCATATCTTTTAAATATTTTTTTTTTTAAGAAAATAAACCGATTTCCAGTTTAATTACTATAAAAATATGATTACTTTGACAAATAAAAAAGTTAATATGAAGTGCAGCGTTATTTTGAAATGTTTTAACTTTTAACGAGAGAAAATCTACTGTACCACCAACACGTATATATATTTCTAGGTTTTTCCTCTGCAAGTTCACACAGAAAAAGCGACAAAAAGGAAAAGCTCCACGGTAAAAGGCTGTAGGTCGATAAGAGACAGCGACCTTCTCCGCGCGTACAAAATTTCACTTGCTTTTACGGGAATAAGCAGTAAAAAGTTTTTAATTCTTCCCTTGAAAATTATAATAATTATAAAAGCTGGCTGAAAGTAAATTTAGCGCATAAAAGATGTAAAAAGGAAATTCGAGCCAAATGGGAAATTTAATAAATCTCTGTAAAAAAAATAAAGGGGGTGAATTCGCCATTAATTTTCGTGCATCGCAAAATATTAAATCGAAATGTTTGTTTAGCGGTAATGGGAATTTCCGCTTGTCAAAGCGCCATTACAGTTATTTGCTTTATGTGCAAGTATCGATCATAATTTATTCACTTACACGTGCACTGTAGCGATTTGCTCAGTACGCTACGTGACCTGTATGTCGGCAATTAATTTTGTAATTTAAAGTTGATTATATTCTAATTTCTATTCTGAAAAGGCGCATAAAATTGTACGCACGTGCAAAATGTTTCGCATTTACTTTATTCGGTATAATTTAGTTACGCTCTTTTCCCCCTCTTGAAAGTAATTTTAAAATTTAAATTTCATGCTGGCATTATCAAGCTGGAAAATCAATATTTAAATAAAAGTTATAATGCGAAGCTTATGTATACCGTGTAAAAACGTAAAAAAGCTTTCGAAAAAATGGATTTGTAATATAATTTTAATGTTTATTATTTAAAAAGTACATTAATTGAAAGATTGAAATATATAATGGATTATTAATTAAATTAAATAAGGTAATAAATTTAAAAAAGTAATCGCCCTTTTTTATCATTAAATAAGATAATATGCACAAATCAATTTATTCCATTATTAATGGCTCTTCGATCGAATGTACACTGAAAATAAGCGCATTAACAAATAAATCGCAAATTTAACGAATAATGCACGCGATTTACCATACACAAAAGTTTCATTATTAATCTCATTTTTATCGACCCGTAAAATATTTTGTGTAAAAAAACTCGATTATTTACAGGTCACGTCGAGTTCGCGGTAAAAATAAATCTGATAATTGGGGGAAAATATGTAACTATTACATGACGCCGGGCTCTTCATGCAGTCCTCTCAACGCGTAACAGCCTACTGCACGTACACACTCTCGAGTGTTCTTGATTCTCGCGCTATCCATTCGACCGTGCGAAGATATTTGCGTTGAAATCCGAAATCCCTGGCGCGTTGCCTTGGCAGCCTTCGATTTATGCATCACGAGCTAATTGAAATTTAAAGTGAAAATATTTCCGGTTGTCGTGCCTTTTTAGATTTTGTGTACCTTTTAAATGATTGCCGCGTAATCTGCATGCACTTGAAAATATATTAGGGTAATTACTATTTTCAGGTTAATTAGCCTTTACTTAATTATCCTGATTATTTCAGCATATTTTTATAAGATTTGATTTAATATCAGTTATTAATGCGTTCTTTTGTCAACAAATAATATGAAAAATCTCTTTTTACGAGAAAATCAATATTTTATGTCAGAGATTTTGAAGAATCTATTGACGCAGATTGAAATGTTTCCAAAATAATTTTTATTACTCTATAAAATATGTTGCAGAAATGCATCACCAACAAGAATGTCGTATAATATACGACGTAAGTCGTATTATATAGAAGGGTATATATATTATGCAAAATATAAATTTTGAACTCAATTTCATGTACTGCGTATAGAACCCGTCATTTAACGATTCAAAGATATTGAATAGCTTTATAAATTATGGAAGAACAGCTTAATGTATAAAGGATTCTCAGACTTAACTATTCAATCATCGCAGAGTTTTGGACGATCTCCAATTCGCACTATTATTTTCGAGACTACGTTGAAAAATGTCCAACTTATTAAATTTCAAGCACAAGAACGCCTCTGAAGTGGAATTACTTAAAAATCACTAAAATTAGTGAAAGTTGCCTCAATCTCTAACTAACATTTTTATGCAACTTCATTACTTCTAGTTGCTTTTTACTATATTTACTTACCCGCACTGTAGAAAACATTACTTTTTCTATTATCATAAATTTTTTACTCGTATTTGCAGATAAGCCAAGGCAACTTCAGGCATTTTTTATTCAAATGCGTTTCATGACTAGCAGTAGTATTCGCTTAACGAAAAAAAAAATCATTGCTCAGCCTGGCCTTCTTACGGAACACGTGCATTGGAACGTTACACTGGTAGCCGCGAGGGTTCTCTAAGGGCTTTCCGACGAAAAAAGGCCGACCGATTCTTTTCTTCAATTAAAGCTAGTGCATCTCTTCGAGCGACGTTTTAATTGGCCGGTGCTTCGTCGCTCGATTAGTTCGTTCCCTCCGTTTCCGTCTCTGTCTGTCCCGATGCCCGAGTCTGGCTCTCTAATAAAATCGAACCCCTTTGCGAGCCACATCTGTTTCTCGTCGTCCGCACTCATAACCGAGTTTTTCTTAGATTTTTTAAATTGATTTTTGAGGTTAATGGATGTTTCACTGCGAAGATGATTATAGTGTCTGTAATTAATTAAAATCAGCGTTTGAACTATGTTAGATGAAAGTAATTAAAATAAAAAAAAATTCATCGTATCATTTTTGAAAAAGTGAGCTTTTTTGAAAAGGTATTTATTGAAAAAGGTTTTAACAGTTTCGATAGAATTTATAAAACGCGAATGCATGAAATAGCCTTTCATTTTGTACAGTGATGCAAATATATACAGAAATATTGGCTCAACGTTCAGAGAATTCGCATAAATGCACTATTTGTCAGCATTCAATTGGAAGTTTCGAAAGAAAAGAGAGAGCTCTCTCATCAAGTTTATTTTGCAATCTCCTGAATGTGCATATACACTTGAATAAATATGAAGTTTTTCGTATGTACAGAGATTAAAATTTAAATAAATGACAAATTTTATTGCAATCTCACGTTCAAAATGATAAACTCATTTTTTAACAAAAAGTAATAAATTCAGTTCAAGCCATTTATTGCTCAATTATTTAGAGATTCTGATCGTTAAACCAAATTCCATTTATAAATTAAGTAATACTATAAATACGAAGAATATTTAATTTTCATAATAACATTGTTTCCAATTTTCATGAGAATTAAGATTAAATACGATTTTAGAGACAGTAATAATGTTGAGTACAGTACGAGGTCACGGATCAATATCTCGTAAAGTTAAAATTATACGTTTTGAAATGTTTTCCTTATCTAAAAATATAAATAAAAATGGAATGAACATTGTTTGCAAATTATAATTTGCTCTATCCAATTATTCTTCAAATATTCTATTTAAAACTAATAATAACAATGGGTTTAATTAGCGAAGTATTAAACGTAATTGGTGGTCTCTGGAGTTTGAACAGGAAATGTAAAAATAAAATAAATAAAATAATATTCAAATTTAACTTTTAAAGCGAACGAAATCCCAAAGGATTTACCAGTGGGGTTAGTAAAAGGAACTTTAGTTATGTCGATAAATTGCGGCAGGAGCGTGCTATGTAAATTTCGTTCCACTAAGTCGATAGAAAGTCATACTGCTAAATATTAAAAACAAATTACGCTAATAAAATTGCTGTTGGGATTTACAACCAAATATTTATACAGTTTTTACAAATAAAAAAAGGCATGAAGTTATCGTGTCAACAAAAAAATTATCAGATATTTTACCCCACTTATAAATAATTTAAAGCTTACAACGGGAAAATCTGAAACGGTGAAGAGTTTAATTTTGCAAAAGTGTGGACGAGTAGAAATAAAATAAATCAATAATATACTCAGTTGCTATATTCTTCCGTCTACTTTCATTTTATAATCATTTGTGGAAATTGGTTTAATAACTTTAAGATTAGAGATCATATTTGATTAAACAAAATGATAAAACAATTGTTGATATTGATATTAAGTTACTTAAGATACTAAGAATTCGCGTTTACAAACAAACAAGAAAAAAGATTAATCAAACAGACTAACTAATTTTTCTTTTAACAACGAGAGTGATAATTTTACTCGAACAAATGAAATAAATGTAATCGATTCAGTCGCGATAAGCTAGTATTATTCTATTAGCAAATAGGCTCTCACGGCAAACCGTAGTGCACAAATGGCGCTTCTAAAATGTCAAACGCGAATTTAATTGGTCTATGCCCTGTGACGCCGAAGCCGTGCAAATCCGTCAAAAGAACAGCATTGTGGCATCAGAATTTCCGACGAGCCCGAGTTACACTAGTTCGGACGCTTCGGAGGGAGGGGGGAGGGCTAACGTGTGCGCCCGACCTGATTTCATTACTCGATAATGGATTCGCGGTAAATTTCGACCTCTTTATTTTAAGTAATGAATGAATCTACTCCAGTTAATTTTGCTTCGCTGGTAATGTTGTATTAAAACTATTTCTCTTCGTTTACTATCGCTGCTGCGTTTTATCGTCGATTATCTTTTTTATCAAGTTATAATAAAAGAATGCTTGTATAATTTGGTGCATGTATAATTAAAGAATTTTTTAAGTAACTGTTATGGAAATCAGCTAGTATTCAGTTTTATTAATTTTTTTACGTAATAGAATACCATTAGAATTGACTTTTTTTTAGGTAAAAAAGATTAATACATAAAGTATCCTGCTAATTAATTTACACTATACACGCATATTGCACATTGTATTTTCAAATTGACTCTATCTTTTTTATCTTCGCTTTGGACTAGATGGCAACCGAGATAGCAAATGAAATTTACTTTCCATATTTTCACCTGCAAACTTTATCGTTCGTGTCACTATAACATACCAGCCTATTAGCATTATATTGACAAGCCATTTATTTTGCGAGGAAAAGATAAAAAGCTTCGCAAACGGTACGCTTGAAATATTAATCGGGCGCCGTCTTTGAAGTGAATTTTCCCTCAAATTAAAATGTCCGCTTATTTTTGCTTAAAAAATAAAGAGAAAAAAAGGATACCCCATAAAAGGTAATTAATACACATTTTGACGGGTAGTTTCGACGTAGTTTACGAGTATCATCGCGAGAGCAGAACAAACATCGCGCGCAAGGCAATCAAATTTCGCGCATAATAAAACGAAAGTCAAGACGGAGGAAGCCCGCGCGCAAAACGAATAATTGGCATCGGGAGGGGCAGGACTGCGAGGCCCCCCGAACGAAATAATTACTCGTGGAAAAAGTTTTCCGCGAGGCCGGAAAAAAAGACTCCGACTCTCCGAGAGCGGGCTCCGGTGGGTAGCGAGAGAGAAACGAAATTCACACATGAGACAACTTTTTTGCCTCTGAATAAACTTCAGCCGCGCGATATTCGAAAACTTGCGCCCGGCGAAGCGAGAGACGAGGGGGGTGGGGGGAGCGGAAGGTTTAATTTTCCAAAAGTTTGCGCGGAGAACGCGCTACGTTTCCCTCCTACGACGGGATTATACATATACAGGGCGTTCGATCGATTTTCTCGTTATCGTTTTCAATACCCCGGGCGCGTCTGTGTTCGGCGGGATTTCACTCGCCCTCTCACATCCCCCCCTCCCCCTCCCTTGCAGTCAGTGGAACCACCCCGGTTTATTTATACAAACAATGGTGGAACTATTTTCCAAAGCGGGATTCTCAACTCGTCGATTTCGAAACGTTGGTCGAAATTTCGAGGGGGTGCGCTTTCGCGACTGTACGCGTTATTTTGACCGGGCACGACTTTTTTCGCATCGAACGTTAAGTGGTATCAGTTGTTGCTTTCGAGGTGTACATTTTATTTTAGATTTTATCTTTATTCTTGATTGATATCTTTAAAAAGATTTTTATCAAATTTTTAAAAAAATGTTTCATACTAGTAAGTAATTACATTAAACTATTAATTACGTGGGGCAAACTTGATATGGTGCAATGAAAGCGCCTAAACCATATATTTAGCTTATCTTTCAGAAGTTTTTTTCATAAAAGTTTAATTTGAATCAAAAACACGTAACTAGTGAGGTAACAGGTACCTTTGTACACGTACTAAAAAGGTAATAAAGTAATACACTGTGTAATAAAGACGAATGCGCTAATAATATTTCAACCGCAGCATTTCAAAACTTGCTTTGAATATGTACATTGAATGCTTTGATGTAGACGCGATAGTAGGAGATATTACGCCAGACTGCTCCTCGCGCACATTCACCAATGAACTCAGCCCGGCGATATTTTTAGAAGTGGCGGAATTTACGAATAAAAAATCTACCGCAGCGTGAAATCCGATGGAGCGAGCCAAACGTCCCGGCGGATCTTTGCCGATACGCTTAATAATTCAGAAAAATATTTTACCAAATTAAAGGGGGACTGAAATTAGTGACGTATCAAGTCCAGCGGATCGTCGGAGGCGTTGACCTTTTCTGGCTCGAGTTTTCCTCCACACGACGCTCGGTACCCGCAGCCGTTTATTAATCGCGCTTGACAATCTTAATGCTCCTGCATTAATAAATTTCGTTTAATCCCGTCGCTGGTACAATTTTAATGGCCGTAATTGACAATCTTACGGCGGAATTGAAAATTATCGATTGAATCGTAAATTCGCCCGGGCAAAAAGAGCGGCTTTTTAATGAAAATAAACGGGGTTTGTTCGATCCGACGGTTAATTCGCTAACGGATAGTTCGTTTAACGCCGATGTTTCATCGGCGTCGATTCATTCGAATTAACTTTTTTTTTATTCGATAGTCAACGGCGACCGGATGAAATACCGGAATCATTAGGTGCGCTCGGCATCGATTGAATCAACAGCATGAATATTTCACTCGATTATGGGGAACTCCGGGGTAAGAAACTCAACAAACTTACAAATTCGCCAAAATATACCGACACGAGTTCGCGCGCCCGCGATCCACTTCATTTGGCGCCAAGTTAGCGTCCCGGCATTCAGAGTCAATTGACGACATTCAAAATGGATCAATGCATATTAAGCCCGGCTGGGGCAAACGAGCCAAGACTTCGAGAGAGCAAAAAAAAAAGGAGGAAGAGGATGGAGGGAGAAATGTCAGCTCTTCAGATGGTAATTAGAGTCGTCAAAGAGCAGAGGGGGGAGGGCCCGAGACAGTCTCCAATTTCCAGATGGCGAGAGATTTCACCTCGCAGCCGTCTATAACGAAGAGGGGACGCGTCGCCGAATATTCCTTCCTGCCGCCCCTCTTCCACTATCCCGGGGACGTTTCAATAACATCGCGCATCGGCGGATGCGGTAAATGCTCCATTTCTTCGCGAGTCTCCGTGAAAGCGGCTTATTGACGAAGTTTGGCCCTTTCAATTTTTTTTCCCGTCGGGAGCGAACGACGACTCTGTGACGTCGCGAAGTTACGCGACGAGTCCGGCTTTTCAGCCGCTCGTCATGCCGGGGCAGTTCGGACAAACAAATTCATAAGCGAGTGGGTTTCGTTCTAAATGGCTCGACTGGACGTTTCAATTAATTTAATGGAGATAACGTTTTATGCGGTATACTGACAAAATAATTTGTTTAATTGGTGTTTTCGTTGGAATATGTAATTGATAGTAAATAACTACGAAGTAAATTTATTCTTGGATCGTCTGTAAATCTCGTTTAAATTTTTTAATAGCAGCAATGGAACTACAGTCAATATTGATTTAAATATCCAATAATAATAAACTAATATAAACTGAAATAAATCAAGTTTTACTCACATCGGTCGATCTAAATTTTCAATAAAAAAAACTTACAAGGGAGACTCATAATTTTATGATTAATGTGCACTGGAACATACCTGAAACATAAAAGAGATTAAATGTTATTGACATTTCAATAATTCATGAATTTATGATATTTATTAAATTCTTACTGTACATGTACATTACATTGATATCAATATTAATTCAATTATTATGCGTAACTCTTAAAAATAATCCAACAGTATTAACGAGATCAAAAGTCAAAGTTAAAGCCCGCACCGATACTGCGCCCAAATCTTATCATTCAAAATACGCTAAACCCAACCAAGCGACAGGAGGAGGGAGGGCAAGGGGGCGGAGGGTGTCCGGGAGGGGTGAGGCAAAAGTGAGAGGGACGGAGAGAGCGCCTGATTAATTAAGCGCATATCGATTGGCACGCCAGATAGACCCTCTCTCTCTCTCTCTCTCTCGCTCCCTCTCGCTCTGGTTCTTCGCATCCTGTAACATGGAGCCACATCGGGAGAGGAGGGGGGAGTGCGCCCGAGGAAGCGCGCGGGGCAGTCAACCTGCCTCTCCCTCTCTCTGTCCGCGAGACAGTGGTTCTCAGGTGTCGCGGAGGTGTGCACCGGTGCCCGTGGCGTGCATTTTTCAAACGAGCCCAGGCCATTGGTCGTTTGCATAAGCAACGCACTTGCGGCGGGACCCATTTTCCCCGGGGGCGAGGTTCGATGCTGGATATTCAAGAATTCAATTTATTTGTTATTACGCCCTGGGCCCGATTATTTTCTACGGGGCGTAAATGTTTCGTTTTTTATGAAACGGGGAATTTTCGCGGGATTAACATTTTACAGGTGAATGCGGAAATTGTAGTCGTTACGATAACAGAATAAGCGAGGAATTATGTTTCGTGTTTAATCCAAAGGATATAAATGATTTTTAAATTTAGTACCTACTTTTAAAATAAAGTTAAATTTAACAATTTATAAAATCAAAGTGTATTTTACACAGAATATTTGAAATCCAATATTTGAGTTTAATTTAAATTGAAAGATGCTTCAAAAAAGAATTATCGATTACGTTCACCTGAACGTACATAAATAAAGAGTAATTTTAAAAACGATCAAATCAAGATACGCAAGTTATACGTAATTTTACGCGAAATCCGCGCTTTTACTTTGCGACCGCAACATAGTTCTATATATATGCTCGTGATCAATGAGGAAGAATCAGGGGACTCTTGAGGTGCAATGACTGCGAAATGAACGATATACGCGTCCTCGCGGCGCTAATGATTCGGGAATGCAGTTGAAAGGGATGCGATTCCACGGATGGAAACGCAAACGCGAGCAAAAAAGCGAGAGACAAATGTAGAGTCACACACGCTCTAACGTATAGGTAAAGTCTGCGCTTTACTGCGAATACGAATTCCGGCATTCTGGAATCCCGTTTGCTTTGTATTTTTACACCGCCGCGCGTGCACAAATAAAAGGTCAAATAACATTTTCCACGACAATTTGTTTTCAATTTTTTTAAAATTGTTTATTCAGTTAAACAAATTTAAAACTTCGATTACGAGAAATGTAAAATTTATTTTCAATCATAAAGTCGTGTATTATTAAAAGTCTAAAATGAAGTGAGTTTTAATTGCACTGTTAGTGTAAAAATCGCACTTTTTATTAAAAGAGTAGTTTCTACCTTTTCACTCTAATTTTGCGTAAAAAACGTCACTCTACTTAGCTCCAGACAGCGGGTAATTAATTATTTTACCAGAAGTAAATAAAATATCTATTATTTACTAATAAATATGCACAAAATGATTTTGTTAAAGCAAAATGTACAATAGCGAACCTTAATATTTTAAATTAAAAAAAGAAACACCTAAAAACAGTATCAAGTTTGTTAAAAAAAAATAAATTTCCCATATCTTTACAACTAGGTCTTAGAAGCGCGGGACTCGGGTTAATTTTTAATGCAAGGCAGTCTCGGTGCAGCGAGCGCGCCCGCAATCGGGCTCATCGCGGGGCGTGTGGGAGGCACAGACGAGGAAGCTCCAAGGTGGGACGGAAAGAGAAAGCGAGAGAGGGAGAGAGAGAGACGGAGCTTGCGTCGGGCTCGCAGTATCGCGTTTCGCGGAGGCCCGCGGCGAAGGGTCGCCCGCTGCACCGTGCGCACGCTGATCAATCCCGGTGAAATTCCAGGCTCGCAGACGCCGGGGCCAGCTGACGCGCGCGCGCGCGCGCGCGGCCCCGCAGAATCGCGCGGTATTGTCGCCCCCGCCGCCGCGCGGGAATAACGTTAATTCTTTATCGATTCGCCGGCGGCGCGCTCGGACCGCGCGCGCGACGATTTTCGATTTTGCGGCCGCACCGTATACGGGATTTCGGCGCGAGTATACGCGTCCCATAGTTTTCTCGCTGTTGCCCGGCGCCGAGTGGCTTTATTAAATCCGCGCCGATGAATATTAGCGAATTGGATGCTTTTTTTGCGATTTTTTTTTATTTTGCTTGGTAATGGTGATTGCGTGTTTTGAACGCATTTAAATGTGTGCGATTGTATTTATAAAGTTTTGTTTTTAAATGTGGAATGGGAGAAAAAACGTTTTAGTGCGCTTTCGAGCTTTAAAAAGTTAATGCTGGAAAGTAAATTTAATTTTCGTAAATATGTGCTTTGCACTTTTAACGCAGTCGTTAAATTTTCACACACGCGTTACGTAAGCGAAGCACACACACGGAATTTCAAATTACTTAAAGTTAATACAAAGTTTGTTTAATACAATGCAGAAGAGAAATAATTAACTTTAAAAATAATAAGCCACGTATTACTCTTACAAAATTGCGTGAAATTCGTGAAGATAATTCTATATGATATACGCGAAAATTCACATTACGTAAACTAAAACCAGTTCAGTTTAGTTATCTTGATTCTGGAACACTCTGACCTATTTATATTACCTTCCCCTAAGTTTCTCAAATTATTTCTTCCAACAACATTTCCTTGTTAAATTAACATTGTATAAGTAATAAAAATTCTCAATTTAAATATTTGTTTTACTACTTTTTTAGATGTGACCATCCATTCTCGTATAAAATAAATACACAAAATCGATGAGGTCACGCTCGCTATCTACCTAAGTTTTCTTTGCTCGCTCGTACACGAAACTAAAAATTGTATAAACAAATTAAATGCTTTATTTAAAACAATTATAAAAATACTAATAATTTTTACAGGAAAAGATTAAATCATTAAATAAATTATGTTGTCAAAATATTTACATGTATATAAAAAAATAGTTTGAAAAGCTTCGTTAACAAATTTGCCAGAAACTTTAGTATAAATTTTTTTTAGATTTATACTTTCCGATAAAATTCGCGCAGCGATTTTCCTAATGTTATAACGACCTCGGTATGTGTGTCGCTGGAAAGGATTGCGCGATGTTATCGACGTTTTAACGGATATGTCCTGCTAAATTATTATATATACTCGCGTACGAATGGCGCGTGTGTCAATTAATTTTTCCAATACACCCTGGTGCTACGCACGAATTATCTTGCATTTATCGGTGGGTATTTGACATTATTATGATGAATAAATTATTGCGTATTTCACTTGAAGAGTTCTGAAAACTTTACTTTAAATAATCATTCGTTTTTACAAAAATATACACGTAAAAATAAATTTTTAATCCAAAACACATTCTTGCTAATAATTGTTGTTAGCAAGAATAAAGGTATTTTTAGAAACTAAGCTATTTCTAGTGATTTTATGATCAAAGCAATATTTCATTTATAGAATATACTATATATTGTGAATTTAAAGAAAAAAGTTTCTTTTTCACTAACAAATATTTTGAAAAAAAAACAACCAACGAATTTGTTTTCATTCAATAAAACTCACAGAGGAAGACCTGACTGAATTAACAGTGTATTGTTTTGCCAAGTACTCGCGGAAGTTAGTTTAGAGAGAAAGAGTGGAAGCGAAGTGGTTTATTGATAATTACTGTGATAAATAATGCGAAGAGCAGCCGTAGTAGTCCAAAGAGAGTAGAAAGCGAGAGGGTAGCTGGGATTGTACGGTGTGGGTGGTGGGTGTACTTAAGAGGAAGATGAAAGAGGATACGCGCAGACGAAGGAATGAGACAACGATTAGAAAGAGAGGCGAGGTACAAAGAAACGGGAGACAAAGGCGGGGGGCAGATCAGGGAGCAGCAGCGAGAAAGGTTCATCCTTTGAATGGAAAAATAAAGGCAAGTATAAAAATGTACATTTTTTTGTGTAACGAACACTCGCAATTAAATATTGTTCCAACTTGAATTCATTTTCTTTTAAAAATTGCATTATTTATGCGGTTTTTTTTAAATTTGTTTTGAGAGCTCTTATGTAGATGTACGAATTGTTGATAAAAAAATATTACATGCGAAATATAAAAATTATAGTTCAAAGGGAGAAAAAGCGCGTGGGTAAGAGAGATATTTTACCGACTAAAAGCAGTGTGCCCGGGGCTATGAGACGTTTTTGCTTTGAGAGTTCAATTTATAAAATCCGATGAAGCTCAAAAGATTGCGAGCTACAAGGTTATACTTTTAAATTAAAAAAAATGTTTGCAATTTTTGCCATACAGAAAATAAAGTAACTATGTTGCTGATCTCATTAAAGAATTTTTCGTTAAAAATTGCGCAATTTTGTTTTTTATGTAAAAGAATATATTTGGAAATTATTTTAAATTACAACCTCCTCTAAAGCGTAGTTGCTCATCTCATTTAATTCCGCTTCGACCAAAAATTTATAGCTTTTGCAAGAATTTACAGTCGGAATATTTCATGAATATTTCCGCCTGAATGTGCGGAGAGAGGATCGGGAGCTAAATTTCAGGCTGAATTAAGTTGTACGAAGTTAATAACTTTAACCCAAAGACATATTAAAACTTGATATTGAAACATATAATATATTAAAGGTAAATAAAAAGTGAAACTTTGGTTGGAACTGCAAACTGTGAGGTTAACTTTCGTGTTTTTAACAAACTTTCGTTGGGTTTAGCAAAACTTTCTGTGCACTTTGAAATTTCTAATGAGGTCATCAGAGTAAACAACGAGCTAATAAACATGCAAAACCATTTATTTAACAATTTAACAAAACTGTCAAAATGCTTCTAACGTAGACAAGCATTTGCATCTCTGAGAAATAGAAATATTTAAAAATACTCGTATTGTTATTCGAAACAAACGTATAACAATTACTTAAATAGTGCCGTTTTTTAACAATCCTCGAAATTGTGAACAGAAATATGCCACTTTAACACAGTACTCTAAAAAAATTCATCTAGTTAAATGAAACCGAGGTAAAAAGCGCGCGAATTTTATGAAATTCAGGATAGTAAAAATGGCTGTATAAAAAGTGTACAACTTAGCCCCGTTCCACTGTATGGGAGGGAGTACTGTATGCTTGTGTTTGACTTACTCGAGCATGATCTCGTGCTCGTGCGAGCGAACAGAAGTGAGATATAGCTCGCCCAGGACGGAGAAGAGGGAACGCGGAAAATGGAAGAAAAAAGAGTGGAAGGTTCAAAGCAAGAGCAGGGAGAGAGAGATAAGAACGAAAACGGCGAACCGAAGGGATTGTGGGAGGGTGCGATAAAGTGGAAGTTAAAAAAAGAAAGTGAGGAATGAAGACCCAGTATTTTTCTCGAACATGTAAAAATTTCGAGAAATTGGATATAAGTGAAGCGATGGTTTCGTTTTGTTGAAATTTAATTTCAAAATTCTTTTTCGAGATATTGTAAATAAATAAAATAAATTATATTTAAGGAGTTGAATAAATGATTAAAAACTTAATCAATTAATGCCAGTTTTAGTTTACATCAATTGATAAATTTTTTCTACAATATTTTCAACTAAAACCTGAAAAACTTTGAAGCGAAAGGAGAGATCAACATTTACATTTGCGGTGCTTTGTAATCCAACCATTTTTAACCAAATTTTTGGAGTGCCTTTGGGTCGGTTTACCAGCATATTTTTCTAAAAAGAGAAATTTTTGACATTCAACGTATTCACTGAATAACTCTTTCTTCTTTTTTCAGAATATTTTAATGGCGATCAGTTCATATAACCGACTTTGCACAATGTAAAATATAAGAAATAAATTTAGTAATTTTATAGTAAATATAAATACATAAATTATAAATTTTATAAATTTTAAATCTTTATGTAGAATTGTATTAAATATTTACATCATAATAAACGAACAGTTTGAACACATAAATGCTTTCAATAGCAAGACAATAATTCAAAGGTATAATTTGGTTTTAGTACACATTCTTAACCATTTTCATATTCATCATACATTTCATCTCATTAAATTTTATTGAAAATTTAATCACGTTTATGACGAGCGCAGCTAGTTCGCAAAAGCACCAATTATGAGTAGTTTATGAACGCGTGACCTACTTTTCAACTATTAATTGAAAAATATCATAATACTTACCATACATTGAAACTAAATATATTTTTTGTTTAAATATTTCGATACTTCAATTATTTAAATATATTTTTAACTAAAATAAAATTGTGATTCTTTTTCTAGAAATAAAGTTTTATCAAAACATTTTAAGTTTCAATTTATTGGAAGCGAACAAAACTTTACGTATATAAATTGGAATTCCTGTAATCCTTTGAAAACATTTGAACAATGCAATTCGTGAAACCAGAAAATCAATAAACATTGTGAATTCTTCTTAAAATAAAATCCAATACTCAAAAAAAATATGGTTTTTTGTAAACTAGAATTTAAATTAAAAAAAACTATCGAAATACAGATTAAAAAAAATAAACTAAATAGTTAAATATATATTCCAATTTCAAATCCGGCGAAAAAAATGAAATTACAAATATTACAGCGAATAGCTATTGCAGTTACGAAACGCCTAAAAATATCTGAAATACAAGCGACGAAGCGAATACGAGCGGAGTTAATTTCAGAATTGATGAGTCAAATGTGAGGCAGATGGTTCGTTCATTTATCAACTATCACAAGAGATTGACATCGCATTTCAAACATTATACGATACTTTCAAAAGCTGCAATCAACTAGCCAAACTAAGTGTGTAACATAATTGCTTTTTAAACATCGCGGAAATATTCCTACCTTTCGAAAATTTCATAATTTACAAAAAAAAAAAGAAATTTGCGCATCACTGCAACAATTTACGGTTTATTACTCGTTGAAATGAACCTACGCAGTACCATTAATTAAAAACAAATTGGGAGAAGAAAAAAATTTCGCAACGAGTATGCCCAAACGCGGCGGACTAATTAACGTTGTTTCAGAGTCAATTAAACAAACAGTTTGCAAGCGAAGTGCGCGTCTAAAAACGATGCGCGTTTAATAGGCTATAACTTCGCGATTATAATGCACCGCCGGCGGGAACGAAAGGAAAGTTTATTTCGTCACACGTGCATAATGCACGTACGGGGGTATACCTTGCGCATTAGCCCCCACCGTCCGGCCGTCTATCGAGCACTTGGCGAATCGCGAAAATTACCTTCCGGGAAAAATCGCTTGGGGTCGGGTGAAATTTGATTGAAACTTTAACCGACGTGCGTCGGGCCGGGGCAATTTCCTCGTGAGCTCGTCCGCGCACTCTTTTTTTTTCTCTTTTGTTCTCGAAAATTGGGTAATATTTAACGATGAAACAAAATTGAAATAAATGGGCGGATAATCATTAAAATATTCCGATGAATCTCTCTGTCTACCGGATAAGAAGTTTGTATTCGCGTGACCTCAATTATTTTAATGAGCGTGAAATTAGCAAAAAAGTTTTTAGAAAGATCTTTTGACGTGTTTGCGTGTACACTCTGTTTTTTTCGCAAAGATTTTTTACCGACGGTGTATAAAAGAGAATAATCTAAAGTAAGAAAATAATTTAAAATTGAACCGAAACTCGTTTACTCGTGTGTATATAGCTTACTTTTCTTGTACACACTTGATTAAAGAATCTAAAATTATGATTGCATTAAAGTATAAATAAACCATGTAAATTAAGCTGTGAGCAAAAATTCACGTTAATTTCAATCGTTACGATGAGATTTATTTGCCGCTTATTTCCGCATGTACGTGCTTACGGCAGGAAGGAGTGTTTTGTGTGCTCACCGTAAATTGATATTTTTCCGCGGAAGGAGGTACGTTTAATAATTTACTTTGCGCATTACGCGAAGCTTTAGATCATTTTTAAAATTTGTTTTAAACATTACGTAGATTGCGCTCTCTCGTTTATGATTTCTCTTTCGGGTGTATACGCCGAATTAATGCTTAATAAATGATACTCGTGAACAGATAATAATTGAAACATTTCCAGTTCGGAGAAATATAAATAATTTATTCCAGGTCACAGGTTAAGCATAAACAATTCCTGGAAAATTGTAATAATTTGTAAAATCGATGAATATTTAATAAATCTGACTGCAGCATCCAACGTCCATTGCATTTTCCGTAATTGTTGTTAATGATCAGGAAAATATAAATTAATAAAGTAATAATATAATAAACAAAATATAAATTAACACGTTTATATCCATTTATTTTACGTTTTTATTTAATTCAAGGTGCGTTAAAAAAATTGATCTTTAATTAATTAACTAATTTAAACGCAAATTAGTGTTACTAGAAAAAACTGTGGTGCGCTAATTACGCTCTTTGAGTGAAAGCGATCTGAATGAACGGGCGCGGGGATAAAAAAACCGCAGCGAGGCGAGATAAGCAGCCCGCGAAGAAAAATTCGCGCCGAGATTGATAATGGCAAACCGCGCGTCGGCTGATACGAGTGTATAACCGGGAAGAAGACACGTCCGCCGGGTTGACGCTCGGCGCGCGCGCGAGCTGCATGAAAGGGGAAAGCGCGCGGGGAAGGCTCTGAAAAGTTTTTTTTTTTTTTTAATGCCCGGACGCCTTTCATTTTTCCCAACTTTCGCGGCATGAAAGACTCCGGCCCGGCGAATTCCTCCTTTCTCCCGCGTCTCGTTCGCGCGCGAAAAGAATCCCGTGAGTAATGACGATAATTCGGGACACCTCCGCACCGGGGCGATGACTTCCTTTTTTTTATTTATTTTTTATTTCGCTGTCGTCGCTGGGATACCTCCGGCTGGCTAATTCGTCGTTGAACGGCGCGATGCTCGCTCGGGCTTTATCGCCTCAAGTTTATGCGCCGGTGTTGTTACGGACTCTCTTTGATAGCCGGATTCCGCGCCGAGTTACGTACGACGCGAGTTGGCTGCCGGGTTTACACGGACGGGCGGACGTTGTATTGCTTTGATAAATTTTCTAAGCCTTCGGCGGGACTCGTTTATACTTCGCGGGCTTATCAAAGCGCGGCTGCTCGTAATAAGCGCTATTTTACGAACTCCCGATCGCTTCCGAGTGATTTCCGCTTTAAGAGATTAATTTGCTTCGAGAGGTAGCTATTCTATACGTGCGATGCTATCGGGGGAGAATTTTTCACCGCTGATGGGATATGCGGGACAGAGAAGTGCTGGTGGATGTTTCTGGCGTATCAGAATTTCAGAAATTTTTAGCGGGACTCTGGAATATTTTGTTACGCGCGCGAAATAAAAATATTTACGCGCGGAGAATAACAGTTTTTGTATATAATGTATTTTTGTAAATTTGTTTTTTCGGTGTATCTAGGATTTTAGTTGACTGAACAATTAATTTTAATCTTTAAATGGAAGTTTGCAAATAAAATCGCTTCAATAATTCTCAATAACGATAAAATCTTTCGAAGTGTAAACAATTTTTGTCCGCTTAGCTAAATAAATAAATAAAAATTTTGATGTTTCTATCCAATACGTAGAACAAACAAATGTTTTTATTGGACAGATTCAAAATGCGTGTACCATACTTGCAAAAGCTATGTAGTGAAAATTCAATCGAATTTCGGTCGGTACAGTAAAAAGATTCGCGTCAAAACAGATGTGCAAATGTCACGGATACAAAGATAGGAATAGAAGTGAACGACACGGGAGAAATAGAGAGGAAGAGGGAAGCGGGTGGGTGGGTCAAAAGTGTCGCGCCAACGTTAACGACATGAGGGTTCCATCCCGAGATTGGATCTTTCTGCCGTTTCACCCGTTTTTCTTTCTCAATTTCTCACAACGTTACCTCGTATTTTTCTCTCGTTTATCATTTTCGTTTCAAGCCCGCGCCCACCTCGGCTCGACTTATAATTTTTCATTCGCCATATATTTTTCAAGCGCGCTGATCACTCCGCACCCTTAATTGCTAAAAAAACATTTATTGAATTTTATATTTTAATGGGATTAATTAACTTTCGTAATCACGCGAATTGCGTAACAGGCGTTAAAAATAACTTCTGGAAAATTACATCCTGTTATTTAATTAGAATCTGATAGAGTGTAAAATCGTTTACACGTTTTATTTGGACAAATGTTGTAAAATATTAATTTTTTGGTGGTGTTTTAATTGATAATGCTCATATAATTATTATTTTGAAAAAAGAGAACATTACACAATGCCCCAATTCTTCATTCTTACTCGCTTTTTTCTGCCCACACTAACTTGTGCCATTTCTGCTCTCTTTTCTCTTTCTTTGTTTCTTGGCGTCTCAGTCACTTCGTGAAAACTTAAGGTGAGATGAAGTATTATTTAGCTGGTGATTAATTGACCGCAATTCTCTTAATCGACTTGTATACAAATTTAGAAAAAAATAACGATAGTTGTTTAATAAAAATAAAGAAACTATAGAAATCTTATTAGAATACGGCCAAGTTGAATCGCATGACCTCAGCACACGCGAATGAATACGAAAATACGCGAGGGCGAAAATTTCTTCGTCAATGTCTGCGTTTAATTTCTTCTAAAACAAAATTTACTTTCGCAGTTTGGTTGAAAGTGAATAAATCCGTTACTTGCAATCATGTTTTAATCATCGCGCTTTTATAATTTACGTCATTTCAATGAATAACATGCGGTTTTTAATATTTAATTATAATGTTTGAAAACCATTAAATAGAATTAAATTTATTTCATTTGCGGTTTCTATTTTTGGCGTCCTCTAGATCAACTTAACTGCACCTTGGCAAAATGTTAACCGATTTAATTAAAGTATTCATTTAGGGAGCCAAATTAATTTAATCACAAAGTAAGAATATATTAACTTAGTTAAATAAAAATATCGGAATAACAGAAAAGAGGAAATTAATAATTATTATGTTAGTTGAATTTTCAAGATAAAATTTTTAACGTATAATTCTTAGTTAAACAAGCGAAATTTATTCAGTATCTCTACGGTATAAGTGCTGCATTCATTTCACTAATTACAGAATGTCGCAGTTGCCTTCGTAATATTCTACGGTCACGAGACTGCATTAAATATACAATAAATAAATTAATGCGAATTTCACAAACTTTGCATTTTACAACAAAATGTTTGTATGCATCATTGAACGTTGCTTAATTATTACAAATATTTTAACAAATCAATAATGCTTTTAAAACGTATTTATTTATTAATGAAAAAATTCCATTAATTTTAGATATTAATTAATGTTTTATGAAAGATTAAAATATAGATTTTATAAATTTTTAATTTATTAATAAGTAAAAATATTTATTTGCTTCATTTTCAGATCTGCATTTAGTATATTTTTAATTAATAATGTAATCAATGGTTGTTGTCTCTCCACTACAGAAACCGTACTCACATATCCGTACAGTCATCGATCGAACCCTCGATGATGGGCAATGGCTATAGACGCGTTAGAGCTTTTCGGGCTCTGTCAATGTTTGTACGATCCATTTTAAATATATATCTATATCTGCATGAAACACGAATGCAAGCTGCAGCATCACTTAACTCTACTCAATCACTGTGTTTGCAGTGGTTTATTCAAATATGTTCGACGAATGAAAATTATTTTCATTATGCACCGTACAAATTGTGTTAACAAAATTTCTATGTTTCCAAATAATTATGACAATGCTAATTATGTTAAGCATAATCAATTAGACACTTTTTACGTTTATTATTTCTTTTAATTTTATTTTTTAGAAAAATATTGTGCTTATTTTAAATTTGTAAAAGTTTTTAGATAAAATTTTTATATCTCAAGACTATTCAATTTATTTTTACTACATTATGAATATGAATGCATTTCTGGGAAAGAACATATTTTTAAAAACGTCTTCTGTATGGAAATTTAGAAGAGCTTTTTATGAATACAAAAATTAAAACTAAATAAAGTATTGTCCGCTTTTTCCAGAAAAAGTGCAACTCGTATAATATTCGAATATTCTGTTATCTTTTAAGTAATTACCAAAACAATGTTCAGAAAAAGTTTCACTCAAACCCAAGGCTACCTCTTGTGGACATATTTCACAAGTGACCTTATTTCCTGAGGCTTTTCAAGCTAAAAATTGTCTGATTCAGAGAAAACAAAGTTTAAAAACTTTCTCTTTTTCGATATTATAAGAATTTTGCAAACTCGCAAAGAATAACCTTTAAAATCTACTATCTGCAATTGCAAAGAATTGCTCATAAATTTTAATGAGTACTATCGTAATTCATTGAGTGAAATAAAATGTTACCTACTTTTAATTATTTAGTTCAGCTAAGAGATTCTGAAATTATTTACGAAAACAAAGTTTCTATATCAAGTGCACCAACGAATAGCGCTTACACATTAGGAGATAATATAACAAAAATTAAAAGAAAAATACAAAGTTGCAAGCTGCAATTATTTTGATAAATAGTTATTAAATTATTCTTGTAAATTTGGACGCATCCTCGAGCTTTCATAGGAGTGTTTGCGAAAGAGTTCAAAGTGTCAGTGACTTATTGATCGTAAAGCGGACTGCATAACCTGCACGACATAGAGCCGGGAAGGTCTCATGCTTACCGGCTTTATGACCTACGGCAACTTTTCATTCTCTCGAGCTACTTCTCCGCTTATGAAATTTGTTTATATTAAGAATTTACGACATTCTTTCTCTCGTGACACAAAAATATTTGGGACTCTGGCTAACAAAAATACTTTGTACACATTTATTACCTCTAGAAATTTTATTTTAAAAAAGAATTATGATTTAGCGCACAAGTCCTGGAAGTATTTGAATTTTTTATTTAATATTTTTATATAGTAATAAATATTTCTTTTACAAATTGATTGTATAATATTATAGAAATATATTATTAGAATATTTTAGTTTTATTACATTATTTCAGGGTGTACTTAAAAATGTTCAGTATTCTATGACTTATTATAAAAAATGTAGAATATTTTTAACCATATTTTTTATTAATATCAGAGTAATTAATTATCTAATGATGTGCGTTGTATACAGAATTACTACAGGTATATTTTGTCCTTTAAGCAAAAATTAAAAGGTCATTTTTTATTAACTGGTCAATTTTTTAATAATGATTAATTAATAATTTCTGCTAAGACAAAACTACAAAAAGACTCTGTAATTTCTAAACCACTGGTACTTATTCAAAGTAAACAAGATCAAAATAAAAAGTATCGTTTCAAGCCATTCAACATTAGCAGCGGCTCACCCTGAGTTTCTAACTTCGCTCGATCTCCGGAAAAAGGCAAAGAAGGCATGCCGCAAAACGTCGTTAGCGAATCGCGATAAATACCGGGGCCGACTTCACGTCCCCGAGCGAAGCAAAGCAGCGCAGTGAGAAGCGGAAGGAAAAAAGGCGGATGGAAGGAGACGGAAGAGCAGCGCGAGAGACGAGGGCCGCCGACGCGGCCTTGTTCATTTGAAGTTTAATTTGATTCGCGCGCTGCCGGCGCGGAAGTTGCCCGCACGACCCTCTCTCTCTTTCTATATATCTGCCGTCGCTGTGTAAGTATAAGATAACAAAAGCTGCCGGGTAACGGCGGCGAAATAGAGAGGGAAATAGATGCCTTTTAATGAACCGAGTATTCGCCTTTTTTCAGCCACTTTAACGTAATTAACAATTGTACGCCAAATAATTGTCTTGCAAATTTTATCCGTCACGAAATTGGAATAGTACATTTTGCCCGTGAGCTTGCGTAGGAACTGAACCGTATGCACGAAGGAGATACTATTATTTTATATTGTTATCTAGCAATTGTGGATAAAACGTTTAATATTTTTAAAAAAATTATGTAATTTTAGCATTATTAAATCGGTGATAATAAAATGAAATAATAAAGGAACAGTGCATTTGCAAAATACAAATAACAATACGTTCCATAACTGACACGTAATTTCGTATTTTCCAATTGCACAGTATTCTCTCATACATGTTAAATGCGCTTATGCGCTTTTAAATTTAATGCACGATGCCTTTGTATAATATCTATCTATTACAAGCAATCAATATTGCTAATTTTAACCTAGTTTATTCACTTGCAGTACTGAAGTTTCTATAGGAGTACTGGCCCGGAACCGATCAGATATTGGTTCAGAGAAGTCTGGCTAACAATATCAATTCCAATGATTCTGAGTTACTCCAATTCGGTCGTTTACAAATTTCGCGCAAAATTCCTGCGTTTGAATAAATCGCGACTTTTCTCGTTTCGTTCGGAATTATTAAAAAGGCAGCGACGGTAAAATAAAAAAAATTACTCTTTCGCTGGGTAATATGCCTTTTCAATTTTATAAGCGAGGGAACTTTTTTCATTGGCGAAACTTTTTCCGGATGCTAATTTAAAAATTCATCGCTAATTTAATAATTCGATTTTTCTTGGAATTGAAGCGTCGGATCGGGATTGTAATTATTTCAAGAAAACAGTATTTTTATTTTCATAATGGCATATTCGGGAAACTTTTTAGTTCTATAGTCACTAAAGACTTGGTCGTTACAGTGCATACACGCGCAGGAGCTTGGTCTTTAGTTGCTAGAACTGAGAAGTTTGGCCGCCGCTACGAAAACTTTTCGCAATCAAACTTAAAGTTTCATTATTACGAATAAAATCTTACTTGATATTTCTATTATACATTTTTTCATCTGCGTTAATGCGATGTTAATGGTACAGCCAACTTTCCGTTAAAATTAAAAATGCAAGATTATGCATGCATTAATAAGTAAAAGTAAATTGATAAGACATCGATTTTATGGATTCCGAATAACTGTTTTCAGAACAATCAGAGCGAAAGAAGAAATTCTGGTTTTCAGAAAAAGATAAATCATCTTACACAGTACCCCAATTTTTGCAGCAACGTGCGGCTAATCATTAGGTTACCCGCTATAAATAGAATCTGAAACACGGAAAACTGAAATTGTTGCCCATCAGATTAATGGTCGGAAGGAGGAGCCGGTTGATGAGATAGCTGCACGTATATAAAAGCGCGGACTGAAAAAAAAGCTTGAAAACAGTCAGTTTGAGGGTGACTGGGGATATGCTCTTTTCGTCTCCATGGCAACCTCTGAAAACCGGTAAAATATCGCCCAGGCGGAGGCTAGGATAGAAGACCGGAGTAGATTGTGGACGGGGGGGAGGGTGGCTGGGAAAAACTCAGCGGCGTAAATGCGTTAAAGCCGTTGCGCGATAAAGAAATGAGAAAATTAGGAAAGAGAGATGCGCAAGTGGTTGCCGACTTCTTTTTTTGGCAAGACATAGAAGTGCCGCCGGGTAAAGAGGAGAAACGAGAGTCGCGCGCGGCCGTTTAATAATGACGACATAATTACGACTGTACGCGCCAAAAGAACTTTATTAGTTTACAGCGACTTTTATAGTAAAAGAGATGCATTTTTTGAGTTTTAGAACAGTTTAATTTACATTAACCAAAAATTTGTAATAAAAAATATTTTAATTAGTAATTTAAATACTTGCAATAAGGGGCGAATTGAAACTTTTTAAGTGCGGTATAATTTAGAAATAATTATTTCTCTGCATATGAACAAAGTTGGACATACACAGTACAATTGGCGGAAGGGTTACACGTAATTACGCAGCTAATCGTGCTACTTTAGGAAGTTAAAGAGAAACGATTATAGTCTAATGGTTCATTTTGTCGGAGCGAATTCCGGCGAACTACTGCATTCTTCATTGATTTCCGAAATTTGATTGCAGCCGCGCACAGCTGTGGCTTTTGGATTCTGCGGTAGGATGCGGCTGCACGGCCAAAAGATCTAAATAATGATAATTCTTTAAATCGCTGTTTTAATAAAATGTTATTTTAATCGAATCATAAAAATTTATAAAAATACACTCATCATTTTTTTTTATTGAAATAGTGGGCTTTATTTAAAGTCGTTACAAATTTTCAAATCATATCCTAAAATAACATTCATACTTGCAGTAAAAGATATACGACCAAACAAGTAAAATTTCTTATGGGACGTAAACCTTAATACTTTTCTAGTTATTGAAAAATCGATGCAGGTATGCCGCCACGGAGAATACTTAAGTAATTGAATATATTGAAAATTTAATGCAATAAAAGGAGGTCTAAATTTAAGATTTTAAATTGGTATTTTAAGTATTTAAAAAAAATTATATAGAAAGACTAATTTAAAAAATTTGATAATATAACAATATCGACGTGTGTACATTAAAAATTTAAAATGTCGTATTAATAATTGCTGCGATTTTATTAAAATTTCTAGGTATAAAGTTTTACGGTTTATATGACAAGCAGCATTTTCCGTGAATAAAATTTTAATAAGGTCTTTGGCCTCACTCGAACCATAGCAACCCGTGAGAATTTCCATTGCTTGTTAACAACGAAAATAAAGTTTCGTGCTGTACACAAATTTTCAGCGACTTTCAAACTGCCAGCTTACCCCTCTCTTCCGTTTTAATTGCCTTAAATAAAATATTTCAACAAGATTATTAAAAATAAAAATAATCACCTAAAAAACACTTTTGTAAAAATAAATTTTTCATTTTATGAAATAATTAGTATCTCAAAGATAAATTTTTTATTCAACGTCCACAAGGGGATTGCTTATTCATCACGCTAAAATTGAATAATACAAACAATATTGTTTATCAAACGACTGTGTTAAAACGCAGGAATTAAATTTAGAGTGCAAATGAGCGGTGGGAAATATGAGAGGCGGCAATAAAGCCGAAGAAGCTGCTACATCAGCGCTCGATGGGTAGCAATTACCCCTTACTCAAAACACAAACATCCCAATGGAAATTGAATTTTCATGCGGGGGGGCGGCGCGTGGGCGGCAGTCGAGAGCGGATTTTCGCCGAAGCCTCGGCGCGGGTAAGCTCGCCCCCTCTCTCTCTTTCTTGCTCTGAAAAACGTTATCGACCGGGACGCGCGCGCGCGCGGGGGGCGAGAGCAGGGCCGATGGCGAAACTTCGCAAACGTTATACCGAGCGGTGTTCCATATTGATCGAACGGTTATATTCCCCCCGGTGGCGCGCGCGGGCGGCCTGCAAAGGAAAAGAAACGAGGACGTTGATTAATCTTTTTGCCTAGGTTCGCTCTCCCTTTGCCCCCCGCGACGCGGGCTCTTGATTCATCCTTTTCATAGCAGATTTTGAATAATTTTTTTCGGATTTTTCGGATATTTTTGAGAATTTTTTTTTACCGTTTCGAGATTCAATTTGAAATGTATATATTTTTTTTAGTCTCTACTATTTTGATTGGATGGAATTTTTTTAATTAAAAATATTTACTATTTAAAATAAATGTCGAGAAGAATTTTTAATATAAGATTTAATTTTATAAAATATAAATAACTTCTAGAATTCAAATATGCTTTAACTTACTTTGTGGAACTATGTTATTAAAAAAAACGAAAAAAGAAATATTGAAATGTTTTTGTTATTCATAATAATTTTTAGGAAAAATTAGATGATAATATTATTAAAGTTTTACTTTGATTATTATTTTTTATTCAAAAGATTTGTATTTTTGTATCTTGAATTTTTTCGTAAAGAAGTTTAAAATTTAATATTAAAATTGAAATTTCGAGATATTTATGAAACGGTTGTTTGTCCAAGAAATTTAAAAATTCATTCATAACAAAATAAGAAATCCATATAATATCTAAATAAGGAACTCTAGTTTACCTCCAAGAAATTTTTATTGAAACTTATTATATGAAAACTTTTCAAATGTTTCAGAACTACGACGCGAAGTTACGTAAACAACAAATAAGCAACTATTCATACAAACGCGCAATCATAATTTCACCTTTTCCAGTAAACCTGTCTAGCATTACAATGAAACGTATTACATTTAAAAATCCGAGGAAAATAGAAACCCACGCAAGTCGACAAAAAATCCTTGAATCTTTCATAAAACATTAGTGCGCGCTGACATCAAGAACGAAAAAAAGCACTCGAAGCGCATCAAAGAGAAATCACGGGATCGACCGGTATGTACATACTATATGAATACGGCCTAAAACCGCGGGGAAGATAAGGACGAGAGGTGCGCGCGGGAGAGTCTAGAGAGGAGGAGGAAACAAGTGGACGAGCTCCGAACGTGCCAACGACCGGATACACTCGCTCGAGTATTCGTCCTACCGCTCGTTTTTTCCCCCCCCCCCCCCCCCGTTCTTACCCCGCCGGGCTCGTCTCGTTACCCTCCGTTCTCTCGTCGATTTTCCCGCTTTATATATATATAAGGTCTGCACTTTTTCGCGCCTATTTTGCACCTGGCTCCACTCGAGCGGCGAGCGACGTATCTCAGGTGTCATCGGCGCGCGGATGCGTGCGAATCCCCACGAAATCTTAGCGGGGACTGGTCGAGGAGCGAAATGAAAGCGCAGGGGACGAGAGGCTAATGGTGAGAGGGAATTTCAGGGGCTCGTCTTTATTTAGCTCCAAACCAGTTCTCGGCGAAATTATTTTTTAGAATTGTCGCTTGCTTGCGCATTTAATTAAGTAGAAACTTTCAAAATACGTGTAATTTAAGCACTTGTTACTTTAATATTTGTTGTTGTTGTTGCAAGTGTTATTAATTATTTTTAAGTTAAAGCGAATAAAAAGAATTAAACGTTAATTTTCGTATGCATTTTTATAATTAACAAATGTGAATGTGATATAACTTTTATTTGATTAGATCTGATTTAATTAAACAGCAAAACAAAAGCTTATAATTTGAGATCGTTTTATGCGCTCCAATTCAGTCGCGGAAATTCTTCTTGCAATTTAGATAAGATAACAATCGCTCTAAAGAACCACTTGTTATCAAACATACACGCGATCTTAATAACACGAAAGATAATTAACTTTTCCTTAAAATGAAAATACGTATATACGCAATCGCATTTTTATGTTCAACAAATTTCACTAATTGTATTATTTTATTAATTTTCCTTTCTCTACAATATGTATAAAAAATATACTTCTTTTCCGGATCGTATTTCATGGTGAAAAACAGCGGATTTCGTTCTTTTGAACTTACTTTCACATTTTGTGTTATTCATTCTGTTCTTTTTTGCAAGAAGCTAGAGGATTTTTTCGTGAAAATTCTTTTCATGTTATTTTAAATAAAACGATAATTCTGATATTTACTGTACTTATTCTTACGCGGGAAATGTAAAGAAAGTATACTTTAGTTAGCTTGATAAAATATTAAGCCGGAGTGCGCGATTCAACCGATTTAACGTGCTCCATGTACTTTACATCTACTCGAATAAAGTAAAGTCTCTTTTTAAAGTACGGAGATTTTACTAAGCTCCAGCTCATGCTTCCTTTTAAAAATTTTAAATAATTTCTATTGCCTTTTACGGATAAACTTCTTAAATCTTTTTAAGCTGATCCAAACTAATTCAAATGCTTCTTATTTAAAAATTTACTAAAGATTATACTTAAAAAAAATACATAAAAAAGTAACTTACTTTAAATCATATAATCGATCTACAGTTCCTCTCGAAAATTTCCCTTTACATCACAGTTCGCAAAACAAAACCCACTGCCGACCTAAAAATAAGCTACCCGCCCGGTTACAAAAAAATTCGATAAAATTGAATTCCGTTCTTAAATAACCATCAAACCGGATGATTGAAATCGCGGATTCGAGTGGATCGAATTTATCAAAGCAGAAAAATAGAAAAAAAAGAAGCGCCGACAGAGGAACGCGCTTCCGCGTGGCTGGAAAGTTGCCACTGTCAAAGTTGAATAATTAACGGGCGACTCGGCGGATTCGCGGCGCGCACCGAGCGAAAGAGCAAACGAGCGCATGACTCGTTGTTTGGCGAAATTGACGAGGCCCCGCGGCCGGAGGACCAAGTTTCGCCGCAACATTTAAAACGCAGCGGTGTGTTTGGAATTGAGCTGGAGCTTCCTTTTTTTTGTTCTTTTTACGCGGAGACTGCGGAAGGAAGCGAACTACAGCTTGCAAGTAGTTAGTGTATTTTCTCTTTTTTTTTGATAAAATTGTGATTTTGTAATTAATTAATCTTTTACTTTAATTTTGTTTATTAGATTAGATTAGAAGATGCAAGGGTTTTGTGATTAATTAAAGGAAATTGTGTGGTGCAGTTTTGTTATGCTAATTTTCAAGTCCTTTGTGTAAACAAAATAACTAAACTGCTTGCAGAAATGGAGAAGTAATTTTCTCTCACTTTTTCCGAGAATTTGCTTTAGCAAGTAATTATTCTGCAAGAAAATCGCCCTGCGACTAGATAAAACCGGAAAATTAATCTTTTTACTTTTTTCATCACAATCTACCCTTTACATACATTTTAAACAGAAGTAATTACAAGCGAAACTGAACACTTAAAAAAATTGTTTCGAGATTACCCTATCTCTGTTAATTAATGTGGATCAATAAAATTTCTGTATATAAGGTTGGCAGTTTACCCGCAAAAATGAAATTTCACAATTTAATTAATAAACTTTCAGTTTTTGTGTGTGTTTCTCGCAGTAGTAAAACGTTTTTATTCTCTATTTCAGCGAAGTTTTTATGAAAGCGCAAAGGCCGTGTTTCAGTAAAGAATTGATTATCCTATAAATTTTCATTAACACTTGATTTTATATCCCCTTTAATTAAGTTTATAAACGAAAATTTAATGAAATTTCTATTAAAAAGGAAATCTCGCTCGACTTTAATTATTATTCACCCGGAATATCGAGCGGAAACCTTTTTTTTTACCAAATTTTAAACAATATTATTCCCACATACACTCCAATTGAATTCCTCGATAAAATGTTCTGAATTTTCTCAATCAAAAATAATCCAATATCAACTGACACAAAATTCCACGCTAATTGAATTAATTTCCGAATCACCCGACATCTCAATATTAAGTTGGTACGAGTGAAATCCTAAAAGTAAAACTTGATAATTTTATATTCATAACTCTTTCTCCTCGGGTTAATTAAAGAACTTCAATAGTAAAACTTCCTATAAATTGACGACGCCATTAAAATCCAGAAAAGAGAAGGACGGGGTATAAAAAAGAGAGGCAGTGGGGGAAGCGAGCAAATTCGCGATTCGACTAAATGGAGCACCCGCTGGGTTTCCGTGCAGTCGTGCCACTACACGCCAGAATAATTCCTAATTAAAAGCTCCAAGATGTGCCTTCCCCCCAACCGCCGCGAAGGCTATATTATGTGTGCGCGAGACATTTCGCTGATTATATCAGCTGATATCTCCGCAATATCGAACTCGAATTATTTCGCCGTCGCTTTACGTCGCCGCAATTTTGTCAAAATTAAGCGGGGAAACGTTAAAAACGTTACTAAATTCTAATCGCGTGTCCGTTTCGAAATGCACATAATTCCCGATAGCCGGCAGCGCTCATTTCATTTTCAGCTGACGTTTCGTTGTTCATCTCGCAATGAATTTGTATGTACGTAGCTGCTACACATCGCGCGATTTGAATTACATGAGGAGGTAGAGATTCAAGCAGTCCTTTAAAAACTCGCCAAGATTGAATTATTTAATTTGGTAGTGAAATTTATGCGCAATTGCACACCAAGGCGAATGTGATTGTCTTGTCATCTGCAGCTAAGAGAGTAGGTACTTCAGCGGTACAATGTACCGTAAAAGAATCGATTGCGCATTCATCGCGCTATTTTTGAAACAACGAAGCCGCTCAAGATGGTACACGTGTACGTTTTATCGAGTACAAAGGTAAATAAAATTTTCATTTTGAAAGAAAATATAAATTGCTATACTATCGCCCGTAATGGCAATGCTTAGTCCCGTGCCGTCGGAGGAAACAATATCATAATGCGTCTTTATTACCGGTTGCGTTTATTTTATAAAACTGCGCAGATCACAGTGTACGCGGAAACACGCAGTCGGCTATCAAGAAGAGTATGTAATTTCACTTTTACCGCTTCGCTCGCGGATCGCAGCATCCGTGCGGAGTAAGTCACGCAACCAATCGATCAGCCGATCAACCGTTCGGAACCAAAACACATAGCTATTTCGCCTCGCTTTAAAAAAAAAAGCTCGCGTAAAAGCTATACTCTCTTTCTAAAACTCACAATTAATTCGTTTACTTTAACAATTTATTTAAAAAACTCGACGTACTATTCTGTGCTTAATAAAAGTGATAGATTAATTTGCACAAAGTGTAATCACTCGAAAAATATTTATGGAGATGTGTGAATGGGCGCAAAAACGAGCGACAACGCAGGAGAGCGTTAAACAAACGCTAAAAGGCGGAACGCGGAAAAAGGTGCTCGCGTGCGGGGTATCTATCCGGCGGCCGATAAGGCAGCCGTTCCCTCGCCAATTATCCGGCGAGCAAACAGCGCGCGTACGAGCGAAGTCAAGGAGGGGGCGACGACACGAGAGGCCGGATAATAATACAAGGATGCAACGGGATAGACCGGGGGAGGGGTGAAAGAGAGACGGAGGAATTTAATTCCCGCGCTACGGGCACGAGCGCTGATTTCGCCAGGTCCGAAGATGAGCGCGCGCGCGAGCGAGCGAGAGGAGGGAGATAAACGAGGTATCGATTACCGGGGAGCGATAACGCGCGGACTACGGCCTCGCGGATGGATTGTCGAGAGGAGGCTCGGCTTTATTATATGAGGGGGTCTATTTGTACGAGTGCGATAATGCAATTGGCAGATATCCCCGCTGAGTGATTCTACGACGCGCTGGCTGCGGTGCTTGTACACGACTTTTTCGCCGGGAATTTTCGCTGGGAGACCGCGAGAGCGCCGGGTTACTTAAACCCCCCCGAGTGATTTATGGCTTTAATAACTTCCGACATCATTAAAACTTTAAGAGTGTAAAGGATGGGAGGCGAATTGAAAGATGCTCGTTAGCCTAGTGAAGTGCTTGTTTATAAAATAGCGCTGATCAATTATTAGCGTTCCATTGGAAAAAATGATGTAATTTAAATTTCAATTTAGCGAAAAATATAGCAAGAGGTACTCGTGCAATTGCGAGCTCTAATAGCGGATATTGAGGAAATAGAGAAAAAAATTGTTATTTTAATATAAGTTAAAAGGAATGTTAATAAAATTAGCTTACATTGAAGGTTAAAAAACATGAAAAAATATCAATAAGGGGAAAACCGAGATCTAATGAGATAATTTTTTTAATTTTAACACTTAAAAATACAGTTTAATAATTACTAAAATTATATTGAAAAAATTGCCGCTAGTTCAAGTAGATCATCATTTTACTAGAAAAAAAGTAATTTTTCTCAGTGTAATAATACAAGATGCATATCAATGTTTATAAGAGCAATCAATTTTGACTTGAACGAAGTTCATCGTTTTTAACATTTTCTTTCAGATAATTTTATCAACGTTACATAAATACTAAATAAAACTTTGTTATCGTGCCTTATCAACTTCTGGAAATTTTAATGCACTCGTGATAACGAACAAAAATTAAATTAGAAACGTATAAACCCCGCTCTCCCGGGAGGGAGGAAGGAACAAGCAAAAAAGAAAATAAGTAATTATTATTTATTGCCAGCAAGTGTGACTTAATTACAAATTAATAGGACTTCTGGTATCATAATGTCAGCGAGGTCCCGAGCGCAGCGAATCACTCGGTGGAGCGGAGGAAAAAACGTCGGCAAAAGTGAAAGAGAGAAATTGCTCTCTACCGGCGAGGAAGGAAATTGGGAATTAACGGGCGAATCCCCGGGCGGGCGGGGAACCCGGAAATATTGACAGACGCGACAAAGATAAGCCGTCGCAAGGCGATAAACAAAAAACAAAAAAAAAAAAACAAGAAGAAGAAAACAAATGCGTACGATCCGCCAAATCTCGACTGCGCATCTTCCCCCTCCTCCCCTCTTCTTTTTTTTTTGCTGTTGTCGTTGAGGAGGCTGTATTTCATCTTTCCAGCCGGGGGGACGCGCACGCGCGCAGATAAAGCAGCGGGAGGATATTTCGAGTGGAAAATGGGAATCGGTTTGTCCATCGAACGTCGCATAAAGTAGCGCTTACAATCTACTTTACCTGTCTCTTTTTTCTCTCCCCCCGCGCCACCCCTGGAGAAGGCGCATCGGTAATCGATGACGCGGAATTTCGCCCTCTTTATTAAAAAATATCGAAATAACTGAAAGCACTCGCGCAAAGGATGCTCGCTGGCAAAAGTTTAACGGCGCGCGGATGAAATATTTTCCTACGCATTTTATCGCTTCTGCAAATTTTAATAAGCGTATAGACTACGTGTAATTATTTAATTATGCTAATTACTTTTTTAATAAGGTACTTTAATGTTTGTACATAAATTAATTGAAAAATATCATTCTTAAATACGAGTAACGGATAAAATAATACTGAAACAATTAGAAAATATAAAAGTAATGAAAAAATATTACACTGGTAGATCTACTGAATTCTATAGTGTTTGATGTAAACTAAAGCTTCAAGTGTTCATCACAGCATTTTTTTCTTTAGAATATGATTCTTTTTTCTATTTTTACATAATTATATTTGTATAACAACCCTCTCAAAAAATTACATTTACAAATTAAAGTGAAGCGAAACATTTCAAAATTTCATTTCATAAATTGCATGCTCTACACAATTTCGAATTCGCTGTTCTCGATAAAATAATCGATAATTAATACGAGAGAATCAACGGCAAAATGAACGAATCAAAGATAAATTTACGGAAACCCGTGAAATTGAAAATCGTACCTCATCCAGTCGGCCATTGAACCCCTTCCCCTCGCCCCTCGCGCGTATCACAAAAGACACCAATTAAAAAGGTCTAAATAAACGCGTCGCGTATATTGCGCGGCTTCGGTATTTACGGTGGCCCGAACAATTTACCGTTGTAAAATTGCATTATCGAATAAAATAAATTATCCGAGCGGCGCGCGCGAGTTGATTATCCGCGTTTATGCGCGAGGCGACGCAGCGCGCCTTTGTTAAAGTGTCCCAGTTGTCTGGCATTGTAATGGGGCTCCCCCGTCCCCCCCGCCGCCAGCCAGCGATAATATCTTAATCTATGTACAGGCGTCGCGCACACGCGCAGCCCAGCGCCACTCGATGAGGTGTTTTGACCCCGGGCGAACTTACCGGAGAAGTCCCTTCCCTCCCCCCCTCCCCCCTGCACCGCAGGGGAATCCTCCGGCGCTCGTTAAAACGCATCTTTTCCACTTTTGTTGTTGTCCCTCTTTTTTTAACTCGATTTTCCGACGAGCTCGCCGGCGGAATACCAAGCGCCTAGGCTTGTTTGTCAAAGTATTAATTAAAAGTTTTATTTCGATTTTGTTCGAAGGTGAGCTTTGAAAAAATAAATTTAATTTTTTTTTAATGTTGGTAGAGGTAATTGCGATTAGTTGCTTTGTAATGAACTATAGTGTTTTTGGATTAATTACTTTTAACAGAAGTAATTGTTCGCGTTTAATAAAAGCAACTTTTCTTGGTACTCCCTACAATCTATAAATCACTTACGCTTTTAACTATCTTTTTTCCAATTAAACGTGAAAAATGCTAATTAAAAATACTTGGTTTGAAAAGTGGCTTTATAAATTGTTTATTCAATATTTTTCATTAAAATTTAAACGAGCAGTGAAGATGCCATTTTATAAATGTAGGACAGCGTGTATCTGAATATCTCACTTAATTTATCGCCGTTACGATACAATAGGTGTTGTGATGTTTAAAATTACAAAAGAGAAAGTCATCATATACACTTATAACCGTTTAAATTATTTATGCTTTTCTTACGGACAGGCACAATTTAGCTTTTATGGCTACTCACTCGGTTTACGTGTAATAAATAATTTATCTTAAAAAATATTGGACAAATTGTGCAGCGAACATTTTTCACTCAATTTTTTTATGCATATAAATTTGAAATATAATTTCGTCGGTTTAATCTACCCAAAGTTCATAGGTTTCACTGACACACGGATGTTAACTTCTTTTTTTTCCCAATAACGAATTGCTATCATTAACAAACATTTTCAAAGGCATATAAATTCATTTCGTTTTATACGATCGCGTGCCTGCGAATCTTGATTTACGGCGCGCAGGCTTCGTGCTCTTTCCACCCATTAAACAGTAGTCGAAAGTTTTCATTAGTTTCGGTTATTTTATATTTGCATTTTCGCCGTTCTACGCCAATAATAATTAACATTTCCTACAAAACAAATTAAACATAAGTAGGTTTCACCCATAATAAATATTTTAAACTGAAATAATTTAAAAAACAAACAGAAAATAATAAATGATTTCGAAATGCAAATAAAGCGAAGCAAATTATTCATGTGCTTGGATTGCGAGCAAATATAAATACAAACGATTAATATTTACCGATGTAGCGCTGCGTGAAAAGAGCTTGTATAAAGGTCAAATAAAAACACGCGAAATCCCAGCGGCGCTCGGCCCTTGCCCCACCCCTCGTACGGCGAGCAAAAAAAAAAAATTAGCCTACTCGATCAAGGTAAATGCTCTCACGCTCCCCCGGTAATTCGTTTGTTTTTGCGGTCCTGCGCGCGGGGAGTCCGAAAGCCCGGCTATTTCCAGACACCGCCGGCCACATAATAATGGCCGGTGTGCAACTTACGTTAGGACTCGATAAAATTCCTTCGAAGGTCGACTTGGTTTGTTAAAAATTTATTTTTATCTAACTAACTACTGGTGCTAGCGCGGGAATAGTCGAGTGGATGGTTCAATTAATCTCAACTTTGGTATATAATTTTAATTTATGTGGAGGGGATGCGGGGTACACCACATAAAAGTAACATATTTTGTATTAAAATTTACGTTAACCAGTAAATATTAAATTAATTTTATTTAATTTAAAAAATGATACAAGTAAATCTATATATATTTAGTCAGATAAATTTAATATACAATTAAATGATACATTATATAGTGAAATAAGGTGCAGTAAATTATTTAACTGCCTATTAATTTAAATTTTAGTATTTTTCATTTCTCTGATAATTACGTTGGTAATCATATTTGTTATAATTTATTTTATAGTAAAACTAATATTTCAATTAAAATAGATTATTAAATATTATTTATTCACTGATTAAACTAATTTAATCACAACTAAATTAAAAATTATTAATTAACATAAACACATTTGATTGGCAGATGAATTGTGCAAATTCGAATATTCGTTCACACGCGCATATTAGCCTCCAATCACTGCATGTCTGGCTTTATAACCAATCTAGTAATTATTTAAAATTAAACCCATTTTTGAATCAAACAGTGCAATTACAACAAAGTTCAAAAGAAAACTTGCCTTTTTTCGGTGCATTCATTCAAAATTAATTTACTTTAAATGAAATTTTTACCAAAAACATCGAAAAAACTATTACACCAAAAAAAAGCGTTACATTTAAAAAAAAAGTGTACCTTTTATTCGGCATAAATTTCACGACTATTCTTAAAATTTCACAAAAAAAATCAATTTCGCCATTTCATCCTCTGACAGCATTACCTCAATCGGCTAAGTTTCGGTGTTGGGCACGCGTGTGTGTGCGTGCGTGCGGGAGGCTCGATGGGGCGTTACGAGCGGATCGTCGGGGGGCGCCGGCGGATTTCGGCCTTCCGCCGTCGTATACCCTATATATAGGTGTATCCGCGCGGACTCGATGCAGACGAGGATCAATTTGTCACGGGCTTGTCAAATATTTTTTCCATCGGCGCGCTTTTCCCGCGACTCGCGGAATTTCCGCGTGTACAACCCTTCCTCCCCTCCCCCCTTGCCGTGTTTTTTATTCCATCC
Organism: Eurytoma adleriae; assembly: GCA_900480045.1. NCBI lineage: Eukaryota > Metazoa > Arthropoda > Insecta > Hymenoptera > Eurytomidae > Eurytoma > Eurytoma adleriae. The sequence goes on along the minus strand of UXGC01000186.1, from coordinate 176,667 downwards.
ACCTCCTGGAGGATAAGGGAGATCGATTTATTCGCGGGGATATTAATCGTCCGGCTGAGTATTATTGAGAGACAAGAGTGATTACTTTGATTTCGGGCTGCGTTGATGTAATGAGAAATCGATCCTTGACCTTTTGTTTCGCGGGGAGAGCCGCTGGCTGCGAGGAGCGCGCTTTGTTTCCTTTTTTGCGGGGGTTAATTAATTTTAAATATTTCCAAGCGTCATCGACCGCTTCGTTTATCACTTCCGGGGGTTGCTTTTGTGATGTGCACATGATAATACAACGAGCTTTCGGAAAGTCAATAAAGGCATCTTTTTTTATGTTGAAAACGGATATGAAGCCATCTTTGGACGCTTCATTTTCATTTGATTGACTACCAAGCTTTTGGCACGAAATTTGAAAAATTAAATTTTCATCGTTGTGCAATTAAATTGACAGTTTTCAATCAATTTTATTTACTTGCTCATCGATAATATCACATACACTTTTTTTCATTGTGCATACACTCGAAAGCGCTTATTGTCACAGTCGACAGTAAGGTGTATAAAGTCGCCGCTGTTTTCGCCGAGAGTGGCGCAAAACGCCAAGAAAAGCGTGACGTATCGTTTCTCAATTATAGTCACGGTCTGCCAAGGCCTTGCAATTAGTTGTGGCTCCGGCGATTCAGAGCGCGCGCTCCGAAGTTCCTAAGAATGAAATACGGCGCCGCGAGCCTTCGGGGAAGCTCGCTTCTATAACATTAAGTTATTAACTAATTTTCAACCGGCTAAACTGCGAGCGAGAGCCCATTGTTTTTTCTCTCGTTCCCTTGGCTCTTCCCCCTTTCGGTGTATCCCGGAATTTACGTCGAAACGATTATCACTCGATTCGCGTGCACGCGGGGACACAGGATTAATTGTAAAATCGCACGGCTGTAATTAGGCGGCACCGTGAGCGGAGTTTTGCGGGGGGCGAATTCAATGAAGTGGGTTACAAAGTCTCAATTAACTATCGGCGAAATGCATAATGGCTGGGAGGTTACTTTGAATTATATTGAAATAGTTGAGAATGTGGGAGAATCAATATTCATTTTAAGTTTCACCAGCTTTACTACTGTATTTGAATATTCTAATAAGGTAGGCTGCACTTTCAGACTCGAAATTACTTACACCTCGAGGCATTGTCTCGGGGAATGGCTAAAAGTTTTTCATTTACATTTTAGTTTGCACTGTATAACATTCTTGGAATTCACTTTATATAAACATGCACAATAAAAGAGCTTTTACATAAGTGTGATGCTCTCGTTTTTCTTTTTCTTTTCTTTTAACTTTAACAACCGACTATTGTTCTAAAAGTCTTCTAAAATATGAATTATTGAACGATAATTTTAAATATATTTACTTACAATTATTGTGGCATTTGTATCATAGCTGCTATGAATATTTCAATGTCTCTTACCTGTAAAAAAAATAATTATTAATAATTGCAATAAAAATTTATCGTATTTTAAAGTTAAGAGAAATATCCTTTTTAAGTTAAAACGAGCCGACGTCGTATTCTTAAAAATCAATGCCGCTCTCAAATGAAAAGGATATTTCAATAAATGAAAAGAAAAATAAATTTGAAAACAAATCTGAAGTACCCTCACATTTACTCTCCAGAAAAGGGCATTATGCAACAATCCAATCAAAGCAAAACCGCATAGAATTTCAAACAAAACAACAACGACAAAGTAAAAGCGTATCGTTGAAAAAAAAAAGTAGGAAAGAGGTGGAGAGGGGTAGGTCGTTGCTGGGACGATACAGCGCCGGGGTTCGACGTATGAAAACGCTTTTCATTTCCCGTAGCCAGACGCTGCGGCAGCAGCTCCCGGCAGCGAGATTGGCGCGCGGATGGATATAGACAGATATCCAGACAGAGCGGACAGATAGCACAATGTACACCGGGGGAGCGGCGGAGGTGGGGGGGCGGAATGAGTCGCGGGAGATCGCCAAAGATGGGAAGCGGGCAGCAAGGAACGGGAAGAGGCGAGGAATTCGCCGCGGGCTCCGTAACCCTAACCTCGCGGCGCGAGGGGCCGTACGATGCTCGGGGTCGGCGATCCTTTTTTAATGACGCCAAGGTGCAAATTTTGCCCGCGCGGACGTGTAATTTTCTGATGGATCGCCGGGTGGGGCGCGGGAATCGAGCTCAATCGTATTTACTTGTTTTTTTTGTTTGGCCCTTTAAGGGTCTGTTTATGAAAATTAATGTAGTAAATTTTAGCAACAAAATTTAAGTTTTTTATTGAAATGTACACATTTTTTAAAATATAATATTATAATTTAGTTAATTAATTCAGAATGAAAATTTATTATGTATTCATTGAGTTGAACAAAATCCTCACTTAAAAAAAAGATGACAGGATGTTGTGAAGCATTTAAAAACGCGATTTAATTGAAATAGTTTTACCTCACAAATTATTATACATCATAAATAATAAAAATACGCATGAGATATCTCATCGCGTTGATCATTAAATTTAAAATAAGTAGATGATAATATTTGTACCATTTTATTGAACTGCGGTTAACAAAAAAATTCACTACTTTCTAACTCATGAATAATTCTAATTTAATTAAACTCTGTAATTCACCATCTACCTATGCATTCATCGAATATTTAATAACGCGCGCTCGAACAAAAATCCGCTGGCACGATAAATACAGCAAAGTTCGTGCCCGCAAATGAAAAAAAGAAAGAAGCTCAAGAGCAAAGTGCATATAGGTATTAGAAGTTGGCGCTTATCGAGTGAAAAGCGGCATAAACTCTCGGCGGGCCTCTCACATCGTGTTTACGCTCGCGAGAGCGCTAATTACCCAAGACGAGCGAGCGAGGGGGGTGGGCCGGAGGCCTTGCGTAAATATATATATGGAGCCGGGAAAACGCGAGGAATTCCGCGCGACGTTGTCTAATTGATAAGTCGCGACGTGCCTCGAATTTCAATGTTTCATGAGTATGTATACAGGCCCGGCCGAGGCGCTGACGAATTGAAATTCTAGATATGTAGCGGGGGATCGCTCGCGCGCGCGCTACTACGATTGTTTGCCATTCTTCGGGGCTCTATCTCGTTTTTTTTCGTGCGTTTTTTCGCTCGCGAACCATCGACTCGTTATTTTTTCTCTTTTTCGCTGTTGTGTTTCGATCGACGCTTTAAATTTTTTTTTTATATAATCGCGTTCTTGACTGGCTGAAGTGGTCGATAATCGCATTGCGAATGAAAGTGTTTTGTTTGGAACATTTTTTTTGTATTGTTTATTCGATATTTGTCAGAGAACTTCGATTCAGATTAAAAGATTGCATAGTAAACAATTATTAAAAAAATGATTTTATTATTGTGAGAAATAGAAGGAGACTCGAGAGGTCAGATTAAAATTTATAAAAAACTGCGGATGAAAAATATTGAGTCATATTAAAAGGAATATATGAAAAGTAAATTTTTTGACACACTTAATCTGTTTGTGAGACGTGCCAAGAATTATTTTATTAATAGCTTCGGATCGAAGGTATCATTTAAACTGGTGACAAAGAAAAATTCACGTTCTATTTTTATTTAGCACACGTAGGATATCCATAAAATTTTATGAAAAAAGCGATAGAGGCTCGAAATCTAACGCCATTCATCGAAAACTTCCAATAGGGTGCTTTTGTTGCATAATATATCCATTTCCAATATTAAAGCTCTTATTTAAAAAAAAATCTTTTCATAACTCCAAAAATCCGTCCACAACAAACGATCAATAAATTCCGATAAAACAGTCATTTATCGCGATTCAACCAGCTAATCCAATAAAAATAATTGAATAAATCGCAGCGCCAATAAAAACAAAAAAATGATTACACTCGCTCACGGCGCGAAATTCAAGTGAAAATCAAAAGGAGCGGGATCGCTCGGCACCTACCGCAAAGCGTTAAAATCGCTAAACGCTTATCGATCCGCGGCCGCGGCGCTCATCTCGCGGCCGAAGAAACGCGCGCGGCGCAAGTTTTAAAGCTCCCCGCTGCCCGCGCGCCGTCATTATACCGCGCCGGGCGAGCCTGATTTATTTACAGTGCGTTTACTTTGGAAAAGCTGTTACGGGGATGGCTTTAAGGAGAGCGGAATGAACGAGCCAACCCCCGGACAGCCATTTAACTCCATTGTGAGCTTGCGCGGTGGCGGCCGGGAATCGCACGCAGAGGGGTGGGGGGATGGGGGGAGCCGCCCCGAGTGCCCCCGAGGCCCGGCTTATCCGAGCACACATTCGCGCCGGTTCGACGCTCGCTGCGCTCTCTCTCTCTCTCTCTCTCTCTCTCAATCTCTCGCTCTCTCGTTTCTCTCTCCCCGACCCTCGTCGATTGGCTATCGATGAAATTTCGCGTTGGGATTTCCACACTGCAAGTGCGCTTCCTTCCTATCCTATACCTACCCGGAGCGTATCCGGTGTCTGGATTACATTTTATGGATGTTGTTATTCAATAGGTTTTTTTTACGAGTTACCGGCGGGTTTGGTAAAGCCGTGGTATGGTTTTGGGAAGTTGTACGTTTTTCTTTTTCAGAATCCGATGAAATTCGGGAATGTGTATGTTAGTTTTTTCGAAGATTCCGTGCGGGTAAAAGAATTGAAGCAACAAGGGGTGATAAAGGAAGTGTAGCGCTAAAATTTACATTTTGTAATACGTATAAATAAATAAGTTTAACTAACTAATCTTCAAATGTATATATACCACGAATTTTTTATTATTAAAAAAAATTCAAGGGAAAAATTTTGATTAAGATTGTATTGATTTTCCCCAAGTTGAATATGCAGAAGTAGAAGCAGACAAATATAGCAAGACCTTGTAATTCAGTTCAATCAATTTTTAAAACTTTCTCCCTAAGTAAGGAAGTTTTTTTAATTAAGTATTTTGAAGTACATTTCCTGTAAAATCATAATTTTAATCTAACTTTAAGATTTTTAGCTTTTTCGGTTTATTAAATACGAAAAACAATAAAAAGAAATCGAAATGTAGTATTTTCTTTGTTCAAAATGTAAAAATTTTTATACTAAATGCGTCTTATTTTATTGCATTTTATAAAAACCATAAAGTATGAAGGCAAATTTTTAAAATCGACAAATGATTTACTCTAAAATTCATCATTGCTGATGGAGGAAGTAAACAGTATTTCGTACTTTAATGAAACTCCGATGTTAATTTCGTTATGATTAAAACCCCTTGATGTGTACATTACATTGTAATTAACCACTTAATTACGCTATGATTATGTACACTATCTCCTCGAGCTCCTAAAAAAAAGGGAGAAAAGATTTAAAAAAAGCGGATTAAAATTAATCGGAGATAATCTAAAAACAAATCGATTAAGATAACTCACGATTTCACCCGAACCACGCGAATCCCGCTCGCCGCGGCATTCGAAAGTCATTAAAGAAGCTTCCGAACTAATTCGCCCGGCGGAAAAAGACTTAATTGAATGCATAAACAGACGCGAATCCCGGCGCGCGTTTTCATTAAAACGAACCTTGATTCTTCCGCAGCTGCGGTGAAAGTAGTACCCGAACGCATTTGGCGCGAACTTTATACGTAGCATCCGAACTCGAGTTAGTCTTTCGATAGAGATCGAACGGCGATCGATCTATTGTCGCTAATTCCGCTGATTTGTCTCGGTCTTCGATTGCGCGTATACGCAGCCCGTGGGAAAGGTTAAGCGGAAATGCGTAATGGCGTTTCGCTGTTACGTAAACGCTATACCTGTATACCCGTGTCTTCTGCTACTCCGCTCAATCCCTGGTGAACACTGTTTTTTCCAGCGAATTGTCATTAGAGCGTCGATTTTCTCCTCTCCGATCGACCGCGAGATAGAAAAAAAAAAGAGGAAGGAAGGCAGGGTCGATTCGCGCCGGTGTAAGTAAGCGAAGGTGAAAGGATCCCGATAGAAAAACATGCAAATCGCATGTAAAGCCGCGGAAAGCGCCGGGCGAGAAGTCGCTCGTCCCGGCTGAAAACACGCTGGCACGCTCTTTCCATCAATCGCGCGGGGGACAAAAAACGCGAGAAAGGAGCGATCGCCGAGGAGAGGGGTCTGATAAATCCTCGCTGTTTGACCTCGCTTATCCTTCCCCCCACCCCCGCTTTTTACTCGCGAGAGCGATCTCTTTTTTTCAGCGTCGTTATTGCACGATGACGCTTCGCGTTTTAATAATACTAATTGAACTGACGGGGAAATTTGGCTTTTAATTTTCTGGCTAATTTATTCCTTTGATTCTGAGTTCGGCGCCGATAAAATTCTGACGCTTTTAATTTCTTAATTTACTCGAGGTAACTTTTGTTTTAATTGATTTTGTATTAAACAAAATTTTGAAATAAACTAGTGCAGCTTAAACATTTAATTACGATCCAGCAAAGATTGCAAGTCATTTTGTTCCATGTTTATTTTATTAAAATATAGATCACGGCACTATTTCTGTCCGGTTTCCGTGTATAGAGTGGTTATTCAATTTTTATTACCCCCTAATTTCGGAGATTACCTACGTAAAAGTCAATAAATTATTTTATTACGCTATAAGTATGAAGAATAATGGAGTTTGTCGTACTGACATCGGAGGGGGAGTGGAAAATCAATACAGGACACAAAAAGCGAACCTGCCGTTCTCGCTCTCTTTTCGCGTCATTTTTCTCTCCTCTTTCACGTTCCCCCCTACTCGGCGCCGCGCGATTTTCGATGCCACGTTAAATTAACTTCGCATCACGTCGCACTCATTTTCATTTTTGCCCAATCCACGGGACTTTATTTTAAGAGCATCCAAATTCTCACGCCTCGCCGTGAAAAATAAATTTTTTTCTTTTAAATAAACGAATAAAGTACACCTCGCGGGAATCGGGTCAATGCAACAATCATCGCCGGCGAAGAATTGCCGTGAATTCGGGTCTGCAGAAAAAAAGGTAGCTTAATTAACCGGCGGATAAAAATGTGCGCGCGAGTCTGGCTTTCGGAAAAATCAGTGTCACGTGTGGCGAAAATTTATTTCAAGTAGATATGTGTGTGTGTGTGTGTGTGTCTGTGTGTATGTACTACAGCGCTCGATGTGATGGGGAAAAAATTGTCGAAGGAGCTGCCGCGCGAAATTTTTTTTTATCCCCCCCGCCCTGCTGACTGTGCGATGCCAATCTATTTTTGGGTCGCAGCGTGACTCGCTCTCCGCGGCTCTCTCGACATAATGATTTCGCATTCACCATGTCGACTGGCTTCTCACTGACGCTATATCTACGTATACAGTTTTAGTAGCTAATAGGAAGATTTTTTTTCCGTCACTACAATTTTCGACCGAGTGATTTTTCCGGCGCGTTAGAAACGAGTTTTGCCATTGTTTATACGCCGCGCGGTTTTTCGTTTAGGTAGATTTTTTTACGCGCACAGCGAGCTGATTGAATATTTATGCGACTTTTAAATGACACGTTTGAAATTGTAACATTGTATACTTAATTGCTCTTTGTTACCTTGTCGCTTAGTTAATATTTATTACGAGAGATGTGTAAATAAATAACATTTATTTGAAGAGTTAATAAAAATTATTGAAAAATATACAGCTGCGTAAATAATGCGACTCTCGTTTGCTGTTCCTTTTTTGGCTTTCAGTTCCATAATATACGCAACTTTATATGTGCAGCTTTTGCAAGTATTATTTACGATTCTTAATAATCTTCATTTCTGTAACATTTCTCGGTGTATTTAAAAAAATAGAGGTACAACCATGAGTAGTATTATTTTTTACAGATTACAATAAATTCCCTATCCTAAAACAATCCCAACATAATAAAAGTATGTTACACATTTTACTTATGCCAATATAATTTAATTATCCCTTCAGAAATCGAAAGATCGACCGATAAGGACCATCAAAGTGGAGATAAAGGATGAGCACTGGTGCGGGTAGCGCGCGATGACTCTTAATTTGTCCCAGTGGCGAATGCGTAACGCGCGGGGGGTGATTGTCATCGAGAGCCGATAGCGTCGCGACGTCATTACGGCGATCGCGGCGTCGATGCGTGTGCGTACGCGCGCGCGGTGCATGCGCGCCCGGACAAAGAAGGAAGAGGAGAGATAGAGCCACTCTCTCGCAGGTGCGCGCTCCTCGTAAATTCCCCCCTCCCCGCCGCGGGCACGCGCACCACTCTCGCGCCGTAAACGCTTCTTTTTTTTTATCTGGCCTTTTTGTTAACAGGATCGCGTCCATGAGTTTTGCGCATAAATCGCTTTGTTCGAATAAACAATATGAGCCTTTATATTTTTAGACGAGATATGGCTTTGATGTATGGTTATGCTAATAAATGTCTGCTATTGTTTCTTTTATTCTCTTTACTTTTTTTTTTAAATATATTGAGCTGCGTGTTGTATTGATTTTTCTATTGATGAAATTTTTTTAATTGCGGAAGTTCATTAATTACGTACTAAATGGATAAAGATGTGGGATGGATTTATTTTAGTCGAATGCCTCGGTGTCAAATTACTCGTTAAATGTAAATCGTAGGTACGAAGCAGTTTATTGCAAATTTGAAATAAGTAATTTTAAAAATATTCTAATAACAGCGTAATTGCCCGTCCGTTAGTAATTGAGCATTTAATGCGCCTTTGAATTTTCTTACGTGACATCAAAGTTTTATTTTTAAAAGCTGACATTACATTCTAAAACGGTGATGTCACCCAATGCAGGCAGCGCGTCTCGCGTATAAAGCCGGACAGCCTACTTAAAATAAAATATGTATTAATAAAGCGAACCCAAACATATCCAGCAAAAGGTTTACAAGAACAGAACCTAACGCAGACGCGTACGACTTGGGCGATATATGTGCGAGCGCAAAATTTCAGCTATAACATTACAGTTTACAAAACAGCCTCGAAAACGCATTAATCACGCGTTAAACAAATCGCGGACAACTGCGCGCTCCTCAACCCCGCGGGGGCAAGCCAAAAACGCAAATAGCCCGGCGAGGAACAAAAATCGGCCGAGCAAAGACAATGAGAGGTGCGCATAATGGAACGAGTGGGGGGGGGGGAGAGATGGAGAATACGCGGAAGAGAGGAAAACGCATACGCCCACGCGGCGGCCCGTATTAAAGCGCCGGCACATTGGGCGATAACTCGCCGCGCGGCCGACGACGGCGCGGCGAATATGTGCAGCAGTCGATAATAATTATCGATAGCTCCGCCGAAATTACGAGGTCGGAGAGCGCGAGCGAGGGGACCTGCGGTGCCACCTCCCCCTCTCCACCCCGCCCCTCTTTCGCGCCGGAATCGCCGAATGGAGTTTGACCGCGTAAATATTGCGGGGTTCGCGATTTCGGCAGCAGGGGGGAATGCGCCCTGCGTGCTTTTGCAATTTTGAGTGTCGCTTTTTTTGGTGAATTTTTTTTTTATGTTCAATTTTTTTAAGATTTTTTTTTTATTTAGCGAATGTTGATAAATTATGATGCTACGGATTTTGTGTTGTTTTGCAAATTGGTATTATGTAAATTCTCGAATTTCCATTTTGTCGAGTACTATAATAAAATCGTTACTATTCAATTAATGAAATAATGATGTACTGTAATTAATAATTAAAATATTTATATTCTTCATGTTTGTATTTATGTTTATAAAAAATGCACTTACGAAAATTTATTAAAATTGAAAAAATCAAAGTATTTTTAAAACAAATAAAAATGCAATAAAACACAAAAATATAAGCAAATAATCTCAATAAATCTTGTCAGATTTTGCAAATTAAATCTTTTAAACATCGTCGCTCGAATCTCACGCGAATGACATGAAACTAATGACACCGAGCTATTATTATCTCGGGTTTATCACCATGCGATAACACCTAATGCCTCTAAACATCGGCGTTGGACGTGTAGGAAGACAAAGGAAAAAAAAGAAAAAAATGCCGCGGATCGCGGAAAAACATTGTAGGAAGAAAAAAGCACGCAAAGTAATATGCGCTTTAAGTCGGAAGCGAAAGGCAGTGTGCGCTGTTACGACGCGTCAATGGACCACGTTTTATCTGACGCAACCGATTTTTATTGTTATTATTGTAAGAGGATGCCTCGCACTAGACAAAGCGCGCTTCTCCGTGCAGTGGCAAACGTCACTTTTATTACGTTTTTAGTGAAAAACAAAATTTTTGTATTTTCTGTTTAAATAACTTTCTTAAAATAATTTAAATTGTTTTATATATTTATTTGTTTACTATTATTGAAAATCACAATAACAAAATTAATTGAATTTTCATCTGTAGATTCGTATAGAAAATCATGCATTCTTTTGAAATCCAATTCTGTTGTAATTTACTGGCTTTATCCAGGACATTCGGTATGTAAGTTTCTTTTTGCTCGGCAAAATACGGGCGTGGAAACGTATAGAAGTTGGTCGGATCTTTTTTCCTCCTATTGTTTCGTTTTGTAACACAAGCACGCAAGTAATAAAGTGAGCGTATGCGCCTGCGCGTTTCGCACCTAGAATCGACCAAATTCAATCAAAATATAATACTCTTCATAATTAATCATTTTATATCAATTAATAATTCTATTGATTTTTTTTCCAATATTTGTGATATTTTAAGCTTAATCAAACATGGAAGTTAGTATTATATTATTTCAGTTGAAATTAACAATCTACGAGTTTCAAAATTACACACAGGAATAAAATATACGAAATTAATGTACTTTAATTTTATTATGAATTCAATAAATATACTTTTATCGGAAAACGGAAGTATTCGTGAAATATAAAATTAAAATATTAATTATTTATATTTAAAAGCACTAGTTTTTTTTAAATTTCTGTTACGTAATTTATTTAAAAAACTAATAATTATTTATTGAACCGTATAAAAAAATTCAAATATTTCGTAACAATGTCTGCATAAATTTCAGGCATCTAAATATGGCGCCGGTCAGGTTAAACTCGTGACGTAATCTCTTGGAGCACGAACAAGCAATGTCATATTTAAATTATCAAAATGATTCGTTTTAAGGTCAACTGGAACGAGAAAGACATACATAAACTACATGTGAGAATTTCTTGATATCTTAAAAAAGCATTAATTACATTTTTATTACATAAAGTCAATCAAACATTGAATATAACAATTTTTTTACATTATATTCATAGCATAAATTTTATCGGCAAATTGCAAAGAATAATTAGACTAAAAAAATTCTCCAATAATCGAAACGAATCTTTTCAATTACTTTTATAACATATTTGAGGAAAAATTAATTGTGCGATTATTACAGTAGAACACCCGAATGAACTGTTAAACACAAGTCATTAATTGTTCTTTAATCAGCCTCGTTTGCTCCCCCACCGAATCCCACGCAACACCTCGATTAAAAAAAAATAACAGTTACGTAATAGACGGCGCACAGTGGAAACCGTTGAAAAATTACAGTATTATTTTTGCCGCTCGATTTCCTGCCCATTCAATTTTGCGCTCACGTCCGTCCATTTTCGCGGGAGTAAGCGAGTCGCGCGTAGGCGTCTATACTTTCTTTTCCGCTATTATCTCCTGCCTCGTCTCGTCTCGTTTCTCCCTCCCCGGTCCTCTCCCTCTCCCTCTCTCATTCTCTCCTCCGGGCCGGCGCTTTGTTACGAAACGCCGGGGAGCATCGGGGCTTGTTTGCGTCATGATTTGCACCTTTTGTCACTGCGAGAGTCGCGGTTCGAGCGTCGACCTTCGTAACCCGTACGTGCGTTGCACCGTCACTCGTTTGTACGCGCGATTAGCGCTCGTGTGAAAATTCATTTTTCGAACGGTCATCGTCGCGCCGGGGATCGACTCTTATTACATGCCATTTGTTCGCGCTGCAATTCTACGACTTTTTTTTATCGCTTGCTTTGGATAATGAGTACTTCTTTTTTAAAGAGTTCTCTATATAATGAAATATTTCTTTTTTAAATAGCGAGCTCTTGGTTACACTGAAAATCAATTTAGTTATTTTAACTAAATATTTCTTTAACGATCAGTTGCAACAAAATAATTTTTTTGAATCAACAAAACATTTATTTATTTTTTTTAAATTAAAGTATTTAGCAGTTTTAAAGAAATATTCAGTTGATTCAAAGAAATTATTATTAATTGAACTTCTTACAGAAATTTAGTTGCAATAACTAATTTTTTTTGTCAGTGTTATATTAGAGCGCTTTCGATTATGAAAAGCCATTTTTTAGTTAATCTGCAGCAATTTTGTACTAAATAGCTTGTTTATGGTTAAAGTAATTTATAATACAGTGATTGCTGCAAGAAGGTAATAGGTTTTCGATTAAAATGATAAATTTTGTTATCAGTTTTCTAATAGGTTATCTTTGAAAATGTTTAGAAAGTCCACGGAAAAAAGATAGATCTGTTGAAATTTTACGACGCCTCTTTAAATTTCAAACTCCGCGATAAAAAATACATCGTAATGCAATTGTTTCGTTATAAAAGCGATTTTGAAATACTTATTTAAACGAACCAACTTCTGCCGTCTGTCAAAATTCAAATTACCCTCCAATCGAATCTTCCATCAAAATCACCGATCCGTGAATTCGATAAATTTCGTAAGACCATAAAAATCAATTAAACAAACCGAGTCATCAAGGAAAAATTGCTGTTCGAGTAATTTCGTTTTCCACTCTCAATCCCACCTCCAAAAAAAAAAACAAATAAAAAAAAACCCTCGAAGCACGAAGCACTCCAATACCGATCGTACAGAAAAGGACAATTAAACGCGCGATAAGCGTGTAAAGCGGAGGCCGCTCGTCGTTGTGCTCGTCGATAAAAGTGCGCTCGGCCTCGAAAATCGTCGTTAGCGGGCGAGGGAGCGAGAGAGGCGCTAACGACCGAAAGAAAGGTCGCGGCTTTTCGGGGCAGAGTGTTGTACGCGCGGCCAGGTATGAAACGGTTACCAGGTAGCGGCTGCACGCGCGCGCGCACTATCGACCAGCCTTGCGGAGCGTCCGGCCCGTATATGAGAAAATACAGCGGCTAAGGCGGCCCGTAACCGACGCCCGGCCGCTTAATTAAGTTAATGCCCGCTGATTAATGCGCCCGCGAGATTGCTCGCGGCAACGACGCCAAATTCCTGATCGCGCGATACCCTCGCACCGCTGTAACGCCACGTGCTTGGGTGATTCCGATTTTTCGCTTAAGATTTATCTTTCTTTTGTCTATTTATAAACGAACTCTCTAAATTTTATTCAGTGATAAGTGCGCAACTGATCTGAAAAAGTATATATACACTGCAAAATAAGTGAATATTTACTTAATAAATAGTAAAATAAAATTCACTTATATTTTACATTGAATATTCACTAATTTTGCAGTGTATATATACCTATTTGAATCAGTTTCGGCCTTATCACTGAATAAAATTTAGAGAGATGTTTGTTGCGTCGATATTTTAAGGTTTGTTTAACCTGAATTTAACAAAACTTTGTTTATTGAATTGGAAATTTTTTTAAATGATACTCAAGTTAATTGCATTTATTATTTTAAACCGGTTGTTGCGTATCAGAGCGTCAACGTCGAATTTGCGCTGTAAATAACATTTATTACCGCGCGAGAACAACGGACCATTCGTTTTATTAAAAATAACTGAATTCAATTTAAAAAACTATTTTATTGTCTGATCACTGCCGGCCATTAACTACTGATGTGCATTAAATCGAATTTCCAATCATCAGTGTACATCAATTAATTACTCGCATAATAAATTTACAAAAAATAAGGCAACATTTTTAACGGTAAGAATGTGAAAGAAATCGTAAACCCCAAGGAAAGTGACAAAAAAGTGCCTCAAGTTCAAGTTCTTTTCCATTAACGGTGGTAGGCGTTGATTTGAAAAAAATGAGGCATTTCAATTAATCTGAACGCACGTACATAAACAAGGCGCAGTACCAAGCCATTCGAGACTTTCGCGTACGATTTCACTCGCCTCGCGTTACCACCGGTAGGCAATTCACCGACGCGAGGCAAAACGGTATCGCGTCACGCGATAATACCTCTAAAGCCACCTTTTTTTTTCGTGACTGTTAGCGAAGTGTATCTGTATCACAACTTCCCCATCAGAAAAAAATGTTGATCTGACGGATACGGTCGAGCGTTAAATTGTGAGTAAATTAATTTATCGAGTTTACTCTTTCGAGTTAATTTGCAAAAATCATTTTATTATAGATTTATTTTGCAAATGTTTCTTCATGTTTATATAGGTACATTATTTGTGTTTTATACAAGAGGCATCCAGACATAGTAATGCGTTCATTGATATTAAGTATGCGGGGGCGCTTCCATTTAAACAGGTCACATTGGCTCCGAACTTAAAAGAGATCCAATTGGCTTTTATTACGAGTTATCTCGGCTGCACTAAATCCACTGGGACTAGATTGGCGCGCGCTGCGTGGAAAATTGCTAGGAGCAAAATAACAGCGAAATTAAAGGGTCGTTGATGTTTTTTTTGTTTACATTTCGTAATGCGATATTGCTTTAGGTTAAAATTTTGTATTTTTTTAAGAAAGTTGCATAAATTTTATTGTTATTATTACTAGTGTAATTTTGTAAATGAAAATTTATTATCAATAATAAAACTGTATATAAATCACATTTACTACAGAAATATTTTACGAATATATCGTACTTTTACTCCGAGATTTCGCGTGCAGGAAGTGTATTTATGTATTTCTTTTCGCGTAAAATGGAGATATTCACTTTCGTTCGACTTTCTAAATTTTCTTATGTTTAAAGTGTTCTAATAGGGCTTAAAATATTCCGCAAGGAAGGTATTTAACTTTCCTCGGCCGAACACGTCGACGATTTTTATTCCTCGCCGATATCAATTTTTAGTCCCATTGAATTACGCAACCTACTTTGCAAAGTGCAAACTAAATTGCGCAATTTAGATTTAGGAACTTTGAAATTACTTATTTTTTTTTATCTTCTCTTTATCCAATGTAAAACAAATCACTCTGCATTATTTGTTCGGCCAACTTTTGTAACGTAAAATAAAGTATACATACCGGCGAGGAATGTTTATAATTTGATTTCCCCAAGAAGATCTATCAACAAAAGTTTTGATGGAAGGTAACTTTGGACCTCTCGAGTCTAAATTAAACAATGCAGCGTGAAAAAAAATACCCCAAAAGAATAAAAAAAAAAACTATTCATCTTAATAATCCGTCGAGCCTCGGTATCCTGTATTATAATTCTTCAAACAGCTCAGTTATCTCCCGCCCGCATAAATCAAGGGAAAAAGGGACCGGGGCGATTCTGTTCTCACTCTTGGCAAAGTAATTCATGAATTATCAAAAGACGTCCCGTGAACCAGATGTAGTTCGATCGCAGTTCCTCGGCGAATGGAAGGAAAATAAAGCGATAAAACGAGATGAAGAGTAGACGAAGTAAGAAGACAGATTTCATTCCTTCTTTTTTTTAAAAAAGAAGAAAAAAAGATCGGTACACGTGAACGGACAGTTGCACGATAAATGCGCTTCGATAGAAATACGAATACAATGTTGCGCCACACTGACAGTTGAAGACCTTGTGACGTCTAGCAGTACTCCTGCCACGGCGAAAGAAGTGGAATGAGCGTAAAAAGCGAGAGATGAATTAAATGAAAAATTAGTTGCGGTCTGACTGGAGGGATCTTATCAATCTTGAAAAAAAAATTCTTTAAAAATTAATTACACTGAATTTTGCTATTTGATCGAAGATCTGATTTTTCAGTGCTTTTACGAAAAATTAATTTCGCGATGACGTCTGGAAATACTTTCGAGCGTTTCGTGCGGGAATTTCCGTAAAAAAATTTATTTCGAATGCACAATTTGCGAGAAATCTGGAATTCTATTTTTTGCGCGCGCACGCGCGAAAGAGGCGAAAATATATTTCGCTTTGAAGTGAAGCAATTTCTAAATTAATCCGAGAAATGATCCGAGAGCATGGGGGCACCGAGAAATTTGCAGTGTATATTTAATATGCGACTACTTTACACAAGATTTCACAATAATGAACGTGACATTAAGCCCGGTGTACACGTCATTAGCATTACTTTGCTACAATTTATTAATGCACATAAAAGCAGACTAAAAACTCTGGTTTTAACTTCAATTACATTGTTATATTAAATACACACTTAAAAATACTTTTAAACATTAATATAACAAAAAAAATGAAATAAATAATTACACCGTTTTTGATAATCAAGAAAATTATATAAAAGTCAAGTAACAACCAAACGAAAAAAAATTATCATAGCAATTACATAACAAAATCGTTTTCCACTTTCGCGAGCATAAAATAAATCCACTCGTTACCCGTTCAGGAAAGCAGTGTTTACATTACCCAAAATTCTCATTACAGATTTGAAAATTGCCTAAAATTCCGAAGCCGCAATATTTGAACCCGCAGGCAGGAAGCAGGGGGGGGGGGAGAGAAAAGGTCGGCCGCGTGCGTGCGAGGCCGTAAAAAAGGAGGCTGGCTCGGGGTGGGGGCAAAAGGCGCGCTATTGAGACCAAGCAGATGGTCATTGAAATGGAGAAAAGCGTTTAAAGGCTCGCGACTGGTTTATGCCCGGCGTCGCCGCTCTCCGTTGTCCTCCGTAATTTAGCGGTAGCGAAGGTTTCCTCTCTCCCTCTCGCTCTCCGCGCGCGAGCGCGCCTTCCTTTTTCTGACTCGCTCGCTTTTTCTTGCGATCTATTTTCTGCCCGTTTCGTTTTTCCCTCCGTCGCGAGCGCGCCAGTCCAGGCGGTAATTTATTTTTATTTACCTTCCTGTAATTTCGCCGATTTTTTGCGACTTTGTTTTTTTTTTGCTTTTGTTTTTGTTTTTGCTTGCAGGCCCTCACTTTATTTTTGCTTGGGGTTTAACGAATTTCGTCATCTTGATTTAATGGGGCTTTAATCATTAGAGAAATTAAACAATTTTTCAATTGGAAGAATTTTGGTTTATATTTTTTACGATTTTAATTGTTATAAAATTGACAGCCACGTTAAAATACATTATTATTGAATAATATTTATTCATGCTTGTTTTAAAAATAATTGAAAACTTTATTTATTTAAGTTATTTCAATTTGTTTTTATGCACATTTGGTTATTAAAATGCGCTAAAAAATTTTAAAAGTAAATCAAAACACTATAAAAAATGTAAAAATTTTGAGAGCACATATTTCAAGCGACCATAAATAATGAAAATTTTTTAATTTCCCAAAAATCCTACTTAATTCGAAGCGAATTTGTGTACGCAACGCATCCGGCGCATTTCGACCATACTTACGTCGCCATATTATCGTAAAATATGATAGCAACTAAAGCATGATAAATTAAAGCAAAAACCACAATTACCATGAGAGCGAGCGTGAAATACGATAAAACAATGCGAGCAAAACGTACACATTCGCATCCGCCTACATTAAACCGACGCTCGACGCGTATAATGCGAAAGAGCGAGAGGAAAAAAAAAGATAAAGCGGTAATGCAAACATTTTTCTGCTACTGTAGTAACTTGATATCGTATTTGTTCTTGTAAATGAACGAAATTTTAATTTTATTGGGTCTGCGTACTGATGACGATTTCATATAGACATTAGTCACATGATAGCGGATGAATTGTTTGAAGTAGATCAGATACCCTAGTTTCTGTAATTCAATTGTGACTGTCACGGTTAATCTTTTTTTGTGGAATAAATCAAAATTATTTTTGAATTTAATTCAACAATAGTAGTGTTAATTTTTTTATAATCTATATTTTCTGCTTGTTATTATTAATATAAGTTACACACGTTTTTCAACTTCTACTTATGAAGTCATTTCTAGATTAGTCGAGACGATAAAAATGTATCGTATGTATTTAGCTTGTAGATACCTTATCGAATGAATTTCACTTTTAGATTCTGAAATTTTATTAACTTCGTTATAGTTTAGAAGAAAAATAACGCATTTAAAAAATTAAAAATATTAAAGCAAATTATTTTAAAAATTGCTAAATTTTAATATTTATAATTTACTTTGCAAACGACCTTTGCTCAACAAAACCCTGTATAATTATTGTAACGAACAAAAAATTGCAATCAGATATTTTAAATTGTTAAATTTTAATAAGTATCTGGTTGCGGGCCGCGTCGTCAATTATTCAAAATGAATGTTTACAGCGTTAAAAATCCGCAAAGACAGAGCGCTGAATTCAAAAAGAAATTTATTCCGCGTGACGCAACGCGAAAATAAAAGGTACACAATGACGCGCGGTGCAACAATTTCGATTCCGTGGAGAAAATTTATTATCCTCCGGTAAAAAAGGCCTTCGGAAAACGAAGTGAAGGTTGGATTTAGCCTTCTCTCCGTTCGCCGTTGATTCCGCATCGCGAAAAAAAAAAAGTGATTGTCAAAGGAATCGCCGCGTCTATTGCCCCAGAGGGCGCCGCGGGGCCTCGACAATAACGATACCAGCCGCTAAAATGTGCAATGAATCCGTACGTGCCAAGAACAATGAGATTCCGTCAATTTGGTGGAATAACGCCAAAATCGCCGCTCACGTGCGAGCCTCGCGTTTGTGTGCGCAAACGTGGGTGTGCGTATATATACGTACGTGTGTGAGCGCCCTATAACCTGTTTCGATTTATCGCCAGAACTCATCATTCGTTCTCTTAGGGGTTTGAAGAGGGTGATATTCCACGCTAGGCACATAGATTTTAATCAATTCGCTGGAATTAACCTTCCTGGCGTTATTATCTTCTAGATTTTGAGCAAGATAAATTTTTTATTTTTCATGGTCAGCCATCTGTACAAATACGACGGCTCAACTGCGTAATCGGATTTTATTACGAAACGATGTATTATGATGGTTCTGCAATGCCTATTGTAAAACGTATAGCCGAATAATGAATCAATGAATTCTAATTAATCAATATAAAATACGCTGTTTCAATATTAAAAAAAAAACTAAAAAATATATTTTTTTTTAAAATTTATTTTCGTATTTAGTGAACTGTATTTTAATCGGGAATTATTTTAATGACTTTTTCATGTGTTTATATTTGAGTATAATTAACGCATTTATTTTTGAAAATGAAAAGCAGGAGGCGAGGTTATATTAACGCAATACATACCCGCTATTGTTACCAGGTTTAATTAATCGATAGTGGCAGATTATTAACGTACCTGAAACAGAAAAATTATAAATTATAATTATATAATATAAAAGATTAAATAATTATAATAAATGTTTAATCAAATTAAGTGCATTGGTTAAAGTAAAATAAATTTTTGTTGAAATTTGACGTAAAATCACTTTGCATGAACCATTTACGGAGTGCACTACAAATCGTCCATTTAAAAAGATTAAAGGCAAATGGAAAAATGCTGTTTATACGGCAGAAATGAGGATATGTTTCGTCAGTGTTCTATCGCATTACTGAGTTTCACGTGGTAGTAATTACGCCGAGCCGACGCATCGCAACAGTGTGCAGCTGTTCACGTATGCGTAAATGTATACATTGTGCTTTGAGACTACACTGGCTTTATACGAAAACTGAAAAATTTGTATAATTTAATGCCGAGCGTGTCCAGGTGCGATTCCGATAACAAATGAAAAATAATTTATCAAGGGAAACGCGAGTATGCACGCCGAGGATAATTTTTATTACATAAAACGCAATTTTTCATTTTTTTATTCAATTATAAAATTTACTTTTATTCGAAAAAATTATTATCGGAACATATTTCAGCGTAATAACAATATTGTGAATTAAATGCATTTTCAATGCGCGCATAATATTTTAAAGTACAATCAATAAATAATATTTAATTAAATTACGATTTTACAATATTACACGATATAAATTTTTCAATACAATATTCGATGTACTCTTTAAATTCCATTAAAAGCTTCGATTAATCAATTTGTTTTATCGCCGCAAAAAAATAAAATTATAATCGCTGACGTAATATTTCCGCGGCAACAAAGTGGCATGAATAATAATAAAAAGAAGAAAACAAAGCGCGCATCGCTAGAAAAATTTCGTATAATGAATGCGAGCAGACAAATCACATAACTGTGTGTTCATGACACATTTCATTATTTGCCTTTGTATACGCACGCGCCAACACACGCCGACGACTGCATACGACCGCGAATGCCTCCTCGTCTGTATGTCGGTGCATCAGCGTGTAACTTTAGTTTCTATCTGCCGCCTTCTGAAGTTAACATTGAATTCGTGAAATATAGCATTTCGGCCGAAAGTTTTCCATTTTATAAATGAATATATGAATGCGGCTAACTTTCGTGGCAGGATATCCAGCGAAAATAATGCGATCGGAAAATCGCGAGCGCGCACAATGGGAAAATCTCTCGCGTTCTTTAAAAAAAAATATACACATATTCTCAACATAAAAATCGTTTAAAATAAAAAAATCTATCTAAAAAAATACCGCCTTAAAAAACAAATTAATAAGACTAAAATCTGTCTTTTTCTTCACAATTTAATTAAATTTAATTAAGCAAATACAAAAATTATTACTCGCATAAATTACGTAATAACTCAGCGCGCGATATTGTATAATTGCGAGTGCATTTGAAAAAAAAAAATCAGATTCAATTAAACGAAACTCCTCGGGAGCCGTGCCCCCTCCTCATACTCGGCTGTCTCGTGCCGTCGCTCCGCAAGTGTACTTCGTGCACACGCTCAAGTCGACATAACTTGATTTGCGTGCAAGTACAGCTAAATCCGTGCGTGTGTGCATGTGCAGTTACGCGCGAGACCTACGCCGCCGAGCAACACCTGTAAAACCGGGCTGGCGGGGGGAGGGGAGGGGGGCTAAATGAGACGGAGATAGGGCGCCCCGAGGGGGGGAGCTCGCGCGCGCCTGCGCCAGCATGCGTTTCCGCTTGCCTTTGTTCATTTCCGGGTTGTCGATCGAAAGCGGTCGCGGTGCGCAATGTTACATTTTGTCTCTTCCTTTTTTTCCCCCCCGTCCGCCCTATCCCGGGGTCTCTCGTTTTTGTTACTTTTTTTTTCTCTTTTTGGGCTCTCGCCATTCGGATCCTGCCTGTTTGAATTTCTAGAAGTGGATGAGTTTGAAAAATTGATTGAAGCATTCAGCAAAGTATTTTAATTCAATTGAGGCTGGCTCTTGTTTTTTTTTCTCTCTCGTTCGATTTATAGATTTCCGATGAAGGAAACTTTTTTAACATCTTTCCAATGAATTTAATAGTGTGTTTTTTTTAAATAAAAAAACTCAGTAATATGTGAGTTTTAAGATTCAACGTTATTTTATTGATTCGTAAGTGAGCAACAATTTTTATTCGATTTGATCGAGAAAATTAAAATTGTACGGTCAGCGGTTTCATTCCATTAAATGCCTGAATAATGCTGAAATAAGCGCTTTAACGCTACTAACGACCGACCTAGTCTTTACTTTATACATTATCTAGTAAATTATTTCTGCCAATTTTATTGTATTAGCTTAGCGATAAAAATACTAAATTGATGTTAATGGACTCCTGATAAGTGTACGTGTCTTCATTAATTATTATATTTATTTAAAAAACTGGTATTGCATCATTATAATTTTAACATAAAAAAAGAAAATAATACAATAATAAAGTTCTAAAAAATTTTAGAAATCATCTCATAATGCAGATTAAATTATATCAATCATAAAGAACACGAAAGAAGCGATTGTCCCAAAAGCCGATGAGTGGCTCCGATAAGTGAGAACGCGGCTCGAAAAGCGAAGGTAAAAATGAGAGGAGGGACCACGAAATTCTTAAGGAAGACGAGCGACTGAAACTAAAAGCGAGGAGTCGAGTCAGGCCGTTTTACGAGTTTCGAGGCCACCGGGGGAAAAAAATTCGGCGAGGACGAAAGCGGAGGCCCGAATTCGATTTTTCGAGCCGGAGCCCGAGCCACGGTATTTCGAGTCCTTTATTGCGGACTGCAGAGGTTCGGGGACTAGGAGGAAGAGCCCGGGAAGGTGGACGAAATGACTCATAGAAATAAAGCACGGCAAAGGAAGTTGGTTCGCGAGTAAAACGAAGCTTGGAAAATGTACGAACGAAGTGAAATATAGCGTTGGACAAGAATTTTGAAAAAAAATTTTAAATTAATTCGAAATGTACGTTTTTGAAGTATCATATTTTAGCGCGTAAAATTAACGTTTGATAATTTTCCATTCGACGCTTGGATATCTTTATTGCATTGTCAGTATGAAGTATTATGCAATTGACAGAATTGTTGAGTAAATTAATTACACGTTACAATGTACTTGATTTGTAGCAGTTATTTAATCCTGAAAATACAATTATCTTGTTATTCAATTTCATTAATTAAAATAATAATAAATGTAGCATTCTATCATCACTATATTTCGCATTTTTATGGTAGTTTACTGAATAACCAAATTGTACTTCTATTTTCTGTCAAAATAATTTTTATTTTTAATAAGTCTGTTTTTATTAAATCAAATGAAAATGTTAAATTAATCAAAACGAGAGCTTTTTAATAAATTTCTTTAAAATGTATTTCTCTTTCGCTGTAAATAATGCAATCTATTTAAAATTTAATACTCCATCTTTCCTAATTCATAAAAAAATTAAACACTAATAAAGTACCGAAATAAAAAAAACATATAACCGAAAAGAATCACAGGTACGAGGGAAAATGAGGAAAAAGCACATTTTACTTTAGCCAGCAAGTTTCCCATCTCGGAAGTCACGTAGTGCAGCGCCCACATAACCTTTGCTGCGACCTCGCACACACACACACACACATACACGCACTCCCTCACATGACGGCGATAATCTACGCGCAGGGCCTTCGCCGTCGCCGGTCCGAAGAATATTCCTGCGGCCTCTCCCCGAGGCTTGAAATATTAAGAAGCGGGCCCCCGACGCGACGCCCGGGGAGGGACGACGCTTTAATTATTGGACGAGTCAACAGGCCGCGGCGCAGCCGACGCCGAGACTTCCCCAACTGTTTTATGCATGGGGGGCGCGTGTGTGTTTACGATAAATGCACTTTTACACCCACGAGCTCAGCGCTAATTACTTTCTAACCCGCGGCTACTTTACCCGTTTCGCATCCAGTCATTTTAGGCGGCTTTTTCGCGTACTTCATTTATTTTAATGTCGCAATGATACAGTAAGCTGGCTGATAAGATTATTTTTTTTTAAATAGATTTGTAAATAAGGAAAGATTGGTTCGTAAAAATGTAGATTACAAAATTATGGATTTTTCGTAAAAATTGTTTCCGGATTTATTATCAAATAAATATTATACTGGTATAACATTTTTAAGGCTCTTATCGCTTACTCTTTATGTATTCTTCTGTTATCGATTGCTTCAGTACACTTACAGTGCACTTTCGTATCGGCTTTATTGTACACTCCAGTGGAACATGAAAAATGGGTTAACAGGCTTAAAATGTATTTATTAAATAAATCTATAAATTCCATATCGCCGTAAATTATTAAATTTTCCAAATCATTTTTCAATTTTCAATAAAGTATTTCAATAAAAGCACTTACGATTCTGACATTTATTTTATTTCTCGCATTTCAGTATTATCTCCAAAGCAGTAAATAAATGAAATAAAAAACGTAAATATCATTTAATAATTGTTATTTGAGCAGATACATTTTGCAAATGAATTATTCGCGTTTCCCTGAAAATGGTCGTCGTAATTAATTATAATAAAACAAGAATAACATTTTATTATTCATTTAGTAGGCAAACTTTGTAAATATAATTATCAACGTTTCATTACGCTTTACAATGCAAATGAAAAATGTTATTATGAATATTAAACGAACTTACAGCGTAATCAGGCTAACGGTGAAAATAACGGTATAGCTGTCACCATTTCAGTGGTTTACGCGGTTTTACACGGAGGACGGAGGCGCGCGGATGTGAATTAAAATGACAGCAATTAGGATCCTTTAAACAATGAGGATTGCGCAAGCGATCGCTCCTACGGCGAAACCCCAGAAACGCATCGGGTTACGTAAAGTGTATCCTCTCTCTCTCTCTCTCTATCTATCTCGCGGCTGCCGCTGAGAAATTATGCTTGCGCATGTTAATTCGATAAAAAAACTGTACAGACTCGTGAGAACGGCCGGGCGCGTAAATAGGAATTGAAAATAAATTGTCCGTTCGAGCGATCTTTATTTGAACAGAATTAATGCGAGTTTTGACTATTCCGAAGTATACACACAGTGTATACGTAGGTACGTACCTACTCTGCAGTTTAATCACATAGTCAGCGATCGATAGTTGAGGCGACCAACTCAAATTACGCATTTCAAATAACTGTTATTATCAAAACTTTGACGTGTAAACAGTATTTACTAAAACACTTTATTTTTTGTTCATCGGTTCGTGTAATTTTTCTTTGTGTGTTTTATTTAAAATTATTGCACGTCCTTAAACCAACAAACATTATTTATAATTATCATTTATATTTATTTGATACGAATCATTATGATATCGTGTACACCTCTCGATATTATTGATTTTAAAAATTAATATCATGTTTTAATTATAATAAAGCCTTACTCATCGGTGATAAATATGACCCATTTTAATTTAAAATATTCAAATGGGATAGCTAAACGATTATTTAAATAATTGACATTTTTGCAACAAATTTAATTTATTAACTACGTGATAATTTTAAATAACGAGGAAATAATCCGCCGAGTTGTTGCTTGCGGTTTCCTCGTAAATTTAATGGCGCAACTAACGATCCATTATTAATTTGCCTAATCAATATCATATTTTTTACACTGCAGTGTAATTGCACGATAATAGAGCAGTAATTATTTTGCTGAAATAGAGAAAAATTCAAATATTCCAAATAAATCGCGTGATCAAACGATTGTAATTTAAAATTTAATTAAAACATTAATATAATGATAACAGTTATTGATCAAATAATAATTTTAAACGCAATGTTTTATGATTCTTTTAATTTTCGCTCTCAATTGTCAATTTTAGTATTTCATATTTTCCGAGATTACAATATAATTTCAGTACAGCGTTGCTATTGATTTTATTCACATTCCTCAGTCTGTACAGACTAATCAATATCGTGCATTTCAACGAAAACTTGTTTATTAAAAACTCGAGTAAAAGCTATTATTACGAAACAAAACTCTTTTAATATTGCACGCATTGCTATTAAATGAAATTCTTTATTTCACAGTACAAAAATTCAGTCTACTCATTTTTATTTTACTACTAAATATTTCATTTAGCCACAAAGGCAAATTAATATTTACGCAACTAATTAAAGCGCAATAAAATCATGCACAAGTGTAACTAAACTAAGTTGTAAAAAGTATACACCCCGGCTATATTTCCGTTTTTATTATACCATCCTATTATATTTCGTGCATGAATATTGCATAACAAAGCAAAAAAATAGGACGTTCGTAAACATAAAAGAGAATCGCACAATAAAATCCAACAGTGTACACATCCGCACTTTGAATAAATATTAGCAACGGTGCATAGATAAAAAAAAGTGACCCAAAAAAGAAAAAGAAAATTTCCCCCGCTACGAAAAAAAAAACAAAACATCCATACAATTAGTTAAACACAATAAGATTTCCCACTGCACGTATCGCCGTAAAAGTAATCAGCATCAAACGATTTTTTCTCAGCGCGCACGATTGCTGGCCCAGCGACTTTTTTTTTATCTCCTCCCTTTTTTCTCTTTCTCTCGCTCGTTGCATTATTGCGAAACTACGAATCGAGAGAGGCTCGGCCGCGAAATTCCTGTCGCCGGTGGACGTGTCTCGCGCGGAGCCGCGTCGCGGACAAAATTTTCGCCGTCCCGGCAGGTTCCGCGACGGCGAAGGACGACTCGCGTACGTGTGTACAATCCTGCGGTTGCGCACGCAGCTGCATAAAATCGAGAGAAAAAGAGAGAGAAAGAGAGAGAGAAAGAGAGAGAGAAAGAGAGAAAGAGAGGGAGAGAGAGCGAGAGACGCGCACACTTACACGCGCCCTCTGTACGTAGGTTTGCATACCTCGTTAAGTGCAAAAAAAGGAGGCATTGGAGGACGGTACGAGGGTCCGCAGGGTGGGGAGAGAAATTCGAAAGTAAAATGAGCCTCATCGAGACGCACTGGAATCACTGTTATTGTAATGAATGGCTCGTGCTGCAAGTTAGGCTTCTCGGGGTCCTTCGCGTTTTTTTTTTCTCTCCTTTTTCGCCGAATTAATTGTTCTCGATTGGTTCGTTCGTCAGTGGCGATCGAGCCAAGCTTAATGACTTAATTTTGATTTTCAAGAAACCGCGCGGGGCTCGCGCGCCGGCAATCGTTTATATGGTAATGCCGCGCGTGAGGTAACGGCGCTAATTTGCGATTTTAATAAGTTATTAAAAAATTGTCGGAAAAACACTGCCGACATTTATTTCACGGAAAATTATTTTAACGCTACTCGGACTTGTAAAGTGGATTTTTCACTTTAGGAAAGCGAAATATTTAAATCAAGCTCGCGTTTCAGCGCGTTACAAAATAACATTTTTTATTTGTCAAAGCTTCATAAGTAAGAAACAGATTTCAAAACACACTCCGTGCAAAAGCTAACAAAAAAAATGAAATAAAGGTAATAATATTAAAAAAAAAGTAGCTCATTAAGTACGATTCTTATTCGCTCCCTTTTTTCGCGCTGTAAGTATACGGTATCGTAGCGCCGGAGTATCAGAGAAATCACACATTGACGGAAAGGAAGGAGCTTTTCGCGCTAGAAGAGCTCGCGATGAAACGGAACGTTTGCCAAGGGCAATTTGTAAATTGTAAATCGCAGAAGCGCTTGGCATGAAATGGAGGGTTCTTGCTTTGCTCCGTCTCTCTTTTCCTTTCTGCCTACCTATATTTGTACGTATCCTCTCGCTTTGAATGTTTTTGCTTTTCTTTTTCGGGCCTTCCTTTCTTCATTTTGTTAATTAAAGCTTACATTTTTTATTTAAAACGTAATTTTCTACTATTAATTAATGATGATTTGTTGTAATAATTCACGCTAAATATTTATGGAGGTAATTTAAGGACTAAATATATTTTAGAGAAGCACTCTTTTAAAAGCTTTAACTTTTAGTCCATAATTAAAGCCATTAGACTGCAGGTACAACCTATTAATAATTAACGCAGCTCCTACTCCTACTTGTGTCGTAGACTATACAAACGTCTCGTTTACACAGAACAAGGATTATAAATTCATAAATGAATTCCGTGTAATTTGTATTCCCCTTTGATTTATTGCATAACGATAAATCTTATTTTTTCTAAGTTTATCAGTTGCTACATCTTCTTCCCATCAATAATTCATTTTTCAATTTAAAGAAAAAACAGTAAATTTCCAATATTTCTCTCCTTTGTTCATTTAATCCTCCATTATTAAAAAAAAAATCTTATTTTTATAAAAAAGGCAAGACGATAATTTTTCTTGTGCTACGTTTGATTGAACAATAGTAATTTTTTATTTTACGATTGTTTATTGTATTTATTTATAAGTACTCTGTATTATTATATTTATTTGTTAGAACTCGTAATGAAATTTAACCGCGCGACAGGTCTAATAAAGAGAAATCCGTCGAGTTGGGAATATAAATTAATACGAGTAAAATAGCCTCTCGACTGAAAGAAAAATTGTTGATACCCCGCATTTTTCTCGAAACTCGATTAATAAAATAAAAGTAAAATATTTGATCAACGAGTTTTGATTACTTCGTCTACTCAACCAATATATACATATATGTTTCCCTAGACACCATATTCACAACTTGATCAGTAACGTCATAGTTGCTGAAACAATACACGCGATGCGTATAATCATGAATAATTTATAGTCAACGAATAGAACTAGGTTCTCCTATATGGGGATAAGAAAGACACGCGCTTGTAGTTCACCGTCTACGATAACAATAAACACTTTTTTCTGCTATGTAAAACTAAATAGTACATAGGCACACCACGAGTCCCAGCAAGAAATTGATTATTACGATTGTACTAATTTAAAAAAAATTAAATAAACAATATTTTTAATGGATTTAATCTTCGACGAGCAGATATGGCAAAACTAATAATAACATACATCCTGGTAAAAAGCGAAATCCTTATAAATCCACTCAGAAAATTTTTAAAGCTTTTTTTAATCCACGTGTACAAAGTTTTATGGAAAAATGTGCAAAATGATATATTTCTCGAATCGCTAGTCCACGGTTTAACGAACAGTGTTGTTTTATTGGGTCAGTATTACAATAGACGTTTGTTACGTCAACTGTAACAGACATTGTCGTGAAAAATTGTGTTCAAACAAATTGATTTATGTTTTTTCCAGTTCCCCCCATTCGTTTTGTATAAGATAACTTATAAAGAAGCGAAAATAAAATTGAAATTATTTTTTTTTTCATTTATTAACATAATGTTTAATTTAATTATTATTTTCACTTGAATAAAAAAAGTAACGTAAAAATGCTCGTTCTTTATTCCCTCAGAAAATATTACGCGGTAATATATTTTCGGAGCGAAATACTTAACAAACGTCAATTCCGCGACGTGCCTCCATCGCGACAGCTTGCGACAATTGCAATTAGGAATGATTATGCGCGAGCGTACCACTGGCGTTCCTCCTCAAAAGACGTCCGTCACGATGTTCGCGGCTGACGCATCGGTACAGACTGCGTATCTCGCGTCCGGTAATTTTATCGTAATTACGGAGGAAACGAAGGTGTGTACACGCAGTTAGTGGGGTTGACGTTCGCCGAATTTCCGGACCTGCATGAAGCACTGCATATACAGAAGTCGAGATTTATGATTCATTTTTACAAATTTACAATACGGCTAATGTATGAAAATTAAAGCAAATATTGCGTTATATATTGCTCTTAAATATTAAAACGCAATTGTAGCTTGAAATAAATTTTGAAAGTCTCCGGCTAAGTGGTACAAAATATAATTTACTTTCGTGGGGTAAGAGAAACATTATCATTAATTAAAATAAATTACATTTTTGAAGTGGTATACAAAATACGAAAATATTATCACAAGACCTAATTTTCGCTAATAACTCGGAAGATTTTAAATGGAAAATTTTTTGAATTATTTATGAAGCTGAATCATGGAATTTTGCTCGTGTACCTATTAGCTAGGGCCTTGTAGTGCGCATGCCTTTTATAATGAATGGCGTTTGCAACTTTCTTGAATGATGATATAATTACTCTTCGTAGCGCTTCTCCTATCCTTAATAATTAATAGTATTATTAAAAACTTCATCGACTTATTAAAGTATTTTATTCGCACGGGATTATGTAAAAGAAATTATGGGATTATGTAACATTCAATAGTGAGATGCATTTCATTTATTAATTAATAATACAGAGTAGTTTCAATACTGCTGTGATGATTTAGCACTATCAGGTAACAAAATACTCCAAGTTGAATAACAAAAAAAATAATGGTTTTTATGAAATTAAATGTGATGATAGACAGAAATTAATATTAGACGGTTTTATTCTCTTAGAAAGTACGATGACTAATTGTACTTATGTTTAATGTAAGCTTTGAAGTGAGTTACTGTATAGGTCATTGTAATTTATTCCAATATATATACTCTACCACTGCTATATTGATTTTCCCTACCTACTCAATTATTTTAAAATTAAATTATTTTTGTAATAAAGGTAAAATAATTTATTATCATTCGCGATGAATGTTTTAACCCGCGATGGCGAAGGTACTCTAAAAATCAATACAATAAAGCTTACATCACGACCATATAGGAATATTCATAATTAAATAATGCCTCCGCGCTGTAGTTCAATTTAAAATTTTTATAGACACGAATGGAATTTACATTGTTTAAAAAAATTCACCAACCGAATCACATAAATTATTCGATACACCCCGTCCAATAAATTTCAGCGAAACGAGTATAGACTGCGGTCACTCGGCTTAAAAAAAACATTGAAATAAGCTCGGGCGAGCGAGAAAAATCGTCGGTTGCACGGGAAAAAAAGACGGGCAAATCGCATAAAGTAGAAAAGCGCGTGGGAGCGGTCGTTTTATAGGGCCGCGAGTGAGCAAAGGCGGAGGAGGGGGTGGGGGGGAAGGTCGGGGGCACCGAAGGAGGCGATGGAGGAGGGAAGGCCGCCTCCAAGTTGCTGCTCGCCCTCCACGAAAGGCGCACTACAAAGCATCCTCGGAATACCAATTAACGTGGATTACGTGTCAAGGCACGGGGACGCGCGTGTAAGGGAAATTTGAGCCCCTCGAACGAGACGCGAGCAGTCGGTCCAACTTGGACCCGGTCGAGGGGAGGGGGAGAACCACCTCTCTCCTCGTGCACGCTTTGATAGCGCCGTCTTTTGTTTTGCATTTTGATAGCATTACACTTTGTAACTGCGATTTTGAGCTTTTTCGGGCTGAATTGCGCCGGCGCCGCGGCTTTGCCGAGTTAAATTTGTTTCTGTTTATTAAACGAACGTGATTGTCTCTCGCGGGCCTTAAAACTGCCGGATTTTCAAAAGTGACGCTGCGCTTCTCGGATCTTTGAGCGAGTCGAACAACAAATTGAAGTTTCTTTTTGGAATTGAGGGGGCGTGAAAAAATTTAATTAAAGAGAAGTTCAAAGTCTACTTTTTGATGGAATTTATAATTAAAGTTTTTAATTTCATCATTTAAACGTTGCAGTCTGGATGGAAACCAAAATAATACAGTTTTAATTAAAATCTGTAAAGTAGCTATAAAGTTCGATTAAACTTAACGAATTTCGGAGGAATACTTGAAATTTATATTTAGTTTCATCGAAATACAGTTACTACATTTTCTTTTCGAATTATTGTAGAATACTTTAACGGAAAATCGTTACTTCTCAACTTTTAATATTACCTCAAATACGAAAATAAATCACATTTTAAAAAACATTTTCTGCAATGTTCAAAGAATTGCTCATTTCCTTATGAAAATAAAAACTAATACTTACTAATAGGTAAATCAAACACACGGGTTTACTTAAATAACGAGTCTGACAAAGTGCTCTAAAATTTGGAGAAGGAGGTAAAAAAATTCTACTGCGTCAACCCGAGCGAAATTACTGAATAAATAATACAATACCGGCTGTTCGAGGGCACAACGAGGAGGAGCGAGCCCGGCGCACACGCTCATCCCTCCCCGGGTGTACACGCGCGCAGCACACACACAAACTCGGGTACATGTAGAAGCTCGTGTCTGGCGTCTCTCAACCCTCGGTTATTTCCCTCGCCGCGACTTCCACCATCTTCCCGACGGCTGCTCCTCTTCTTCCCGCTTCGCGTTTGTGTGCAAAAATCTATAAGCCCCTGACTTATCGTTAAAGGACCGACAACGGGGGGCGGGGTGAGGATGAAATTAGAGTCGACTCTTTCGTGTTTCGATATTTTTTTTTTTTTTTTTTTTGCGAAGACTGAATCTGTGATAAATTATTTTCTGTTTAGTTCGGTAATTAATATTTTATTTTGTTTTTCGAGTGAGTGTTTTATGATTAATTTTGTAATGTTAAAAATTTAATTTAATTGGTTTACAATTTTGTAATATTTACTTATTAACTGTGTTGGAAAATTCATTGCATTTATAATTTACTGAATTTGTATAAACGAGAAAAGACTGAGATTAAATTATATTTGAAGGTATATTTTGGAAAATTAAATCTATTTAATTTTAATTAAAGTGTAAAACAGAAATGAAGAAAGACATTATTAGCAGTTATAATTAAAATTTAATTCAACTGTCTTGCCATAAGTATGAAAAAGTATTTTAATAATGTGTATTAGATCACTTAATTAAATTTAACGAAAATAATCTTAAAATGCAAATTTTAATAAAATATAAAATTTAACCCATTTTTACTCAATATATATTTTTAAAGGTAAGTGTATTTTTATGAAAATTTTATGAAAAGGCAAATTTAATTTTTTTAAAAATATCTCAAAAAATGCCAAAGCTCTCCGTTTAAAATTGTCGGCATAAAACGCGCAAAACATTTCCATAAAATGTAAAGCGCGCAAATATTTTATGAATAACATGAATTCAAATAAAAAATCTCGACCCTCTCGACTACACACGAATCTCGAATACCATTTTAATTTAAAAACGACGAATTACTCGCAAATCCGTCGATGATCCACTCGAGCTTCATCGTTAAAAAAAAAAAGAAGAATACCCAAACGGCAACAATCGGTAAACACTCGAGGAGGCTAAGTGGAAAACGGAAAAAAATCTCGTCGCGTCTCCTCGCAGTGGCCGAGCGAGGCACCTGTCGGTGAAAAAAGAATGAACGGCATAATAAGTAGGAAACGAGAGAAAATTGTAGAGTCGCATAGACGAAGGGCGGAAAAGAAATAAAGGTAATACGTACGGGCACGACGTCGGAGGGAGAGAAAAAAAAACGCGAAAGAAAAGGAGAGCGAGAGGCGAAGAAAAAAAAAACGAAGAGTAGAGAAGGAGGAGAAAGATTATCAAAGAGAGCGCGCTAGCATTGGCCGAGTGGTGGGGCGCGAGCGAGAGAGAGACAAAGATGGAAAGCACAGAGGGAGCGAGAGAGAAAATTGACAGAAGGGATGGGTTGCCATGGATACGAGTCGCTCCAGCCGTCTTGCTCCCTCCGCGTAGCTCGCTCGCACCTACGCGGCCGGGCCGCGCGTGTATTCCGCGTGTTTATACGTCCGCGTGTAATTGCGCACACGCGTGCACACGCGCGTATTCGTGCGCGCGCGCGGGGGTGGGGTATCTGCGCGAAATACGCTAATCGCAGCCACTCAACGCGACGCATTGCAACGACAAACCCCGGCGCGGCGCGGGGGCTGTTGACACATTTAGATTACGCCGCTATTTTGTCATTACGATGTTTCTTTTAATAATAAACATCGGGAGGAGCCGCCCGCTGACGGGGAGGGGAGCGATAAAATTTTAATTAACAAAATACGCGGGAGGAACTTTGTGCGTCTCTCTCGCGGGTCTATTATGCGAAATATAGCCGGGGCCCGCTCGGGTGGCTGTTGTTCATCGATTTAACGTCGGAATTGATTAATTTAATACTTGTTCCGCAATTCCAGACTTTTTTCGTGAGAGTGGATTTTTGGATCTAGTTGTTTGATTTGCTTCGTGAATTATAGTCGGCTTTTATTTGTTTGCCGGCCTCGCATTTTTTTGACAAATAAAATCGATAGTTATTTATTGAAGTTCTTTCGTTTGTTTACGTGTAAATAAATTTTTACGAATGTTTTTGTACTTTAAATTGCAATGAATCTTTCAAAAGTTTTCCTTCATTAAAAAATCTGTTATTTATCTCACTCGCGAGGGATTAAATTTATTTAAACTTTATAATCCGCAACGAAATTCCTTGGGTGCAACTTCATAAATGTGGAACTAAGCAGATAAAACAAGAAATATAAATTATGGAGCGATTCATAAAATCGCCCTAATAAGAAAACGAGCTGCTCTCACATTTCAGGATCAATAAGCGTATAAGGGAAATAATAAGGGAGAAGGCACAAAAAAACGGACAAGAAGTTACTACTTGTATAGCTAAACTGTCGACTATAGTCGCTGTATAAATGTACCGACATTTTCCGGGGCGAGCGAAATATAAAGGCGAAGAGCGGATAGATAAGGGGCCAGCAGCACAGACGCCACGGCGAAGGGGAAGAGCCGGGAGAAATCGAAGGGCTCGCCTTATTATCGCACGATTGTCTCGCGATCTCCGTGCGAAAAACAGGCCGTGTACTCGTCTAACGGCCTTATGTCACGTTGGGCCCTCAACCAGCTCGTTTAAATTATAAGTTTTCATGTTTTTCTTTGTTATTTTCTTTTTTCTTCGTAAGTCCAGACGAGAGGTTTAATATTGTTTTGATGGGAATTATTGATTGAACGAGAAATGATTGCATCGAGAATGGAATAAATAATATCAGAATGAATGTATTAATGCTGCGTTTATACAAATCAGAGTAAAGATTAAATATAATTTAAATTATATTACCCTTTAAAAATATTTACTTTGCAAAAATCGTTATTAATTTATTTATAAAAAAGTGTAAAAATGTAGTGTCACTTTTTTAAGTTTTATACATTCAATGCAGTAGTAACAAAAATATATATTTCAAAATTATAATAAATATTTTATTTGATAAGTTATAACGTTAAATAGAACGAATTAATGATATACTTTGCTTTATAAATTTAATACATTATTTTCTATCAAAGCAGAGAGTTAACGAATCGATATTTGCGGTTATACATATTACATTACTTCCATACACTTCACCTTCACCCACGAATATTAATATCATAATTAGATTTAAAATATGATAATGTTATTTTGTGCAATAATACATTCTTTTATTTTTAATAAGTCTTATTACTGGAGAATTCACTTAAAATTTATTAAAAAAACGTATGCATAATAAAATGCAGATAAATTAATGATTTTTCATTTAAACGATTGCTATAATAATATTATTGTAATAATATAAATTTCGTACTCTTTTGTTACATGTCAAATAAGCGATAATTTGTGTTTCGTAATTATTATTGGCACACTATTATTCTAATGTTTATTAAATTACTTGTTTACACGTGCTTCGAATATTATTGATTATCCATGAAATTGCATTAATTCACTGGAGTATTAATTAAGAAATTGAGATTTCAATTTTGAAAATTTTATTAAAAATGAAACTGTTTTCCCAATAACAACAGTCGCAAAAGTAATGAAATTTTCTTTATAATAAATTTAAATGCAAATTTTACTTACACCGTAATACTGCAGGGATCGTCACTTTTAAAAATATCTACTTCGCAGCGTTATGGATTATTACATTTTCAAGCGCTGTTAATTAAAAATTTGTGATTGAATTCAAAATTTATATTTAAAAACGATCTGCTGGTACAAATGTTCATAAAATATTTCATTACTTTTAACATTCAAGCGAAATAAAATATTTTTCGATTTCCATATTTTTACATCCTATCATCATAACTTTGCAAATATTCATTATTTGCATTGCCTCGAAACAGTTTAATAAATAACCAAATCAATAAACAAATTATTGATTATCTTATTACAAAGTAACAAGCGTGCAACAAACTAATGAAAATTGTTCAATCAATCGCAAAAAGATCAATCGAAAATTTTGTAAGCCGCTCAATCACGCTTAACCTCACTTAACAAATCACTGGCTCCCCGAAATTCGCCAGCGGATTCATTAATGAAAATTACGCGAGCCGTTAGCCGATATTTATGAGCTCCGGCTGTAAACAAACATCTTCCTGGATTATTAACCGAGGCTAGCCGCCTTCTTGCGCGAAAAGTCATCGATGTGAACAAAAAGTTCCCGCGCCCCCGCGACGCCCGGAGATATATAGCTCGCGATTGTGCGGCCGGGGCAAAAACCGCGGTGGCCCGGAGGGGGAGGGGGAAGAGAGCAAGAGAGAGAGTGAATTGGTGCGGGGGGTGAAGGGAAGGGGGACGCACCGACGCTCGCGCATAAATGCATCGGGGAGGCCATTGGCGTAGGCAGCCCCCGAGTGTATTTCGAACGCGTGAGCACGCCTCGAAAACTGGTTTTCAAGCCTCGGCCGAATCAACCAGGAGTCCCCCTCTCCCTTCCCGCAGCTCGCACTTACCGACACTTTTGTGCCTGATACGCGTACTCGATTTTCTATGGCGCTCTTCTTTGCTTCGTAGATGAATTTTTTTTTGTAGGAGGAGAAAGGAAAGGTGAACTGGATTAGCGTGAAAATTATTGGCATTATTAAAACGTAGTACAAATGAATTATAAGTAACAGGAGAGAATTTATTTATACTTATAGCTTACTTTTTGAGATACTAAATAAACATTAAGAATAAATGAAATTTCGATTATTTCATTAGCAAACGTAGTTGAGAAAGAATAATAAAAAGTATTAATCGATTTATTTTTATCGAAGCTAGAAATTCACTCTAAATAAATATTGAAAATAGATAAATCGAAAACAAAATAATGAGAAATTTTTTGTTCGCGGAAAGCTACGTCCCAACTGAGCTAAAAAATCAATACTTTAACTCTTCCACCTAAATAATAAAATAACATTGTAGTCGTAAATAATACAATACATTAAATTTCAAAATCTTCAAATCCATTTACCATTTAAAATCACCAAAAATATCGCAATAAAAAAAGACAAGATTATTCCCCTCGAAAGTTTAAAAACCGAGACGAGTTAAAAAAAGGCATCCAATAAAAATCCTCTGTTTGTTTAAGAAAAGCACTCGCTTAGCGAATTTCCCAAGCTCCTCGCAGGGACTCCCCGCAGTCTCCCTCCTGTTTTTCCTCTCCGCCCTCGCGACTGCGTTCGCGCGCCAAAGCGTGCGCGCGCGTCAGCAAAGTAAACGCACGCGCGCGCGCATCGCCTTATACATACGCAAGGAGTCGACTGATTTTCCCTCCTTGTCTCTTTGACCGGCGGCTGCACGAGGGGTGGGGGCGGCCGAGAAAAAGGAAGCCCGGACTTTAATAGTCGAAGCCGGCGAGGGGGAAAAAAGGCAGGAGGAAGGCGACGACAGGGGGTGCGGGGGGAGGGGGAGCGAAGGACAAAGGACGAGCGAAGATTAAAAATAAATTGAAGCGAGCAAAAGGCGTTCGGCGACCGAGTGATTTGAATCTGGTTTAATTAGGGAAAAAGCTGAGCGATCCCGGGCGACGATTTCTCACGAACCCGAGCTTGGGATAATCATAACCGACCTTTCATATCGCGGCGCGTGTGATAAACACGCAAAATTACGCCGTTGTGGGGGGGTTGACTTAGCTTCTAATGGATAGAATTAACGTATTTTATTTGAGAGTCTTGCTTATTGTTAGAAATAAGATGATCATTTCTAAGCATTTTTGAAATGCTTTTTAGTCTATTTTAGTCATTACATTTTAGCCACTTTTTATTAATATTAAATAAACATTATATCCTTGAAAATGTTGTATATTTATTGTTCTTATAAATTTATTTTGATTTGCATCAATTACTTAGGCCTCTATCGATTTTTATTTATAAAAAATTTAATGCATAAAACATGAAGCATCTTTTTCTTATTATTGAATTGCAGGTTCAATACTTACAAAAATTGAAGAAGATTAACTGGTTAAAGACAAGGAATTCAACTCACCTGAAAAAATAAAAAGGAAAACATGTATTACATTTAAAACGAGGTATTTACTTGACATGAAAAAAATAAGTGTAAAATAACATTTAATCAATGATCAATAATAATGTAATTAACATTAATTCAAATTTTATCCTTGCAGATTAAATATTTACACGTGGAAAGCATCGCATTTTAACCGAGACTAGCAATGATCAGCGGCCGGTCGAGTAATTAACCTAAATAACACGTCGGCGCAGGCCGCAGTGAAACCAGCTACAAAAGGGAGGCGAAAGAGAGAAAAAAGAAGCGGGGGGGAGCGCACGCGGTGCACGAGAGGCGAGCCCCCCCGAGAGCGGGAAAGAAACGTTCTGGCAAGTGCTCGAATAAAATCGTTCGAGAGGCGAAAGATTAATAGTCCGGCGAGGGGGGAAAACAAATCCCGGGGAGAAAAAAAGGACGCGGAGCGGCAAAAGGAGTGAGGAAGAAATCGATGCCGGGGGTGGGGGAGTGACCGCGGGGATAATGGGAGCGAAAGGAGACTCGCCAAAGGTCATCCGCGATTCGGATCGGCGCGCTAGGAATTACGCGATCCGGGGGCCTAATGCGCTTTACGGGGGGCCGCGTCGAAGCCGCGAATTAGCTGCACCCGAGCCCGTCGCCGCTTTCTCGCGATTTGATCGATCGCGGCGCGCGCGCTCAGTCGGCCGGCCCGGGCGCGACGCTCTTGTTAATTTTAACTTCGTCGGGTTATTTGGGGGGGAAATTACGTGATTGGAAACTTCGTTACCAAGGGAAATGCGACACTTGGTCTCGCACTTGGTAATTAGGAGGATACTTTCGTGAAAAATTTTCTTCTTTCCATTAAAGATAATTCGGTTATGTTTATTTATTATTTAATGTTTAACGATTTGTTTTTTTTTCGAACGACAAGTAGCTGAGTTATTATTTAAAATATTTATAAGATCAATAGGATAATATGCGAGGAATATTTGTTTATTTACGATAAATTGAAAATTTTTAATAATTTTTCTAGGAAAATAACATTTTAACTGAATGTTATTAATAAATTAAAACATTAAAATGATAAATCAATACACATATAAGATTTCAAAAGGAAATTGGCTCTCTATGAACAACAATTTTATTCATAAATTACAATTCAACAAAAATAGCCTTTCTTAAGTAAATTTTTTGCTACTCCGAGGAAAATAGAACACTGCACTGTACCGCTTTTTTTATCAAATACCTAACTAAATAATGTCGTTGCCTTGTAACTTAAATTTTTATCGCAGACAATGCATATGTAATCGGTGAGCTGAAAATAAATGTGTTTCCACGTAGCGCGAGGCGCGATAGAATGGAGTGTTGTGACGCGGCTTTTAAAATTCACGGCGCGTGATTTTCTACTCGCTTAATCGCGCGAGTCGCAGACGCGCGCTAATCTGGCCGATGCCTCCTCCACTGCCGGAGTCAATTGCGCACCCTCGAGAACCCGCGCCTGATTTAGCTGGACGCCGCGTGTGCTCGTGTGCGTGGAACTCACACCGGGATATCGCGGGGAATTCGCTTGGCTTGCACCTCGCAAATTATTATTTATCGGTCGCTGCTATTTTAGAATTAAACTTTCTTTATATATTGTTGGTAAATGCGATTATCCTGCGAAATTTGCACTTAATTTATTTTTGAGGGTTACGTTCGTTTTTCTTCTGGGATAGATAAAGCGCCGTTATTTTTCATTATGATAAGTTATGCAAAATAATTTCATGAAAACTTTTCTCGTGCAATAACAATTAGGTATTTCATATTGAATTTGTGAAGGCTGGAATATTATCTCTTATCATATTTTACGGAACAAAATTAAATTAACTTATATTTATGGAATTATTCTTTATAATAATACAGATATTTAAGCTGAATATTAAATGACCTTTTTTTATAAAATAAATTATTTTTTAATAAAATAATTATTTTGTGAACAAATTTTAACGTAATTTTTTAATCCTTTAATGAAACCTCCCGGTAAAGTTACAGAGTATTCCATCATTGACTAAAGAGACGTGTGTGCACATCCGCGTGGAAACTCATAGCGAGTCACACGCTAAAGTATTATGTTGCCTTTAATTCGAGTCTCGTGATGTCACTGCAAGCATGAAGATTGAAACTTCAAAGTCTTCTTTATTAAACTTTTGTAATTCAGTACGATCCGACCCAATGAAACTTAATTACGTGTACAAAAGAAAAGGAAAGAATATACGTTAATTAAATTTAGCATCGCAACGCAAACATTCTTTGATAATTAAAAGCAAAAATAAATTAAACAAAAAATAACATTATTTTTTTCATTAAAAAATAATCTTGATTAAATATTTTTAAAATAACTTTTTTACAACGGATTTTGTCTCTCCTGGTTAAATGCAAAATTATTAAACAAATCTACATTTGCATTTTATCCTGATTAATCTATACTATTAGGTTAAAAAAGTTTTTTTCTGATTTTGAATCATTTATTCGAATAAAAATTTTATTTACACGAACAATTCAAAGCCAAATCTTCGCAACACTACAATTGACTTTACAAACGCCGAAACGAATTTATCGGCTACAAAACAGAGAGCGAGGGAGACAGAGAGATAAACAGAGAGACAAAGAGAGAGTCCAATCAAACTTAACTGGCGAAGCGCTGTTTAACGAACTCCGATGGTCGAGCATCAATAGCGGGCCCCGCGCGGGCTGCTCGCTTTTTTCGCGAGCCACGCGATATCCCGTCTGCGGCGTCTTCGAGCGTGCACGTGCACGCGCGCCACCGCGGCCTTTCTAATTAAACTCGAGAGGCGCCTCGAGGGGGGAAGAGGCGAGAACGAGGTGACACTTTCGCGTGGCGTCTCTCGCCGAGATCAATCGCGTCGCCGCGTCACCTTTTGACTCGTGCGAGCTGTCGATTCGGATGCACACGACTATAGGCGAAGATTTATTGCGCGGAGCGAAAATAGTTGTAAAAGTGACTCAGAAGTCAAAAGGTAATAACTTTTGCAGTAGTTGCGGCAATTTTTAGCAAACAGGTCACTTGATACCAAGATTACTAAGCGCACGGCAAGTTTTATGGACACTAATATTTTATATTTAGAAAGAAAGAAAGTACACGCAGTAAAAATCATTACTCCGTCAAAGATTCTACTTTCCGAAAGTAATGCCACTGCAGCCGTGTACGAAAAACAGTTACCGGTGCAATTTCACTCACAATAAACTTGGAAAAACATCGGGGCTATCATTTTAAAATTAAGTAACTTCAACTTTACGATCGTCCAGTCGCAAAAAAAACGAGAGGGTGGGAGAGGGAGAGGGGGAGACAACGACGGCGAAAGTTCGAACTAATAAAAATCAAAGGACTGTCCCGTCCGCGGTGTGCAGACCTTGTTCTCGTAAAGTAGGCTGTTACCGAGCGCCTTAAAAACGCCTCGCTCGGCCCGTAAACGCCGGCGACGCGGCCGGATGCGTTATTAGCACTTAATGCGGCTTTTTAACGTCGCCCACGACACATCGACGGGTATTCCAGGGCCCACGAATTAAGGGGACTTGGCCGCGATGTCACTTTTAAAGCGACGATCATCCCGGCGGCGGGCATCTTTACGAGAGGCTCTAGTCGTGCGGCCTGCTTTATCTCTACTTTTCTTTCCCGAGTCTGGAGACATCGATTTATTGAAATGACGCTTTAAATTGAGTTCGAAATTTGCGCGTGTAAAAATATTTTTTTTCAAATTAAAGATTTATCACTAAATTTCTCTTTCATTTACGGAAGTTGGAAAATATTACTGTCTGAAGTACAGAAATTTCGTTTATAATTGTATTAGAAAAAAGTCGAGTTTATTTTCAAATCACACATATTTTTTAATAAACATTCAGATAAATGTAAAAAAAGAATTAAACGATCACACAAGTAGTAAAGTTGAAAGCCGAAAAACTTGAATTTTATCTGTCACATTTGATAATATATCGTAGCTAGCAAAAGAAAACTACAGAAAAGAAAAAAATTTTGTTAGCTCTCCCGTGGAGATAACGATCAAATTACGATGGGCTCACACAACTTTTAATTAATTCTAACTATGTATACTTTTAACGTTTCTAACAACATGCATTAATTTTCCTCAGCGAAAATTAATTAAAAAATCTTCTAACGTTTAATTATTTTATATTCATTTAAAATTTAGTCATTATTTTTATCATAAAATGAAAATTTGTAAAAGTTATATTATTCTCGACAGAGTTTAAAAAACATGATTAAACAAATAATTAAATTAAAAATACAAGAAATAAATAATTGAATACAATCAGAATTTAATTAATCAAAATCACTTAAAACTTAACTCAGCGAGCTTAGATCGGAACATAATCAATTTCGGTCAGAGCCACTCTCGCGTCCTCCCAATAAAAATCCGGGCATCAATCGCATTTATTCGGATTGCCCATACCTCGAGCCAAAAAAAGGGAGTCTTCTTGTGCCGGCGGGTCGAGCGTAGTGGCCGTCGGAAAACGAAAACTTCCAAGTCCACCCTCTCCCCCCGACCGCTCGTCGCCGTCCTTTTCAACAAACCCGCCCGGCCGAACCCCCGGGAGAGGGAGCAAGCACCGAGTAAATAATATTTATTTAACGCGCCGGGGAAAAGAAATCTTTTTTCCCTCGGTATAGCCGGCGAAAAAAAGGAAGCGTACAACGCGGTGGCGCGGAGTCCATAAATACATCGCGGGAGATGTACACGCCTCGAGGAGATGATTGGCGGCGGATGAGCGCCGGGCATTACGAGCGCCGACGGCCCGAGTGCTTTGATAAGTTGCAATTTATTATTTATGATACGCGCCGTGCGCGAGAGCAATAAAGACCCTTTTTTTACCTACAGCTCGAACTCCTTTTAAGTTGCGCCGGGATTCCGATGCTTTATTAGCCCTGCTGGAATTCGTCTAGTTTGCTCACATTGATGAAACGATGTTTCCGATGCTTTCGCCCCTTTTAACGGACGCTTCACGACTGGCCATTAAATGGGTGAAAAGTAGTCGAAAAATTTATGATTTCCAATATTCGTTTACTTAAAAATATAATTAAGAAAATGAAAAACGTGTATTTTTCGTTATTACTACTATTGAAATATTTATCATCTGAATATTTACAATTCATCTTGTACATATATAAATATTATTAATACGTATTTTATTAATTAATGAGACTACTTTTAGAAAGTACTTCATTGACAGTTTGAGTGAAATACTCCGAGCTTTATAAAAAAGCCTTATAAATTTTCGCCCCGTCTCTAATTTATCAGACGAATTGCATTACGTCGCGATGTGAAAGTAACGCGAAAATACGCGTGTCGCAAAAGGGAGCTAGATCGAAGCGCAGAAGAAGAAGAAGAAAAAGGACGAGGCGAAGGGGGAGTAAGGCCGAAGGTAAAACAGACGGAGAAAGAGACGGAGCGAGGGCCGGTAGTTTTATGCCCCGTTGTTTGCTTCGCTGACCGTGTGGGCACGTTTGCGCGAGAGAGAAAGAGACAGATCGAGTCTCCTCTCGAGAGTCGGGTATATGACCGGCTCCGCGAGCCTGTGTGCGCACACCCCCCTTCCTCCCTGCGTGCACCTTTTTTCCGGCCAGCCGGCTCCTCGATCTCCTGCCGTCGCCTCCTCCTTCTTCTCTCCTCCCCTCCTGCCGTCGTCTTCTTTCCCTTTTTCCACCTGCGACGTTCAAAGGTTAATGTCGTCCTCCCCTCGCCGCTGCCGAGTTGCTCGCGCGCGCAGCTCGCCTAACTTTATGGGCATTTTGAAGGGAAAATTATTCTTGTTTTTGTTTTGGTAGAGAGGGAAACGGTTCGCAGGGTAAACAGAATAATGACGTGTTAAAAACAGCGTTGTTTTGACAGTTTTTTTTTTAAATTATTGTGAGTAATTCTGTTGTACTATTTATTGCATAAGAAGTGATTTAATTAATTATTTATATATTTGTTTAAAAATAATTGTATCTTTTGCATAGTTTGAAATTGTATCTATAGCAATAATAATACTATAACTTGCTAAACTATGAACTAAGTTCTGTAATGTTACTTGTTCGTAATATGCATTCCTAATTCAGTAATTATAATGGAATTTAGCAAACGCAGCGAATTTGAACATTATTGTTAAACAGTAAATAAATGTAGCTAATATTAAACGAATAATTCAAGCGATTTAATTAAAAAAGAATTCAATTTAAAATGTAATTACGACGAAACGCAATTTAATACATCATCGATTTTTAATAAATAAGTCTAAAAATAGACAGAATTTATGGCAACGATTCAACGACCTTATAACTTGTACTCGTTGATTTCGAGTCGATTTGGAGTGGAATGTCTACTACATATCGACTTCCATTTCGTCTTATTAGCAATTTCCAGATACCAACGGTGAGGCGTTCTCTCTCTGAAACTCGCTTTTGAAATCGTCGTGCGCCAACAGGCAACTCAAAAGACATTTACAAATACTAATTAGAGTAAAGCTACGCGTTCAAACGCATATTTCTCGGACTTTTAAAACTATTATCGCAATTACCGGATAGTTTACTCGAATTTGTATTCCTTCATTCCTATTTCAATAACTTACTCAGATAA
Source organism: Eurytoma adleriae (assembly GCA_900480045.1). Classification (NCBI taxonomy): domain Eukaryota; kingdom Metazoa; phylum Arthropoda; class Insecta; order Hymenoptera; family Eurytomidae; genus Eurytoma; species Eurytoma adleriae. The sequence continues at coordinate 132,879 of UXGC01000186.1, read as the reverse complement.
ACACTTTTATTAAAATGTAGAGATTCTTCCACATATTTACAGACGTTAAAATGTAGTCGAATACCTAATGTTTTAATAAAAACGAGTTTTATTTTTAAAAAATTTTTATCTACGTGCAGAGGGAAGAATATTTTGAGCTCGAGTTTTTGAATATTTCAATAGGTGCCAGTTTAACGAACCGTACACCTGGCAAATAATAAATTCATTGAACGATGAAGAATTGGATGCGGCTTTAAAAGAAAATCAATGTAGTCGACTTAAGTGAGATATGAAATATCTGCAAACGGCTGAATAATAATGAAATACGTTAGAAATACATTAGCACGCCATGAGAGGTGAGAAAAGTGCAGTGCCCTCGCTGTCAAAAGATTAAAGATGGATTACTCTCTGTGCGGCCGAAGTTTGAAGAAAATATCGACTTAACAAAAGTTAAATAACTTTCATAATTTAGACTTTTAATAAATTTACTCCACCTTTTACCGTTACTCGCTTCTGGAAAATTAAGCTTATTCAATTTTCAATACGTGTAAAAATATACATACAAAAGTACTGTTGCATTAACGATGGTGCAGATTTAATAAATTTAATAAAAGTCCGGATAAGACGAGCTAAATTAACGTCCACGATTACTTAATTATTCATCGACGCAAATTTAGCTGTAGCAACATTATAGATTTATTTGTATAAGTGCGCATCGTAATGGGTCTGCTCGGACATAAAAAGTCGACGAGTCACCCTAGGCGCAAATCCCCGTAAGAGAATAAAAAAAAACAAAAAGCATTCCGCCGTTGTATAATCCTTATTACAAAGTTCAAAACGACGACGATAAATGTCCATTCACCTCCGAAGTTTTCGCAATGACTTGCTAAGGTCGTTAAACACAACAAAGCGCGCGCTCGCGAACCAAAACCCCGGGAACTTTCGGATACCTTATCACAAAGACGTATCCGCATGCGAATAAACCGTCCGGCAAATTAATCTTCCCTCTCTCGAGGATAAAAAAAAAATCACACCGAAACTTTAACGCACGATAATCCGTTAATCGATTGTCGCTCGCGAGTTTTAAAGACCCTGAGGTGCAAAAAGAGAAAGAGAGAGATAGAGCGAGAATGAAAGAGAAAGAGAGAGAAGGAGAGAGGAAGAAGGACAGAGAATGAGAGGAAGAGAGAAAGAGAAGTAAAAGCGACGAGAGCAAAGTATAAGAGGAGGGGTGAATTAAACGTCCAGGGGTCGTGTCGCCCCGCCGGTCAAACTTGGCTAATAATTCGTCAGATTGGCGCCACTACTAAGCATGCGCAACAAAAACCAATAACACCGACTCGCTCGCTCTCGCATCCCCGGTGGTTTGCGCGCGCGCGCGTCTCGAGCGTCCGCCCGTGTGCAAGGGAAACACTCACACACACACATATACGACTGACACGGGCACGCGGCGAGAGACGCCTCGGAAACTACCTCTGCCCCTCCTGTCTATGTATTATCTTTTTATACGCGACGTGCATTCGCCGTTTCTCATCGCCGCTTCTACCCGCTTTGCTTTCTAATTTTTTTTTCTCCGTCGTCCTTTATTTCTTCTTCTTCCACTTCTTCTTCTTCTTCTTCTTGCATCTGGTTTAACAGTAAATTTTATTAATGACTGTATTTTTATTACTGCCGCTCGTTATTTTTGCCGTTTCCACTGCGATTATGCCGCATTGAATTTATCGCGGCCGGGGATGTAAAAAAGCACGTTTTGCAGTTAACTGAATTATTATACTATATATTGTTTTATATGTTAACTTGTGTGTTTTATCGCCGACGTATTTTCAAATGCATCGGTTTCTTGCTGCGAAATTTCACTTTTCACATTGCAAGGGGCAAGCAATTATCTTTGAAATTGAACGGCTATTTTAATTAGTGGATGTATTTTCATTAACATTTAGATGAAACTTCAATCCGACATTTTTCGAAACGACATCATCAAAGAAACGTTAAGCTCATTACGTTTCTCTCTCTCATCTTTTTCTCGTAAGTGCACTTAATTTTCTTTTAAAATTGGACTCCGTCGCATTTTTCCTCGCGCTTTTCCCCTACGCTCCCTCCCCTCCAGCTGATCCTCGCCAATAATTTTTCATCTCTCTCCCCCTCCCCGGCCGCTGAATTTTTCCGCGAGACCATCCGCAAGAGGGATGCACCGACCCCGGCGGAAAAAAGGCTGAAATAATAATTTAACTCGGCGCATTAACTACTTCGTTAATTATCTGGCTCCTCCGAACTCCGCTTTGATTCTTCCTCCTTCGCCCCCCGCACCACCTTACTCGCAGCCGCTACTTTATCCTGTTGTTTTAATCTTTCCTTTGTTTCTCTTTCTCCAGTCATTTATCCCTTTATACTCCAGTTTCTCGGTCGTCCCGCGCCACCTTCCCTCCCCCGTCGCCCCGCGAGCGAAGCCTCGGCGCGCGGCCTTTCATTTCATCCCCACCGCCGCGGCGACCCGGCGTGGCACCCACCCTAACCTCGGCCCGTGTCGCTATAGTGGCGAGCGGCGGCTCACCCCCTCTTCGCCAAACATGTCGCCGCCTAGCGCACGAATACAATTGAGAACACGATATCCGACGGGCTACGCCGCTGTAGTCAAGGTTTTAACATATTTTATTCTTCGAGTATGGATTTTATTACACAAATGTTGTTCTTCGTCATGTTTTTAAATTAAATTTTAAGCAATTGGATATTTTGATAATAAATTTTATATTTAAGTTGATCAATATGCAGTGTTTTAGTAGAAATGTTGAATTAATATCCATTTGAATAATTGTTAATGAGCAGGGTTTTTGTGTGTGTGATATTTACAATGAGAATTAATTTTAGAAAGGAAATTAAATAAAAATAATATTTTACTGCATTATTATATTTGATTCTTATTAATACTCGGAAAATAAATTTCCTTGGAAATACACGCTTCTGTTGAAATAAAAAGGTAAATGTAACAAAAAAGTAAAAAAAAATGAAATTTCCATTAAAACTCGCGTTAACGAGTTTGAATTTCTACTTTGAAATTGCATTCGAAATGTACATCCACTCCGGAAAATAATATTGTTTATCGCGAAAATTGCATCCCCTTCGGCAAATGTTAACAAAATAAATAAAAGTTTAATGGAATATGAAAACTAATTTGATCATTCAATTGAACGAATTTGCTGCAAAAATGAAAAAAAAGGCCCTAAGTAATAACGAAACGATCGCAGAAACGCAATATAACGCCCACATAATTTATATTCATTAACCCCGGCGATAGAACATTTTTTTCTTAATAATCAGAAAGAATTTTCCATACACAGAGAGGCGGGCGAGCCCATACGCCGTCATTTACTTTTCCCTCGGCGGTCCGCTTCTTTTTCCTTCCTTTTCCCTTTCTCTCAATCTCCGCGCCCGGCAGTTATATACATTCAGCCCCCTTTCTATCACGACAACTTCGCACCACTACCGTAAAAGCTCCCGCAAGTCAGGGGCGGATCTCGCCCCGTCCTCCTCGCTCCCGCACTTTTTCCCACTCCTTTAGTGTGCGCCACTTCGACGACTACTTATTTCGGCTATTTTTGTTTGTCTCGCGCGCAGAGACGGGGACCTTTGCCCAGCAAAGTGAAATTATTATAATAAATAGGTTCGCTGGCAGAATTTACGTTAAATGCGAATTTTAGGTGGATAATTGTTTAATGGAAAAGTACACTGGAAAGAAATTTAGAAATAAATTCAGTTTTATGTTTCGGGTTGTAATTTCGTGACACGGTGAGTAAGTTAATATTTATAAAATAGCGACTGTGAGAGACTGTCATTTAATGATCGTATTAAATTTTTTATATAAAAGCTGAGGGAATGAAATGTACCGGTAACAAATGAGTGTAATTTTGAAAAATGTTTAATTTGAGAAAAAAGGTAAATATTCAGCGAAATATAAAGTTAGGAGACAATTTAACTGCCTACTGATCTTTTTGTATGTTCTCATTCAACATTTTATTCTTTTTACGCTCTTTTTGTCCTTTTTACTTTCTCTCTCGCTGCACTCTTTCTTTCGCTTTTTATCTCTATTATTCTCACTTCCTTCACCACTTTCTGCTCTTTTTTATGTCTTTTACGAGCTCAGTTCTTTATTTCTCTTATTTTCTCTCATTTTCTTTACGTTTTCTCAATTTTTTCAACGTTTATCCCATTTTTCTTCCGAATTGAGAAAAATCCTGAAACTTCATGTTCACAAAATCATTAAATTTTACGATATTAAAAATTATATTATTTTTCGAAACTATATACTTGGAAAATCTACTTTATTCAAGTACTTTTTCCGCATACCAAATTTACATAAAATATTGTTGTATGAAAATAAATAATTGAGTGTAAATTATTTTTAAAACCTTTGTTTCCATTGTAAATTAGATATTTATATTCAAACTATCTCAAATGTGAAGTATAATTAAAATTAATTAAAATTAAAGTTTCACTCAAAGGGTAACATTGTAGCTATAATAACCGTCGTGTAAAATAGTTTTCACAACTTTTTTAATGAAATTTGCATAAAATACTCTTAAACCCTCGTGCTTTTAAAACAAAAATATTAAAAAATGAAAAATCAATTTTTCATAATTTTATCTATAGCTAACTCCTCAAAAATAGAAATAAAGCTCTAAATCACCGTGGACAAAAATGTCGCTGCGACGCGCTAACTACATGATTTTGCCAATAGAACGTCGGTGTTCCCGCAGCCTCAGCCCCCGGGCCAACAGCCCATCTCCGTCCCTCCCGGTCTGGCCTCCCCCGCAGCGCCGCGCATAAATCGTCGATTACACTCGACCCTCTCGCTCGCACCCCCGCCCCCTTTCCCGCTATCCCGCACGTACGCTTTCTTATTCGGCGCATGCGCGGCGCTCGCGGCAGTCGGCCGCTAATTAATTGGATTTTAATTGACAGACGAGAGCCGAAATCGCGGGTTACACTTTGCGATTTCTGAAGTGTCGCACGGTGCGCTTTATCGATCCCCGCCCCCCCTACTTTGCACGCGTGCATACGATCCCCGAGGAGGAAGCTGCCGCCCCCGGCGTTTTACGAGCTTTCTGGAAAATCGCGTTTAAGAATTTTATTGGACGCGCGCCTCGAAATTTTTAACGAGTTCCCGCGCGCGGACTTGATGGACTGGCGGCTCCTTGTTTGTATAAATAATAATCGAGTTTATTATCGCGAGCTACTGCCTTCTCTTTTTTTTTCTCGGGCTCATGTAAATTTGGAGATGAATATTCAAAGGTGGAGTGTAAACAAAGAAATTGAGTTGGCGCGATGATTGATAACCTTTTATTTTGTTAAATAAGTTTTCTTTAATGGAATTTGATGAATAACGTGGGAGTGGAGAGGTACGGCTATAATTCACATCGAAAGGGGGGAGAGCGTTTTCCAATAACTTTTCTCTCCAGCTGTACGTACAAAAGTATATACACACGAAACGGAAAGAGCTTTCAATATCTTTACAAGCTTTTCTCAAAATCACATTTTAAGATTTCTTTCCTCATTCTTTTTATATCGGCGCTCTTTACATCTACCTTTCCTTCTTCTCTCTTTTTTTTGCCCCTCTTTGCTCAACTCAGTTGAAGGAGTTGAATTTAAACAAAAAGTGGGAGAAAAAAAGGCGACGGAAGGGTAAGCTCTTAAAAGGATTATTATTCTTAAGTTAAGTATTTTTTGAAAGATCCTAGAAATCGCATTTTGCGCTAAGTTTTCTCATTATTTTACGTAAGCCGCTGCCGTGAACTTAAAAAAAAGGGAGGGAGCAAAATGTTTAAAGCGATTCTCGCGATTAAGGGAAGAGGAAAATTTAAAGAGCAAAGTACACCGACGTTGATTATTTGAGTTTACGATAGAAATGCGAGTGCATTTTGCGAAATTTATGTAACGCGTCAAACAATGAATACAGCAAACGCGCCTGTGTAGACGCGCGGGTTTATTATACTTTAGTTCGTGTTTACAGGGGATTTATCGATGTTAGTTCGAAATGTGAAATTATCCTTGTGCAAATGATACGCAACGGCGTGATCGTAACTAATATTCAAATGAAAATTTACGCGGCTACGATTACTTAGGACGCGAGAGTACCCTCGTAAAACATTTTACATAGAATTTAATTAATCGCCAAATTAGTCACATTAACGCAATTTTCAGCGAATTATTTTAACGAGAAAAAAAATGCGTCCGAAGGAATTGCGTAAAATTTTGACTAACGTCCCCACTCAGCACGAGAAACCCGTGCTTTTTGGAACAAAAGGCGATCTCTTAAAAAGCCCGAAAATACAAAGCCTGAGAAATCAAAAAAGTGGAGGAACGACAGGGGGTGGGTAAAGGGGGGAGTCCCGACGCAAAAAGCTTAATCTTCCGCGTCGGGGTGGTAGGTAGAAACTCGAGAAAGAGAGCGAGAGAGCGAGAAAGACGTCGTCGGAGGGGGAGGGGAGAGAAGTGGATTATTTAAATGGAGAGTGACGTCGTTATAGAACGAAATGGAGTTTCCTTCGCGGAGGCGTTCATGCACACATACGTATACAGTGGAAAACGAAGTCTGCTAAATTACTAGGCACAAACTAGGAAATAAAGCAAGCGGTATTGACTACGGGATTTGTGCGGGCTAAAATACATTGAATTTGTACTTTACGCTAAGCTCCGCCACTTTGAACTATTTGCATTTAGTCGCGAGTCGCGCGCGATCGCATTGCCATTAAATATTAATTTGTGTAATATATTTTCAATCGGGCTGTGTTTGTAAATGCATTAATATTACGGGATGTAAATTTGATTTTTATTTATTTTATTATGCATTACCAGGAAGTAACTATATTATACCCGTACAAAATCAATAATTTGTAATTTGTAATTTAAATTAATCAATGTACATTGCAGGGATTTAAAACTCGAAAACGAATTATTTAAATGCATCCAACAGTGTATTAATAATATTTCTTCAAATATAATAATTTACAATAATAATTTAAATTATCTCAACAAACATTTAATCATAATTAATCGCGATTTATTTGTACTGGATTTTCATGAAAATATTCAAGCATTATTTTTATGAAAAAAGTATGAATTTATTAATCGTTAAAATTTCGATTCCCCCGAGCCCTTAAAAATTTCGCATTCTCTTTTTTCATCCGACCGTGTGTATACACAAACACGCTCTCCGTCCCCGTTCGCTATCCCTTGGCGAAATTCGAAATTCCGTCTTCTTTTTCAGCCTGGCAATGAGAAGGGCTACCCACACGTACACACACTTACACACATATCCACACACACGCGCACGAGCAACTGTATACAACTACACGCTCGTGTAAGGGGGGAACGGGGGGTTATAGATGGCCGCGAGCGGAATGCCGAGGAAGAAGCGCCGCGTACAGTCCCACGCGAAACTTTCATTTCCCCCCTGCATTTTCCCTAACCTGTCGGTATTTGCGTTTACTTTGCAAATATACCTTCGCGAGGATTTTAGCCGGAATATAGGGTAATTTTTTTTCTCGCGGCGAAAAAAAAATTTGAATGGAAGAGGATTTGTGTTTCGCGTTTTATAGTTTTAGTTATTTTAAGTAAACCCGTTTTTTTACGCTTTGAAAAGCAGTTTCGTTTTTTCAAAACGATATTAAGTCGTCGCATTAAAATTTTAATTAGACGCTGAATTTCCGTTAAATCTAATTAGGACTGTTGAATTTTGCGGGGATCTTAAAAAAACGAGTTTTTATCAAATTTTAAAATGTCTCTGCCCATCAGCGAAATTTTAATTAAGTACATAACTTAATTAAGCTCAGCTTTTAAACTTGCACAATTTTTTGATAAAACGAAACTTCACCCCTGCTAATTCGTTATCCAAAGAAAGTAAAGCGATTGAAGCGCAATAATCTCCCGATAAAAAAAAAAGCAAAGGCCCAACTTTCAGCAGGCAAGTAAACTCGCCGATCGAGCGTATAAAGTTTTGTCCGCCGGCGAGCCCGGCGACGTCGGCGTTTGAACAAATCCCGATGATTTGAGCATACGCGCGAGAGCAAAGGGACTCCCTCGAAGGAATATCGCGGCGCGCGCTGTGTTTTCTTAGGGTGCATTCACCTCTCCCCCTCGGCTCTCCCGCGATACACAGCCGCCGCCGCGCGGATTCCGCGCAGTTTTATTTAGAACTCCGAGTGGAGAGCCGCGGCTCTCCTCCCGTCGACTCTTTCTTTTTCCGCTATACCCGCCTTCCACGCTTCTTTTTTCGGTCCCCCTCCCCCCCTCCCGCCGCGCGCGCTCCGAAAATCGCCGCGCGACGCAGTTGCGAAGTTCCGAATGGTCCCGTGCTTTTTCGCTTGTCGCGGACCGTTATTCCCGGGGCTTGCACTTTGTTTGGCTCCGCCCGCGCCCCGGGATTTAAATGGGCCGACGTTTTGCCTATTTGCTAAACGTGCATTGAGAATAAACAAGCCTTTTGTTGGGACTGCGCGATGCGTAGAAAATTTATTTATTTTCCGCGCCCTTTGTCTTTTGTTTGCTTGTGAAAATTCTATTTTATTGATCGGTCCACGTTCTTTTTGTATTTGTCTATTTTGCGTAGTGTGAACCAAAATTTGTTTTTTTACTGTGGTCTCTATAAAATTGAATTAGTGCAAAAACACTAAAAATTAGTGAAATGCGATAAAAATTAATGAAATGTTCTCTGATAATCAATCATTTAGTGGAACACATATCAGTAAATTTTAGTGCATTTTATTAATTTTTAATAGTTCTTCACTGAACTTTAGAGGATAGTGTAATATTAAATTTCCTCGTAATTTCTAAATTATAATTTCGATTAGAAATTTAATATTATATCATTTTTACATTCATTTTATTTACATCGCTTACAATTTAAGATTGATAAAAATAGATATTTTCATCAGAATTCCGCAAATCAATAATTGAATGAGTCCCAATCAACCGTCTCCAACAAAAACGTACCCTCAAGTAACACTGGAATCGGAAGAGCGGACGCGTATATCCGCTCCTTATTACGAGGCATATTCCGTCTCGATCTCTCGTCGATGGCTCGGGAGGGAATCCCCCGCTTGCTCGCAAGAGGAGCAAATTGAAATCGCGCCCTTGGGGCCCGGCCCACGAACCCATTGCACTATTTACTGGACGAAGATGAGAGAGATGGAGAGAGAGAGAGAGAAAGAGAGAGAAAGAGAGAGAGAGAGAGCATTGAAAAAGTCGATGGAGAATCGCCGATAAATTCCGAGATATGAAATCCGTGCTCTACTTTGATCTGGTGCTCTTTATCCCTCCCCCTTTTTTTTATTTTCTTCCGAAAAAACGACGGATTATCCTATCCACGAGTCACGCTGATAGGGCCACCATTTGTACATACTTGCGTAATTTTTTAACAGTTGAATATAATTCTGTTAATGGATTAAAAATTTGCTTTTAATCGAATTCCATTTGCCATTAATTATGTGAGAACTGAAAAGTTTACTTATTTTTATGGTTACTGTATCAATCACAATTATATATAGACATTTAAAAAAAAAGTAGGTATGTGTTTTGCTTTAGAAACTATTGATGAAACATTTAACTCTAGTATCAATATAATGACGTCGAAGTGCTTTTAAAAGCTGTTTTTTTAACAGATTGCTGATTACACATTCAGTGAGTGAATGAATCGATCGGGTTGAAAAAAAAACTTATCTCGTTTATCGAAGAATTTATTTAAAATAGAATGACTAAATACGCAACGATACACAGAAAATTGTAAATCTCTATTTTTGAAGCAGTTATGCAAATTTGCAATAAATCTAACCAGATATTTTAAATAAAAAATAATAAAATTTCCCACGGGTTTAATATTTTTGTTGTACAATCAATCAGCCTTCGACAAAAAAAATAATTCCCGAAGCTCACTCAATAACTCAATAACAACACGCAGATATCAAATTCCATAACGAATGAGAGAAAAAATTAAAGGTTAAAATTAAAATCAGAAGCTCGTCCCAATTAATTTAAACCATACAATCTCGTGTCGCCAGAAAGAGAAAAAAAAAACGCGAGAGAGATGCAAATGACCCAAATCCCGCTTCCAGGGAAGCCTCATTCCGCGCGTGCGTGCATCTATCCGGCGCACGTAATAATATTATAATAACCGAATATCATTTCGATTGTTCGCGGAACAAAAGGCGGGATCGGTAATTGCGGCTACGGGCAATCAAATTTTATATCACGGCAGCGGACCGGCGCGCAAAAGCCGGAAATACGGGAATGACGAACCATTTGGCCAATCGCGAAATTTAATATAATTCCGCGAGCGCCGCGCGCAGGCGCACACATAATAATTACGAGAAAGTTTCCGCGGGCTTATTACCCGCGCCCCTCCGTGTGTACGAGAAACTGTGTAATTTAAAGATGTCACATAATTTAGCTCGACCCGAGAGTTTTCGCTTGCGTTCGTATTAAATTGGTGGACGCTGAGAGGAAAATTTTTCGTCTGCTACGTGCTACTTACGGCTGCGTCGCTTTTATGAAGGATGTCTCGACTTACCTGAAACAAAAAATAGATTTTATTTAATTTTAAAGAGATTATTAAATAAATTACGTAAGAGAATAATAAATTGTGCAAAGAGAGGTACATTTTATAGAGAGAAATATTTTTGTGGATTTATATGTACATACTAAAGCGAAATAAACGTACTATTTTCTTTTTAATAAACTGTTATTGATTATTTCTTAGTGCGATAACCGCAGTATGTTGAAAGTAATAAAACATTCGGGCAACTTCGTCGTCCGTGAAAATTAAAATTTAAAAAATCAATTTTCGCAAGAACGACAATGGCCCTCTGCTATGGCGTAATGAAAGCGGCGCTATCGATCGTTTATCGCGGCGAGTCCGGCGCAAAAAAAGAAGGAAAAAAAAAGAGAGTCGCGCGTGAATTAAACATTTTCACGGCGTCGGCGCGTCCCTTTGGATCCTTGCTTTTACGACCCGGGTTTTATGTACGAAAACTGCGAAGCCATCTTTTCTTACACGTATGCGTTCCCGACTCGTAAGGAAAACGACGGTGCAAATGTCGACTTCATAGAAAAGCACCGACAACCTATTACTTCGTATGTTTGAACAGAATTATTTAAAAAAATGTTGAAGAAACCTTCTAATGATCAGCAAGTTTTTTTAAAACTCAAGTAACATTTTTTAAAATATTTGTTTGTGTGACTTTTATTAAGACTAAAAAATGCAATGTAAAGGATTTTAATTATAAATGGATATTGCACTATAAATCAGGTTTCTACGTTTAATGAGATTGCAAAGTTTTGTGCACGAAAAGAGATTTAATATATTGCACTTTGTGTGCTGCGTCACATCCGTCCAAATTAAAATCGTAATTTTTAATCCTTTTATCTGTTCAAAAACCCCCGCGATTTTAATAATCATTCAATTATTTCATCAAAGCGCATTACATCAAGCGCAAAAAGAAAAACGGAGTCAGCATTACCAAACAACCATTAAAACAGAAAAAAAATTAATCCAATAAAACAACAAATTGAAAATCGCCCGTACAAAAGACTTTAAGAATCACAGCCGAAGGTATTTGTAAGACCGTCGTTTCCGCGATAAAAAAAGAAGGGAAGAAAAAAAAAGAGGAAGAGACGCCGGGAGGGGGGAGGCTCCCATTTTCCGAGCGTTTGCTCGAGCTCCCATATAATTACCGGCATAAAGCAGCGACGCGCGCCGCCACCAATTTCGCGGGCGCGGCAAGAAAAAGAGGAGGGAAAATCCGGGCAAGAGGGAGATAAGGGGTTTTCGGTAGTGGCCGTTGTTCCGGCACGACGCCCGCCGTCGATCTTCCACCCTCCGCCCCGCTTCCACCGCCTCTTGCGCCGTCGCTGATAACTCGAGTACGGCTCTCTCGGCACACGCGGAATATCCGCCGCGGCAAAAAAACTGGGGGAGGGGGGATGAAGTGCGGAGGAGGTAACGAACGCGCCCGTCGCGGGGAGTAAATTTGATTTTAAGGGGTGGTACTTTTTTGGTAATTAAATGCGGTTACGCGGGGTGGATGACGCTGATTGAACGAGCAAAATTATTACGGTTTTTTTTACGAACCGCTGCGTTATTTTAGCTAATGCCCACAATTTGTTTAAAAAGCTTTAGGAAAAATCGATTTAATTTTTATCGTGTTTCGGATAGACTGTTAGATTTGAATACTAAATTTATTTGCATGAAAAAGCACATGGTAAAACAACATTTTTGAGAGGTAAAATATAAGCTTTTCATTGAATCGCATAAAATGTGTCAGACTGATTTTATTCGAAACTCAATAAATCGTGAAAATTGAACACGTGCCTTGTATTTTGATTTTACAGTGCCGCGTTACACAAACTGAAATTTTGCTGCCGCTACGACAGTGCAGATGCAGAAAAATCGAATGCGTGTCGGTTTTATCGAACTGGAAAACATATTTGAATTTTATTAGAAAGTTAATAATACCAATAACTTTAATCTAATCAGTATTTTGGGGACATTTGATTAACATTACGATAATAATATTTATTTTTGAAAGATTAATAACTAATATGGATGGTGGCGCCTCGGTGTTTATAACCCACAAGAAATAGAAGAAGAATTAGAAGAAGAAAGATTACATGATGTTTATTAAGCAGTTATAATTAATATAATAATCATGTTAATGTAAGATCATCAGTATTCTCTGGTCTTCTCCAGAGACCTAACTATTATATATAAATCTCAGATAGACGACCCGTTACCGAGAAAAATAGACGCCTCAATGTCCACCTAGTGGTGAATCAAGTAAAATTCTACACTGAATCTCTTTGCTATTGAACAACCAGTTGCTTTAAAATTTTTATAAAAATAAAATTGTTTGTAAAAGTTGGATAGCGATGCGAAGTTGAAAAACTTTTTATAATAAGTAAAAGTAATCGATAAATGATTTAAAAAATACTTATAAATATTTATAATAATTTTAAACAATGACATAGTTTTGCCTATAAACTGAACTACACCTAACAGTCTTACATAGTAATTTCTCGAAAATTTTTTCAACGTGAATATAAAACGTCCTTTTGTAAAGTATCAAAAAAGTGTTTTTAAAAAATGCGGAGCAAGGGTTCGTGAAAAACTTAAAAAAGCGAATCAGGGCGAAAACACAGCGCGTCTTGCTTATAAATTAAAATATTCGCCGAGAACGAGTCGAAAATAAAGTCGCACGACGAAAAGAGGCGAAAGACACGCCCATTCGCTTCAGTTTCCTGCGCGAGGGCTTATCGTTTCTTCCCTCTTTTCTCTGTGTGCCCTGGCCTTTTTTTTTATCAAGCGCAAGGGGGCGGATTAGAGTGTTTTCTTTGCCCCTTTTACATACTTCCACTGCCGCGGTCAAGTTTTAACTGCACCGGCGAATGTTACTACCACTATTATTGTGCTGGAATTTTATTCTCATTCCTTCCTTTTTTTAATTTTATATACGAAAGTTTTACAAAAATAACGTCGTTTAATTTTCATAAAAGTGATGTTTTTCGCTCGCATTTATTAACATAATGTTTATTATACGCGTTACGACGATAACGGCAGAAAAATGTTGCAAGTGTTGAAAAATTTTAAAAGGAATTGCATTTTTCTGCATTCGTCAAGATCGCATTTTTATTTTGTTGAAGCGAAAACCAGTTCTTTGCCCGAAGTGCTTCAAATAAAATTAAAAAATATCACGGCGCCACTGAGTAAAAGATTAAATTTCTCCTGCAAAATGTATATGAATTTCCATGCATTCATAAAACATGATTAATATCGCGCGAAAGAGAATAAAAAATAATTTAATTAATCGCGGATCTGAAATGCACTCTCGTCAAGTATAAATTCTTCCGACTTTTTTAAAAAGATAATTAACTTCGTTTCCGAGAAGATTTATTTATTTAAATCCCCTAATATTCGCAAAGGAAACTCACCATTCCGGTTAACATTCGCATCAAACTCGAGGTAACCGACGACTTCGTTGAAAATCCCATTTCTCACACTTACAGCGCAAACCCGTTCGATTCCCGTCCTCCCGTGAAATCTCCGCGCGCCCGTCGTTTAATAAAACATCGCGCCCCCCGGAAAATTTCCGTAAGACGAACAAAGGCGAATTTGCTCGGTATACAATAATAAACTAACGTCGGATCAGGGCTTAAAAGCCGCGCGCGCAAGAGCTTTTCCCATTGTTAATATACGAGGCGCGCCGGATCGTTATACCTGGGCTGCATCCACCCCCTTCGGCCCCCAAATTTCGACGCGGTCTAAAATTTGCATAAATCCAAAGTGGAAAATCAAGTTCGCTTAATCCGCGCGAGCGACAAAACCACCCCGCGAGACTGACACCTCGTTATACGTTGCGCCAGATGCATGGAGAGCGCGGGAGGTGAAAGAAGAGATGCGTTACAGTGCGGTGTAAATCAACTTACAAAGTTTTGATTTCAACGCATCTTTGACAGCTAACGGCCTCTCAATTTATTTTCGTCTCGTGATTTATTCGTAATCAATTTTACGTTTAAAAAAATACGCAAAATTTAAATGTAATATACTTAATCATTGAAAACATGAATGTAGATAATAAAATTGTAAAATAAACCCGATTATTTATTAGTCTTGTTATTTAATTATAAACGACGTAATTAGAAGATAAATAATGTAAATACAGAAGATTTATTTTAAAGAGGTGATATTTTACAAATGTACGTATTTGCATGTACGTACCTCTGGTATTGCATTGACGGCGAAACGAAAAGGCGAACGTGTCGTAAATTGCGAAAATGACTCGCAGGCGGAAGAGCAACTCCCCGTAATTGACAATGACCCTCGATAATACCCGGTGCGTGAGTGGAAGTATGCGTGCTCGAAAAAATACGGGAGAATCCCCGCCTCTGCTGCGCGCAAGGGGAGGTTAATGTACCTCTTTCTACTCCGATTTAGACGAACGAATTTCTTTCTCAAATAATAAATTGCTTCCTTTTTCTTCCTATGATTAATACATGTCGTCGTGTTGTTGCGGAAAGAAGGACGAACATTATTTTATTACGTCAAATTAAATCCAAACTTTCGCTGCGGATTTCGATGAATTCGTACGAAAGTATGCTCAAGTGTACGGACGCATTAATTAGGGAGATTAAAAGTTAATATAAATAGTTGGCGAGGGTTTTATTAGGAAAAATTCACGATAGGTCCGCGTAATTAAACGAAACAAAAGTTCCGAGTAAAAAGAAGTTTTTTTTCCTCCGTGTTAGCTGTCTGAATAATTATTCTCAGATCATCGTTCCCGGAAATTTTCTGTGCTGCCTCGCGCCAGTTTATAGTCTCCGCACTAAACTTTAATTAGAAAACCTTAAAGCGTAAAGGTTTTACTAGCGCTTCCTACTAGATAAACAAAATTTAAATAGAAGTGCATTTAATTTCATGACAAACAAACCGTGTGTACGTTCTGAAAGTTTCCGCGCATAATTTATCCTTTATTCGCGTTATTGAACATTTTCGTTCAAACATACTACGAAATTCTTTTAAAAATAAATAATCCTTCGTAATAAATGTTTTTTTTTTCTTAATTAGAAAAAAGTGAGCATTAATAATTACCTATTTACTAAAAAATTATTTTATTAAATAGTATGAAACATCATAATTAATAATGTACATTTATTTTAATAATTAAACAAAATATAAGAGAATAAATATATAAGAATTTGTTAATTATACCTTTCTTTTGATGAAAAATTTTGTACACTATCCAAATGAATTGCACATTATAAAAGAGTCGTAAAAAATGTGTTAAAAACCTTATTAAGCGTGAAAATCGGCGAAAATAAAAAAAAGGAGTTAGGTAAAAAAGTACACGGCGCGCGTGGTCGTTACACGCAATGCCGGGTAAAAATTCGACGGCGCGGAGCGCGCTTGCCCGCGCAAAAAGATATTTACGGCGATACTTTTCATTCCACCTTTATACGCTTTTTATTTCCGCGCCCCCCTCTCCACCCCCGCGGAGCCCGCCCCCGGGCCACCACCACCACCACCCCGTCGTTCCGCTCTCTCTCCCTTTCACTTTTCATCTCGCTCCTCATCTGTATATCGGCGCAAGCGCCGAGAGGCCGGGGCCCACCCCCGTCGCGCGCGCCTTTGTCGTCCCTCGCCTCAAAGTTCAGCGCTATTTTCCCCGCCGGTCCTCGTTCGCGCGCGCGCGAGCTCTCCCCCCCTCCCACCACCGCTTTGTTTCTTTCCCGACTTTATTCGACGGGTTTTCTGCAAAAGTCCTCCTTTAACTTTTCGCCTCTATTATTTTGTCGGCGCTTCCTTCCCTTCGCTTCGCTCCTTTTTTTTTCACCCAGCCGCTGTAGACCGACCCCCGTGATTTTACACACTGTACGTTTTTATTTCGAGATCGGGAGTATAGTCGATTTGTGCAAAATGTTTTTGCAGTCGGGTTTTTCAGTCGGCGAGGGAGGAAAATTAGTTTTCAATTTGAAAGCTTTTTTTCGAGCGGAACTGGGTGCTATTGATTTTTTTCTTTATTCAGTGGGTACTTTCGGAGAGCCGTTTTTTTATTTACTTAGATTTATTATTTCGACGTTGACGTCGCTGTGTGTATGAATAAACGAAAAATTCAGCGGTGCATATTGTACGCTTTTATTTACATTGACGCCGCGCGAACAACAGTTACATCAGATATTGCGATGCAGCAATAACTTGGAGATGTACATATCATGCTGTAACGGGATAATCAATCATGCGACCTCCGGCTGCGACGTTTCGCCGCAAAAAACTTGCGCTTGATTTAATCAATATCTACGAAATGGGATCGTAAAAAATGCATTGTCCTGCAAATCCATATAACGTTGATTTTAATAAAAGTTAAAATTAAAGTCGGAAATGACACAAATGAATTTTCAAGACTCATATAAAGTTTTTATCATAATAAAGCACACTAACATTTTTATAGACTATTTTTCTTTAATTTATACAGCTGCATAAATAGCAAAATGCGGACCGTCGAAAAAAAATTTTTGCATTGATATAGAACGAAAATTTTTCAAACTTGAAAATGCAAACACTCGAGTATCAATAAAGTTTTCCAAAATACAGAAATTTTGTAAAATAAAAAAGCGCAACTTTTTACCGCAAATGAAATAAAAGTATAACGGACAAACGCGACAAAAAGCCATTTTTATGAGCGCAATATTTTACGTACTTTTTCGATCGTTCCTTCCCCCTCGTGGTGCTCGCTATGCATTTCTTTTCGGCTTTCTTTAAACTCTCGAATCTTTTCTCCGTCTTCCTCGCTCCAGCGGCTCCCAACCCCCTTTCCCCTCTTTATCTCGCGCAGCCCGACTAATGCCCATTCTGAATAACAATTCGTCCGCGGGTAGTAGAGAGCTCGAGGAAGGATTATATATATACGCGGGGATATTTTTCGACGTGGAGTGCAACGGAATGAGATTCAATAAAAGCTCTTTACTTTTTGGAATACTTTAAATCAACTGCGAAACTGGGCTGTTTTTTTTCCTTTTTTCGATGCCCCGCCGTGCTTTTATATTTTGCTTTTCCATTTGTTTGTTCGTTTCATTAGAATTTCATCGTTTTCATGGTAAATATACATCAGAAACAGTCCATTATTTCTTCTTGTAGAATAAAGAGAAGTGATTTTAATTAAAAGTGTACATATATGCTGGGAAAACATTGTTTTTTTATTAACAATTATCTTTTAATTAAAAGTTTTAGTAAATAATTACTTGGAACATCAGCAGATACCGTTGCATTGTTGCTTTCTATACCGCTACAGCTATATAGCTATAAAATTCCACTAAATCTACGTCAATAACCTGACAAAATTAATAATAGGCAGCAATAAAGTTTTGCGTACAATTAAAAGGCAACACAGCCGGGAACCCGTTCTATCGGCCGCTTAATTGGAACACGCAAGCAACTCTTTGTCCCCTGCGCCCAATGAACGGAGAAGCAAACAAAAAGTCGAAAGTATAAATAACAGTGATTGATAAAAGTACAGCAGGTAAGGCAAAATTGTAAAATGCAGGCGTTACTTTTTTTCCGATGGAACGGCGAATTCGCCAGTCGAGTAATTTGCGGCTTCATACAGGTACGTACGAAGTGTGCGCACTTACCTTAACCCGCAAAAATGTCTTATTGTGTGCTTTGCCCGGCTATTGCATTACAATTTTCACTCTGTCTCGATGATTAAATCCTCGTGGCGCAATAAACCTACCGGCGCTTTCCCGCGGAATTTTATTTATTAGACAATGCGGGCCCAACTTATGCTAACGACCCACGGGAGATGATGTATTTTAGACGCCATAAACGCGCTGGAAACTTTTTTTCGCGTGGGTGAAACGATGCGCTTGTTCGATCGCTTCTAAACAAATTTAACTGTTTTCCATATTTTCGAAAACATTTCTAAGTCATTAGAAGGTTCTTATTATTTCTTGTAACTCTAGTTTTTGAATCACTAAACAATCGAAGAGAAGTTAAATTGAAATTTTTTTATGCTAAACCCTAAGTAATTAAAACTTTGAAGATTAACAAATAATGAAATGCATAAAGCGTCCGCTTAAAATATTTTAACTCGAAAATTAATTAGTTCCTTTGTATTAAATTATTTACTCCAACTTGGATCCTATATACGTATATAATATTACAGTTTCAGTTTAATTAAAGTGCAGGGTTCCAGCGAAACTACTAACTAATTCTATTGATGTAGCTAAAACGATCACAGCGCTCTGTATTCTTGAAAAGGAGCTTGTGCGCAATTACAATCGATTACAGCGCGCGCGCACAAACACGCGGCGCCGAGGGAAAATTTAAACTTTTCCAATTTACTTTTATCCCGCCGGCACATTTTTTAACGATAAAATTAATAAACGATCGATATCGCCGTCAAGTTTTAGCGCTCGGGGTAATAACTTAGCGGTTAATTGGTCGCGGGCTGCGCAATCAAATGGAAATGCGGCTCACCTCTCCGTGTGTGTCCCTGCGGCCGTCCGGCGTGTTCTCCGGCAGGAAGTAGAGCCTCAGCGAGGCCAGGGGTGTGTTCGGGCCCCGGCTGTCGATCCAGAGCAGCTGGAGCTCGCCGATGCTAACGAGATCGGCATCGCTCCAGAGCTTCGTGAGGAAGAAGCTGCCCAGTCGCAGTATGCGATTGTTGCCGATTCGCACTGCCTTGTAGAACGTGTAAGGACCGTGACTGAAGCAGGCACCGCCCAACAACTGTAACATTTCAAATTGATCAATTTAATTTTCGTTTATTTTTTTATCAGTTTATTGTGACACTTCATTTCTTTAAAAAATGATAAAAATGTGGGGTATGAACAAATTGTATGTTTTAAAAAAAATTTAGTAATGCTTGTTACAAATCTTAATGACCTGCTTTTTAGTAGCTCCTAATTATCATTTAACAACCTTGCTAGATTACTTCAAATCCACCTGTTTTAAAACAGGTAATTTTTATTATCTCATAAAAAATAACAAAAATAGAACGTATAACATTCACAACCAGATTGTAAATTTATATTTAAAATTAAAATGAAAAAATTTCCATTTATTCAATGGACTAAAATTAATTTAAAAGTAATAAGATCGTTAATTCTTTTTGGAAATAGATTATAGAATACATATTTCTCTTGCATTTCTACAATCGATGCCTAAAAATCGATGCCTAAAAAAGTGACTTTTCTATTAATAAACTCTTCTTTTCATAAGTTAATAACTTTCCTTTTTTTTCTTTTGTTATTTATTATCTTTTGTACTTCGTAAATGAATCGTAACTACGATACATTGTTTTGTAACCGTCCGATTGTTAAATAAATAAATAAATATTCACACTTTAAAACATCAAGTCTGGAAATACGTTTCTATTCAGACAATTAAAAAAGGGCAACTTTCATAAGTTGCGTAACGAACAACAACCGATGAAAACAAAACAATCGCGTATACACGTCGTCTACAATGCGAAGCGCAGTATAGAAAATCCGCGCAAACCCGAAAGTCCGGCCGTACGTGTGGCGCCACAGCCTGCAAGAAGTACAAGCAAGTGCAATACTTCTCCCGTAGAAGGAAGAGGGGGAAGCTCGTGCGCTCGATTCCCCCCCGCGGAGTTTCTTTTCTCCCCGGGAAGGAGTTCGCCTCCTTATCTCCCGCGGTAAATCAAACGATTTCCAATTCCTCGGCGCGCGCGAAGAATCGAGGCGGGCGCGCGATAATGGCTTTATTGCCTTATAAACGATTTATTAAAAGGAAAGTCGCGCGCGCGCGCACCTCGCCCGCGGACGGATTTATAGCGCGGCCGATTTAATTGCGACCGGACGACGCTCGTAAATACGGGACGGACCCGCGACGCGGAATTGACTTTCCCCATTGATCCGCGGACGACGCGCTGCCCATTGTTTTTTTTTTCGCGCGGTTTTGGATCGCGGCGTAAATTTTAGAGGTGGATTTTTATCGCTCCGGCGGTTTCGCAAGGACTTCATAAGGTATATCAAGCGGGAATTGTTTATGTTAATGCGCCTATAAATAACGGCGCATAACAGCTGTAGACGCAGGGTGTCGTCGTAAATTCGATCCTTACGGCGCGCGCATTCATTGTGTCTGCATCGTTTCAAATTAATTCCTTTTTAATTTACGGCAAAGTAACTCTAAACTAACGGGTACAATCTAAAAAGTCGTATCCGCTGTTTTCATTGGCGCCGCACTATAACGCGATAAATTGCTGAAATCGTCCCTCCGGAACCAAGGCGTCGGAATAAAACGATCGAATCAGCTTTGCCCGTGCGTCGGCGTAAATTTTCTATTTCCAAAGTACATAAAATTCCGCCGGAGGAAAGGAGCGGAGTAAATAAACAAGCGCGACACCTCAAGGAGGCGTCGGGGCCTCCAAAGCAGGTTATAAATTCGCCGGAGAACGGGGAAAGGGGGAGAGGGGGCAGTCGCACAATAGGCGCCGGACGTTAGATGAAAAGCGCGCTAAAGGAGACGCTCGTTCCGCGAAGCGACGGAGGCGGAGGAATGCACGGCGGGGTAGGGGGGGCAGCTCGAAAAGAGTCACCTGCGAGTAGGGACGAGGGATTTACGATGCGACGGGAGCCTCGGAGTCTACGCTTCGACTTCCGGAATTAATTCGCCGCGGCTATGCAGTCGGCGGCGATTCGACGTCTCTGACGCTCATGCCGGGGCTCGCCGGTGCGTGCAGGCCGCGATTATGCACCGCTCGTCTAATTGCGCTCTCGGGCTCGTTCTCAAGCGCCGGCGATGATATTCGCTTGTTTACTCGATTTCCGATATTGGACGGGGATGCTCTTTTGGAAACTAGCTATAGTTTGAACTTTGACCTGAGAGTGTATTTATGAAAATAAATCGATTTGATTATATATAATAATATTAATTATAGATAATAAAATTAATTGAACTAAAAAAAATCAAAACATAATTATTAAGTAATTTACTTTTACTTAATTTTAAATTAAGATTATGGTGCACATTAAAATTTTTTATTTAAAATAATGATTGACCTACTTATCGAAATGCATCTCAAACGACAGTTAACTATTATTTAATTAGAACCTCATTACCACTCATCAACCGTTAAACTCTCAATCTAAACAATGTTCAACTTTCTATAACGGAAAAAAAACACGTTCAAATTGAATAGCCTTTTTTTCATCGCCCCGCTCCGTTGCCTCCTAACAAAGTAATGTAAAATCCAGCTAATCGTCGAATTCGCGCGCCACTAAAGTGCAAGAGCAATAAAAGCGGAGCGGCCGGTCTATTGGCGCAACGGCGTTGCACAAACGGCAAAAATCGCGCGCGGAGGAGGAGCGACACTCGCAGCGCAGCAAGTACAAAAGCCGTCCGCGGGACTTTATCCGCCGATAATTACTCGCTCTCGGGTGCGTCTTGCGAAATTCCCGAAGCGCCGTAATAATAAGCGCGCGAGCGGAGGGGCCGGCGCGGCTTTATACGAGCAATAAAAAGCCATTGTGTGCGCGCGCGCGCGCGAACGGCGATCGCAGGCCTCGCGCGCGCCCGCGTAAACCGATCGCCATCTGTCGGGTTACGGCCGAGTCAGCGGGGATAACACGAGTCGATGCCTTTCGAGGCGTGGGATTTCGCGGACGTCGTATTATATCCCGGCGCGCGGATTTTGTGTGTTTACGAAGGACTTCGGAAGGGACCGGTCGTTAATTAAGTCGCCGCTCGATTTCCACCGACACTGCTTTCTTTGCTCCGTTTTGCGGCTCGAAGCCGCGTATACTAGTTTAGACGGCGTAAAAATAGCTTAACGAGCAGGTCGGTTAACTTTTGAGCGGCCTGCAATTTCGAGACGGTGGGAATAAATTAATTAATTTATACGCGTTATTAAAGTATCACCTGCGGGGGCCGCGCGATTACTGTAAATGTTAATGGCTGGCGTGTCATTATTTTCTGTTATCGAGTGAGTTTTTCAAGTATAATTGCCATGTGCTTTCTATGAGAGAGGCACAAAAATGATTCGCACTTTTTGTTTTGTTTTCACAATGTTAAACGCTTATCTACAGATTTACGAGTAAGATTCCCACCGAGTGGTGTATGGACGGGTATACTTGTATTTATCCTATTAATTTGCATCATTACGACCGCTTCGCTGCTGGATAAGAAAAAAGCAAAATTTTAATGGTATAGAAGTCACACGCAAGGCGTAAAAGCACGGATCGGTTCTTCTACTCTACATTAATTTGAAATTGATGACTCGATAAATTATATAAATGGATAAGTAAACGACAAATTTGTATTTCAGAAAAATTTCAACTTTATTGCGCCACAATCTAAACATTGTTACTAATAATTATCAATTCAGTGTAGTGACATTCAAAATATTCGCTGTAAATAAACAACTTTTCGAAAAAATAACAACGAGCAAAAAATAGTTTTCCAATCAAGCAGAAAAAACAATCTCCGGTATTTTCCAAAAAAGGCGTGCAAAAATGCAACGAGGAAGCCGAAGCTGAAAAAGGCGAGGAATCCGTCCGTCGGTGCGACCTCCCGCGTTCAGGGCCGGGAGGTGCGCGCGCGCGAGGCTGACCTCTCGCGGTCGCCGCGAGATCAATTAATACGGACGGGCAGCCGATGATTCCGCGAAAATAGCCGCGGGCGTACGTAAGACACGCGCGTGCGGATCGATTAGCCGTTAATCCCGAAAATGGCGGCGATGAAAATTTTATCGGCAGGTGTGTCGAGCCGGAATTTATTATTGCACTTTTTATACTTTTTTAGCTTACTGTGAGGCAGCTCGTTGTCGATGTGGCACGTGCAGAATTTTGATTTGAATGTTTTTAATGTTTTTAATCATTGTATATCTATTGTAGACTTTATAATAAATGTTTTAATTAAATGGTGAAAGTCTCTATGAAAGTCTTTCGTACCCTTTTTATTAATTAATCAAGAATTAAGAATAAAGAGATATTTAAAAAATTTATAATATTTATCTCTATAATTCTATTAGTTTTATACTATCTAAAGTTGAATTAGTGAAAAACCACTACGCAATAAGCTCTACTATTCGCAGTGATTAGTGCAGCAAGTTCAATTAATTTTAGTGGTTTTTCACTAATTCAATTTTAGAGGATATGTAATAACATGAATTCTATTACGTAGTCAGAAAAAATTTTTTTTAATTAACTATTAAAAATATTACTTTTTATTTTGGAAGCTTAGAATATACGACATTTGTAAATGAATACGTTCTAAAAATAAAATTACCGCTTGAACTGTTACATCGTATAAAACTCGTAAAAAATAGTCATTTACTTTCAATTACTCGTCAAACATAACATTTTTCGTCCAGATTTCCAGTACCAAACCACTCAGAATTTAATTAACATCGTAGTCAGCAACCAAATGGTAGATAACAAAGCTAAATTGAATTTCCATCGATCAGCCGCGGTAGCTATGCAACCGTCCCGTTTTTAGCTCATTTTCTAATATACCCGAACGCAGCATTCCGAGCGCATCGAACCAGCGAGGAAAGAAAACTGTGCCCGAACAAAAAGAAAACAACGCGACAAAATAAAATTTACGACGAAAGTGGAATAAACTTCGGGACTATCGCTTCTCGCTCTATTGAGCTTCACGGCTACCTATAACACGTCGCACCGCTAATTAATCCCCCCCCCCACACCTTATTGCTCGCGCGTTGCGGGAAATCAATTAAAAGGCGCTAAGCGCAACGCCGGTGCCGTTTCTCGCGACGTCGACTTTATTATCCATCCGGCGCGAGGCTTTACAGTGCATCGATTTCCGCGGAGGATTACGCGACGATGACGAGCCGGTTATCTCGTCCGATCGATGCGCCGGACGTGCGCGATTAGGCGCCGGTTAAAATTGAGTCGGCGACGCCGCTGCCTCCGCGTTTGCTTTAACGGGAGTGGGCTAAAATATTCGCCCGATGTAGCGAAGTTGGGGAGAGGGGGTTTCATTTGACGACGAGTTAGCCGTGATTAAGGAACTATTTTATTTTGGGGCCACCGCGGTGGAAACTTCGTTAGTTTTCGGGACAAGGAAGCTGATGGAAAATTTACCTTCTGAATAATTTAATCGGCGAATTAGCGGTATTTCGCGGGGGTAAAAAATTACGAAACTTTCGGTTCGATGGGAATCGGTAAAATATTTAAAAAAATAAACTGGAAATTAGAATTATTAGTAAACTAAGGAATTGCAAATTAAATTTTTACGTCAAAACTTTTTCATTAGATCTTTTTAATTAGATCAAATAATTAGTTGATAAAATCGAGTACTACGGACGAATACTAATTGCCAATCAATACACTTTGCGATAATGATCAAACTTGTGTGTATAAGTTATTCGCAACTGTCGATAGCAAATTAATTATCGATGAATTCGTAATCATCGAGAAAAAAAGCCGGCGAAACCGATGACGCTTTCAAAATCACATCTGGAGAGTCTCAGTTTGGCGTATAGGCCAGTTAAGTCATATCTCGCGACTTTTTTTTTCTCCCGCGGCGAGACCTCGAGAGCGAGCGAAAGAGAGGCCCGATCGGAGGGGGGAGGGGGGGCGCTTGAGTGCGCGCACATCCATGACCTCCTTCTCGCTTCTGTGGTAGTACACCGTTTCCTTCTCGCTTTTATGTGCCACTGGATTTGAAATTCTACTTGTATTTCCACATCGGCCGGCCGATTCCCCCCCGAGAAAATTATACGCCTTGTCCCGACGTAAACGTGGGCAGAAAGGTATTTTTCAGCGTGCGCTTGCCGAGGTTCCTAATTTTTCGTTAATTTGAATATTTTTTTTCTTATTTGGTCATAAATTATTTTTCCAAATTGATGGCATTGTTATTGTGTAGTTCTGCAGTAGGTGTATAATTAAGAACTAGTGTATCCAGATATAGTTGACATGAAATTTGAATTTTATGATTTCTTGATTAAAATTTTTGTTTTTGTTTGAAGCAGTATAAACTATTACAATCTGATTAACAAATATAGGATAGTTATTTATAGTTTGATTAGGTTCATTAACAACTAATCGAAAATTCATTTGATCACGAATGAATATATAAGTTGACATACGTCATCGTTGTTTTATTCAACATAGATCAGTTTAACATTAAAATTAAAATCCTACTCAACAAAATATTAAAATTTTCTCTTAAATTGATAATAGTTGAATGTGGGACGTCTACAATTATTAGAAAACTAAAATAAACAAAATATAATCTGGATTAATGAAAAAAAATATTGATTTTTTATCATTTTTTATTTCTTTAAATAATAAAGAATACAATTTTTCAAATAAATAAACGTGACATTTTAAAATTAAATTATTTTTTTAAATTTTCTTTAATAAATAAATAATTTATTAAGGTATCTTATCCCGTTACAGCCCACTCTCCTCTGCATTAAATTTCAAAAAGTAACAAGTAACTCACGTCGGCCCGCAAACTAAAATGATGTAAAGGTAAATAGCGAAGCATCGGATAATTAAAAGAGAAACTCCCGCGTCAATTCCAGGCAGCGCAGCCAGGAAGAGCCGTCTAAGAGGCTATCGATCAGCGTCAATTATCCGAGCAAATCTTTAAACATTGCGCAACGCCGGCGCTACTGAGCTCCCCCCCTCAACAAAAGCCTCGCGTCTCCCTCGTAAACTCCGGGTGGGAAACTTGGCCGATGAGCACCGCTGCGCGGCTCGCAACTACTTCCCGTGTTTTGAGGGTCCAACACTTAATTGCCGGCAGCAGCATTTCGAGCCCCTGCCGACCCGGCCACCGGCCTCTTCCCCCCCTAAGCGTCGTTAATTTTTATTTTTCGCCGTCCCGCGGCACTTTGTTTTTCTCTCTTTCGTCGATGCGCGCTTCTTAGGCCCCGCGTATTTATAGCGTTAATCTCGTTTTGCCGCGCGCGCAGCTGCATTCCCCACAAAGCTGCTACTACTCCGCGCCGTAGCTCTGTCCTTCTCGCTCGCTCGCTCGGGGAGCCATTGATATCGCGCGGTGGCATCGCGCTTTTATTTTCACTTTTCGATTCCGTTCGTTAAACACTCGCCTGCTGCCTACTTCGTTTTTTTTTTCTTTTTTGCCGACGCACTTTACTTTCAGAATGAGTTTGCTGAAAGGGCAACGTTTGCTCGGCGACGTTTTATTTTTTCTCGACGCCTGTCACCGAGTTTCGCTTTTTTTTTTCTTTAACTTCGTTTTTATTTTTGCTCCGCGACGGGCTTGTTAATGAAGCGCGCCGCATTTTTTCTGTCAATAATTTTTTATTGATCGCTGCAATTGATTTGCGACTCGCTGAAGAGTTGTAATGGCATTATTATTCGGGTGTTCGTTTGGTAGTTTTATTTATTGATTGCTTACTTTAAATGAAAAAAAAAAAGGATAAATTTATGTAACACACTAAAATATACAAACTTTATTCGTCGAAAATTCAACGATTTTTTATTTTGGATATATTAAAACGCTCAGTTCTTAATTACTTTTACTTGAGAAAATCGAGTTACTTTGTTGAACGAAATTTTTCAAAAAAAAAAGCTTTCCCTTATCTGAAAAATAATGTAAGAGAAAACCATATCGGCAAGTAAAATATTTACAGGCTCTCTCGCATTTCCCCAGCGACAATTTCTTGGTCAAAATATTTTTCCTCATGACGCATAATTTATATGTAAGATAGCATCTTTCACGTGGATGTGAAACTCTTCAAAAAATAGTGAAAGCTCCGCATAGTCTCACGTATAATAATTCCAGCGTACACCTTATAAAAAAAAAACACATCTCCGAAAGTATCATTCGAATCGACTTAATCTCGCATTGATCAACTCCGTCGGATAATCAATAAGACCATCGCAGTTGTTGCCTCGAGTTTCCTGCGGGTCGCCGAGAGAGAGTAAAAAAGGAAAAGTCGCCGGGGGGAGGAAAAATCGCCTCGATATTTGCGCAAACGCATCCGCGCAATTACAGAAATAAGGGGAACGCTGGAGGCTCCGCTGTTTTTTTTTTTGTTTCGTTGCCGCGGCTCGAAAAAAAGCCGTGTCTCTTTCTCGGATTGTGTAGACGAGGCTGAAATTTCACCTTTTTCGCCGCGCCGCTAAATTGACTGTGGCCCTTTCTATTCATTCTTTTGTAGTCAGCCGAGAGAAAA
This sequence comes from Eurytoma adleriae, assembly GCA_900480045.1. Classification (NCBI taxonomy): domain Eukaryota; kingdom Metazoa; phylum Arthropoda; class Insecta; order Hymenoptera; family Eurytomidae; genus Eurytoma; species Eurytoma adleriae. Next base: position 105,220 of record UXGC01000186.1, on the reverse strand, counting down.
TCGATTTTTCCTACTCTTTTGTGTAATCTTTGTAAACGATATTTACCGGTTCGTCGATCAATTTTATTACGAACTTTACGAACTCATTTTACATATTGTCAAGCTTTACGGCGCGCGAGTAAAAAAGGGGTTAAATTTCTTTTTTATAATCATTTTATATTTATAGCCCGCGATTGATGTCAAAAAAAAAATCAAGCTAAATTTCTTATTTGCATGACAATGCAATTTCATTAATAAATTGTAAAATAACCGAATGCGTCAGAACAAAAGTATAAAATACGTACATTAAATAATAAATAATAATGTTAAATCGATGAATTTCCGCTGCGTCAATTACTCGAATAAGTGACAAACATTCCAGTGATTTTCAGCAGAAACTTTACACCAATTTTTCCGTCATTTCTCTCGCTCGTAAAGCCCGAAGAATGCACCAATCCCCCATCTTTCTCGCTCAATTCTCCCGGGCTCCCGCGGTCGCGTATTTTTCGTATACCCGTCTCCCTCGCGCGCACGCACACAGTGGCGGGATCACGGGCGACTCCCACAGGCGCGCACACCGACGCGCAGTCACGTCCTAGCGCCGGCGCGCTCGCTCGTTCCCGTGAACGTCTAAAGAGAGCTCCACAACGCGATTTTCATCCAAATCACTAGACTGAAAAATACCCCCCAGTCGAGCTTGGGTACCGTGGAAAACCTTTTTTTTTTTAAATAAAGTTTCCCTTTTTTTAATCCTGGATGATACGGCGCGCTAAAAATAAGGCGGTCGCGTAAACAAAGTTCTTCGATTTTGATGGGATTTTTTTTAATGGGCGACGGGAGATTCCATTCGGATTCATCTATTTTATTTATGGGAAACTTTTCGATTTAACCGGGAGGAAATGAAAGTTATTCAAATTTACTTTTTCGAGATAATGAGATCAGCGCGCTTGCGCTAAAAATACTTGCTCGTAATATTGGATGTTTCGAGGAGAAACAAAAAGTTAGCGAGTAAGTAAGCTGTAATGTAATTTTCGAATAAAATGTTTTTTCTTTGTTTTCGTTCTCGACTGACCGATCACTTTATTTACATAATATAAGCGGGGATCGTAAAAAATACGAGTGAAAATAGACGTGGATTGAACTCGCAAAAAAACGTATCTTTACTGGTTGAGATTAGAATAACTATAATTTTCAATTTTTTTCACCGAATAGCCCATTACCGGGGAAAATTTATACAGTAATACGGGAAATTGTTATAGACGCTATTTATAACGTAGACCGCGGCGTTATTCCCTGAAACTTTGTTGCAAAGCTCCTCGTAAAATGTTCGCCGATATACATTTTCTTATGAAACTTTAACCAACTTTGATTCGCGTGCGAGATTCGATATTTCGATAAAAAATAAAAATCCACACTTATAAGCATCGGTCAATATGCGGTGATAACATTTTATTCGTCGAACGTTAAACATGAATTAAATACACCATCGTAATTAAGCTTTTTTACAATATAAAATCCAGCAAAATTTTTTTTAACTTTCTTTTTTATTGTACATACAACAAAGAATCCCACCTTATATTCTATTATTCGTGAATAGCGTTTCGTGCGGAATAATACAAACTTTGAAAACATTTTTCTAGAATAAAATTGAATAACTTTGCGAAATTTTTGCAGTATGTAGCGAGAGTCGAGCCAACTACCTATAAGAAAACTTACCGAACTTAATTTATAGTCTGTTATAATAATCAATTAATTAATCCGTAAAAAAAGTTAATTAATCGTGACTAGCAATTAAAATCCACCACCTACGCTCCATTTTCGCATCAAACCTTCTAACAACACAAAAACAAAACAAAAGATCCGTTCCCGACTAAAAAAAACATTAGAGAGAAGAAAGGTGAAGAAACTGAACGGCAGGAGGGGTAGCGGGGGGAGCGACTTATATATCGCGCTTGCGCGCGCTCCACGACGCTTCGATCGACGCTTCGCCAACTTTTAATCCGATTTCATATTTTATGCCACCCATTTCGACTACGAGCTTACTTCGTCCCGCGCCTCACACCCGCAGCGCGCGTGTACGTATATACGACACGCAATCCCGGAAAGACACTGGCGTGGGAGGAGAAAAAGTCAAAGCTCCGGGGAAACTTAACAAACCGACGAGAGGAGGTGGCTACATTTGGGAAGTTTAAAGAGCCAATGTTGGGGAGAATAAAGTACACAACGACATTGGTTTGCACTGATTTGCGATCTTTTTTCATGCGGTTTTCATTGTTTTATTTGAAAATGCTCCTTTCAAGTTTTTTTGTAAAGAGTGATCTACTTATCTTTACTTTTTACTTCAAAAGATTCTAGAACGTGTAATTACTTTTGAAAAAAAAATATTTTGTTGGATTTCATTTTAGAAATTATAACTAAAGTTAAAAAATATTGTTATATTTATTCATAAAAATGTTTATGAAAAATCCAAATTAAAATTAAGAAAATTTAGAAATATAAAATGCGAACCCTCATATTAAAAATAATTTCTCCTTTAAAGCTGCTACACTATAAAAAAAAGCAGGAAATTTATATTCTCTGAAAACGTGGTAACACATGTAACGTATGAAATGAAAGGAGAATGAAAGCGGAAAGGGATTCCCGGGGATTGAGATTCTCCACCTCTAAATGTTCTGTACGTGAAGCGAGCTTTTTGCGCGAAAGCCTTACATTGTTAAGTGCCGACGCGTTACGTTGCGTTTGAATAAAATTTTAAAATCGCCCAATCATCCACTCGCCCCAAAAAATAACAAAAATAAAATAAAACAAACCTCATCCTTTCGTTTCGAGAAAAAGGGGGAAATCCCTATGAATTCCAATAATTCCCCCCGCATCGGTAAAAACAAGCTTCGCGTTCGAAGCCGCATCGATCCTAATGAATTCTCGTCGATATAAGCGCTAATAAACTCCTTGATTTCCCGTATCTCGGGTTATCAGTAGTTTTACATTTCCCTTATTGCTGCGAGCTGCACGTGCCCGCACCCCGGTCCCGCAGTTCTCGCGTTCCCGGGATTATGACCACCACGCGGAATTTCGAGTCACTCGGGTACGTATATACGTATACACCAGGCAGCGCGCGCAAGTGTGAGTTACCGTTTCCATAGCCCTATTCTCTTGGCGTTAAGGTCCGTACACGGCGCTGCACTCGACGAGCAATGAAGCACACCCGTGGGAATCTTCGACTGTGTGTACCTTTTGTTCAACGAACTCTTTTTTTATCCTCCGTCGTAAAGTATATAAAATTGGACTAGGATTACATTCAATCGAGAAAATGAATACACTGCAGGTTCTCCCTTTATTTTAGGAGTCATAATATTATTTTAGTTAAATTAAAATGAAACCTCGTAATATTATTTAATACTTTACTTTACAGTTCTTTATTAAAAATGTTTTAATATCATTAAACCTGTTGAGTGTAATATTAAAAGAAAAATTTATAATTAACAGGCAGAAAGAAAATAAAAATAATTTATTAAAAGTGTACAAACAGGAGTTCGAATTAATTTATTATAAATATAAATTCAACGAAAATTAATGAGGCAGGCTAAAAATAAGGAAATCGTGACATATGACCCCGGAGCGTTAACGGGTTTTGTCTAGGCCTTAACGCCATAGGGGGGGAGTCAGCATCCGATCACCGCAGCGGTTAGGCGGATGCGCACACGTGTGCAGCAGGCGTCATTCCGTATGCGCGCTGCACCGCGATCTTCTCCTATATGAAACTTCAGCCGGCGCTGCCGGCAATCACGTAAATATAACGATGCGCTTTTTTACATTCGAATTGACGTTGAGCTTCGGGTTAATTAATGGTCCTTCAAACTGAATGTTATTATAGTAAACTGCAAAATTTTGTTTTTTTACTGATATTTATAAAGAGTGTATTTAATTTATCCATTCTGGTTATTGCGTTTTAATTAAGTTACACTAATTTTGCTAACGTTTATGTAATATATGAAGCATTTTAACATTAATTAAAATTTAATTTAACGATTAAACATGAAGAATAAATAATTAAATAAAAAGAAAAGTTAATTTATTCAAATAAAATAAAAAAACTACCTATAGGTAGGTAATACGAAATTCCCTCTTAAACTACCTCAATGAAACTCGGTGCACGTCTGAAGAAGCCCCCCAAAAACCCGTTTCGCCGAAATCGAGCGAATCGCGGGGGATGCAAAGTTCGCAATAAAACGCCGTCGCGACTTACAATCGCGGGCGATTCGCGTGTATCAGTATTTTTAGATTGCGCAACGGCGCCTCGCATTATGCCGCGTCCACAGGTAAGGCCTGAATGCGATCCAAATTTAGTTTACGCGCGCCGTATTTATAGTTCATTCAGATCGACGGGCGCGCGCGCGCGAAAAAACGCCGGTACTTTTTTTTTACGCCGGGATCGATAACAGCTTATATCCCACTTCGCAGTCGAGTTCGTGTATGTACACAGGCGCGCTAACTTTTCGGGAGATGCGTGGGAATTTCACGCCCGGGTGTAATTGTTTATTTGTGTTTTTTTTTTTGTTCGTTACTTCGCGGGCGTTAATTGTTTATGTGCGAATGCGAAATTGAACTTCGGCGTGGGGGAGAGGCGTTTCTAAGAAATCGGAGTGTTTTAATTCTTAAACCCGGCGCTGCGGTGGCGGGGCTTGAATTATTCATCAAACGTAAGCCGAGGTAAATTTAATGTGCATACAAGCGAATTCATCCGACCTGCAAGATACGCTGTAAATAATGTAAATAATTTTTAAGTAATGGACTCTGTTAGCTTGATTAATATCAAACAATCAGCGAATTAATCATTGATTTATTGTTTACATGGTTTTTTTTATCTTGGGGATGTATATAAAATTTTAGTTATATGCGTATATAAAAATAGAATAAATTTTGATCCAGTGAAGTTTTGTTTGTTGATGATTTATTCTAGTAAACTAAAACTATCTTTATAATTTCCATATTAATTATATGCGCACATTTTTGTACTTCAAATCAATACAGCTGAATTTTTGATTATTTAAAAAAATGATGTATTGGCTAAGCCTTATCGTCACATGAAAACATGAGCTGCGATTACATGGTGCATGCTCGCAAAAGTAAATTAAATTTTATTTCACGTTCATTAATTCATAATATAATTTCTTTTTTAATTAATCCCCTTTTTTCATTCATCAACGATGTATCAGGAAACAATGATAATTTAACTGTAAAATTTATATTCGTTCATTAAAATAATATTGTTAAAAATCATTGATATACTGTAAAATCACATAGTCAAAAATGGTTACGGTGATTACATGGCATGAATAACCCCTCACAGACACTAATTTTAATTAATTCGACTTTAAAAAAGTCGCAACTCGCCTAAGCCAGCATTCAATCAAAAGCAAACGAACCGGCGATTTAACGCCCGAATAAAATGTAATCGACGTCATAAAAAACATTTAGCGCCGAAGGCAGGCGCACCGCTCATTAAAACCGCCGGAAGTTTCGCCGGTTCCCCAAACAAAACATTCGCACACACAAATCCTTGCTCAAAATAAAAATAAATAAAAACAGTCAGCAAACCTCAAAAAAAAAGAAAAAAAAAAGAAAAAAAACGCAGTGGGATGTGACTGCTCTTCTCTCATCCACAGAGAGAACACCTGACAAAACGAGCGTCGAGCCGTCATTTAAAGATTTCATTTAGGCCCTTGCGCAAAGTATATACTTCGCGCGGTTTTTCTTCCGAAGGGTCGAGGGGGGAGGAGAGGGGTAGATCGCTCCCTCCCGAGTTTCTTTTGGCGCGTCGGGGAACCCTGGCATCGTTCCCCCCGGTGCGCCCAGGTTATTATTATCGGAGAGAGGCCTGAGGTCATTATCGTTATTATTCGCGTGCGCGCGGCTTTTGTTACAAGACAGCGCAAGTTTATTGCCAATAAAGCGAGTCGCGCCGCGTGACTCGCCCGCGAGACGGATGCGAGAGGCCGATAAGCCCCCTGCCCCCTGCTCCCCCCCCCTTCCGACAGCCTCGACGTTTCCGATTTCACCTGTTAACAATCGACCGAGACGAGACTTTACGAGTTTTCGAATTTCGACTCCCATTTTACGCCTGTCCTTTCGATCTCCTCCTCGCGTGGTCGAAAAATTCGGAACACGCTATACTTTTTAAAGACACTTTTAGCGACGCTGGTCTTTTTGTTTGTCGGTCGCGATAAACATGTGGAATAAGCATTTTTTTTACGACTGCGAGGTAGTACAAGGTATATTTTTTCCTTTTACGGTGATGCATTGGTTTTTTAAGGCAACAGTGTAACTCTTTTGTTTTGAGACAGGGGCGCTGTGGGAAGGTTAAGGAACTGCGGTTTATTATCGGTTGGCCAGCGAGGAATGAAAAATAAATGTCAATAAAAATCGCGCGCCGATGATTTTTCCCGCGAAAAAATGCTAAGTACCGACTCGTCTACATTCGAGACTTATCTCTCGAACGCAACGATAAAACAGCTATTTATAGCGCCGCGAATTGTTGCTTACAGCATTCGGCGGCGTTGTAAATAAATGCAACGAGCCAATTTTTTTTACAAACACTAGTTTTCATTTATTCAATATCGCGCGCGTTTAGCGTCAGGATCGTTCCTTAATTAAAGCCGAGTTGATAAATAGCTCAATGATGAAAGCCGATAAAAAAGAAGCGGCCGGTTGCGATCGAAGCAATTAAAGTAAGCAACGCAAAATCACTTCGGAAAGTTTCATCAGCGCACGCGCGCGGAAAACTGCGAGGCGCAAGAAAGCCTCGAACTATTCGGGCAAATTGGTATTTTGAAAGGAGCTAACGCGTGAAATGGAAGCGAATGATTTGTCGGCGGGGGAGGACCGCCCGGTGCATTTTTGCAAATTCGTTACACCGGCGGCAGTCGAATTTAGCAAAGTTGGCCGGGAAAAAAGAGAGACGGGGCTTTTTATCGTCGCCCTCCCCAAAACGGCACGTCAGTCGCGGCTGACGAGCGTGTAAACGTTGAAATTTTTGACGCTCGCCTCGCGCTCTTTCTCTCGTGCACCGGCAATTTGCCGAAGCAGAATAAGCTGTACGACCTTAATTGCAGGCTCAATTACAAGTGAAATGACTAATCACAAACTCTTTGTCAGTTTCCTTCTCTGATTCTTCTGTTATGCTTCTTATTGATGAAGTCTCTTTTGTGAGACTAATGCGCAGCAATAAGTTTCTTTGATTATTATTTTAATATTCTTTGTTAGATGTATGGCTCAATTTTCTCTGAAAATTTTTTTCTCTCAAACGAGTAGTGTGGGTCAAAGTCTATAAAGTTGACCTAAAAATTTTTTCTATTGTATATGGGTATTATTCCCGTTAAATTCTAAAATAAAATAAAATAAAATAATGAAAATATTCAATTTTCAACAGTGATATACATCAAGCTTGTAAAGAGAACTCAATAAGTTTTTCATTTGCGAAAAATAAAAAGTGTACTTAACGAACAGTATCCGCTTGGCAAATATCAGCATTTGAAAATGACGCTCACCGCGCAGCTGAAATTTTTATTTGGGCAAACATATTGCGGGTGCAATGATCCATCGGTCGTTATTTTTGTACGCCCACACATTGCTCTCGCCCGGCGCGCACACTAGTTTACCGCCCGTACAACTTATTCAGCGAGTTTTTTTTCGAATCGCTAAAGGATTATTGACTTTCATTAAAACGCGCTTTCGAAAGCTCGTCAAGAGGCTGCCGCATGCAGCAGCTCGGTGATTTTGAATGGCCTTTTTTTATACCGCCGATCGACCGCACGATTTCCTTCCGTCTTTGAATCTCGAGTTTACATTTAGTCCGAGCCAAACATAGGTTTTTTCTAGATTCCACTGTCAGTCCACGTTTTTTTTTTTTTTTTTTTTTGTAGTATCGTCGAAAACTGTAGACCGCTGAAAGTTTTTGCAGTGGGGTACAGCCTGATACACTTCCGCGCTTTTTGAAGTGATTCGCGTGCCTCATAAAAGATTCGAAGGAGCTAAATGGAATGCAGATTTCATGCCTGCGACGACGGTGAAAGAGTCGCCGAGTAAACGGTAAAACTTTGTTCTAAGCAGGAAAATTATTGTTGCGAGGATTGCGTTTCTCTATAGCGTTATCGAAACGAAGGTTACGTTCGTTGAGCTGCGTTTCACTCGAAGATCCAAGTTTGTTTACAATGCAAATATTTAATCGGGCAATTGCATTAAATTGTAATTAAACTTGGGCGCTGAACGCTGTTTGAAACTACGGCAATTTATTATTGGTGAAAAGCCGACATACATACTTATGAAGCAAACCCGTCCACCTAACCTACTTACTGTAAAATACGTTTAATTTATGATACAGAAGAAAGAAAAAGGTTTGAAAAATTCTGCTGTTACGCAAGAAAGAAGAATGTAATGAAACGCAAATAATATTAAACTTTACTTCTTCAATTTACATTTTGAGATAATATAATTAAAGTTTTTTAAACTTTTATATTTACAAACTAGATGAAAATCGGAGGATTTTAAGATATTTTAGGTAAAATCAATACCGTATCTCTTAATTTAAATTAACGTCCTCCAAACTATAATTAGCTTAATTAAAGCTTATTGCAAACTGTAATAATCAATTGATAAATTAATTTGCAAATGATTAAAGAACTACAAAGAAGATAATACAAATTGATAATTTAAATTACATTACAATATTTAAATATCAGTTTCTATTAGTCATGATAGTATACACTCGCAACTCTACAGAAATGAAATATCAAATAAAAATGAAATGAAATGAAAGCAAAACATTTGCAATTATAACAGAATTAATTTGGAAACTAAAAGCAAAGGCGATCAATATCTAATTAATTGAATGAGGTAACTCATGCGGGAATCAAAGCTACGAAACTCTAATAGCATTTTGAACGCTAAATCAGAATACAGGCACGCTTACGCATCAATATCCACACTATTTATTTCTTCTTTTTGTTTAGTGCTTCCGGGTCGTCTTTAAATAGACTTTTTCATTCAAGAGTGAAACAAAAGAAATGTCATTATAATTTTATTTTTAATAGTTTCTACTGCAATGATAATAATAATACTGTAGTTATAAATAATATTTAACGTTTTAAAAATCATTTGAACTATAGTGAAAAATGTTACATATTTAACTTGTTCTAATAATAGACTTTCTTGGCAGGTCTTTAGGTAACGTTCATTAAATTCGATTTTATGCAAACAGTTCTTTGTTCTTCGTGTTGCCAATGAATACATATAAATACAGTCTAGTTATTATGTCTCTATTTTTCATACTACCAATGGAAACAAAATGCTATAACAAAAAAAGCCAACGAACTTGTTGTAGCAACAAATTCTTGTTTCCTTTTCGTCTTTTATTATAAAATGTTCAAAATTGTTGGCAGAACTACGGGATTACTTTTTCGCTTTCTTTTCCAGTTTTTTTAATATTTTTTTCTCACTTTATGCACTTTCATAATCCATCATGTTCACGGCACTTTATCGGCACGTATTTTCGTCGACGTCATTGTTTGACAAATTCTCAGTGTCAAAATTGATAATATCAAACAAAAACATTGTTATTAAATTAATTCTTGTACCAGTACTTCAAAAATAACTGGATAATGATAAAAATGTTTTTTTATTTAACAAAACACAATACGAGAATTTGAGAAACACTTGTGTATAAAAAATAACACGAAACTAAAAGAAAGTTTTTCAAGCACGATACTCAATGATTCAACGCATTTTCGAATTTTCGACGTACTCCAGCGACAACGCGAGCACGTTCAAGTTAAGTAAATTTCGCCCAACTTGGACGAATCAATTAAACGAAATAAAATTTTCTGTCTTCTATCAGCCCACGCGAGGGGGGATATATATACTCGTGAGAGAGAGAGGGAGAGAGCTCAATTCACGACGTGAAGCGCGTGAAGAGCGCGCCGGTGCAGAAAGATTTTCAAAAGCCCCTCTCCCGGAAAAGCTCTTTTTCCGTAGTTTCGCCTCGTACTTACTTTCTGCTTCGTTCTCATATTCGATTTTCCTCCATTTTGCTTGGACTGAATTCTCACTGAATGTTATACCCTTAAAGGTCGCTTACATTCGCCTTCTATTGCTTTTCAATTGTGAAAACTTTTGCGATTCACTGAAATTGTTTATTTTCTGAGTGAATTTTGTGATTATAACTTTGCTATTAAAATTATGTAACAGAATTAGTGAAATTAAAATTTTCTTAAAGATTTATTGGTACAGATCAAATATATTTTAAAAGTTTTCGCAAAAAATGTAGCAATCCACTGTCGTTTTTGCCAGCAATTCTCTAAATCAGTTTCTCCGGACCATAATTTTCACCGCGATAATTAGGTTAACATAAATTAAATGATTCATACACAATTTCGCCATTTAAAAAGGAATTTATGAAGTTACAAGGATATTTTTAGTTTTAAAAGTGGACAAGAACAGAATAGAAGAACAAATTAAACTTTTACACCAAATAATTTTTTTGTATCTCATTTCATTAATAATTAAAAATACTTTTAGTGGATTAATAAACATAATGACATTACAGGTTTCACGAAAGTTATATTTTAAGTTTTAAAAAGTTTTAAGTTCAAAGCTCTACGTAAATTAATAAAAGCAAACTTTCGTACTTAGTTTGAATAACTTCAATTAATAAGTATATGTTTAATAATAAAGAAGCAGTTTCAAGCAAGAAAATTCCAAAAGTACTTTCAGTTTTAGCAGTATTTACGTGAGCATACATACGTATTTACTAAAAATGTTATTAACTAATATTATAAAATACTTTATTGAACATCTATAAATTTACACCTTACAATAATTCATGTGATACTTTATGAAGAACCATAGTTCAAATTATGTATGACTTTACTTACAGTAGCTCCAAAGTTTAAGTATCTAAGCATTTGAATTTCGGCTTACCTGCAAAAATAGAACAAAATTGTAATTAGTAAAATGGAATGTTTTATTATAAATAATAATATAGTAACATTAAACAAATTCATTTATTACTATTTGTTAATAAAATTAATAAAAAGAAATATAAAATTCGGCGATAAATTAAGTTCGAGTCCTTATTTGTTCGCAGCTCACACACTAGACTAGTAAAAATCCACTGCAACAGCTATGGGAACGTCGGGAGTGCGGGGAAAATGCAGGCGCGCGCGCACAATTGCACGCACCGACTGAAATATGCGTGTCCGTACACGAGATAATGCAGGTATGTTAGTGCGAGCGCGTGTCCGGGATATAAGGTGCAAAACGAGCTCGACGAGCTATGATATACGCGCGCGCATACCTCGGCAAAAAAAGTTATTGTATGGAGAAATTTGTCGCTCTTTCCGAGTATTTACTTCCTAGAATGACACTTACAAAACTTTGGAATTCGTTTAAAGCCGCTGGTTCTACTGCAATTAGTCTAAAAGGTATCAGCAGTATAAATAAATAAAACTGCATGAAAAAATAAATATTGAGTTTTTAACATTGTTTTGCAGTTCGTTACTTCTGTTTGCAATAGAAAATAGATAGCTCGTGCGCGAACAGTCAATATTGCTGAATGTAAAATAATAGCCTTTTAATAAAGAAAAAGTTTTAATATAGTGTTTTTGTCGATGAAGTTCGATACTTCAAAATCGAAATAAAAGATTTCAGCCGAGTGTACGGCTTGCAATTTAATCGGATTTCCCACAGCAAAATTGAATTTAGCATACAATGAGCGAATTAGAAGACAATAATAATGCGTGTTTTGTACACATCACCAGTTATAATGTACATTTGAAGTGTTAAAAAATGATTAGCAATATTAGACTGTTGGATGATGTGAAATATCGCGTTAATGAATGTTTATTTTATGTAAATTTACGTATTCAGTAAAGCAATATCTTTGTAACGCAATATAGCAGCATTTTCTATTTATGAATCGTAAATGCACGACGAAGATAATGCGTTCTCGTTGAAAGTAAAATGCAATAGTTGTTATTCAAATACGTGTTCTTCATATTACTTTGTTTTTTTTCGCGCGAAACTAAAACATAAAAATTCTGTTCGAAGACTTATAAAAAAACTATTGTTATAGAATTTATTTTTTTGTTTCATAAGAATTAGTTCAATTTAGAATTTAAAAATAAATGCATTTGAGGTGAAAATATATTTTATTTTAATAATGCATCTTAAAATGCATTATATCTCTTGTTGATTTCTATTTAGAAATCGTGTCCTATCGCCATAAATATAAAAGAAAATTTATGAAATATTAAAATAATTCGCAAACAAGTGAATTTTCTGAGCTCTCGCACGTGAAAAATGAATAACAAAAAATTATCAAAAAATGTGTGCTTAATAAAATATTAATTTTATTTTGTTTACTGTAAAATTAAATTTCCTAAAAAAGGGAGTCAACATGCAATCCTCGATGCCGAAGAAAGAGAGGAAAAAATAAAAAAAAAGTCAATAGAAGGCAGAAGGAATAAAACAGAAAGCAGAGGGAAGGAGGGAAAGATAGCTGAAGCAGGAGAAAAAGAGAGAGAAGAAGGCAATGAGAACAGAAGAGAGAAGCCGAACAAAAACTCGTTCCCGCGCGAACGTCGCTGCTGTGCCGCACACAGATACAGGCTTTACCTCTTCTTCTCGTACCTTCTCAAATAAATGCGCTTAACAAAAAACTCTTATTTAGTTAAAAATTAATTTATCATTTTCAGACAATTTTCGGTTTATTACAATCGAATTAATGCATTTATTTTTAATAAATAAATGTTGTAAATTTAAGCAATTGATTTCAAACAATATGTATAATTCTACCTTTTTTATATGAAGAACGTATTATATAACAATAATTATTGGTCACGTCACGTATAAAATTACGAAATTCTACGTTTATTCATTTCTTTCGTTAATTAACATATTTGAAGGAATTACATAAAGACAAAAAATGTCAGAATTAAATTTAGATTAGACATATTTTACTTTAATTTAAATAAAGAAAAAAAATAATTTACAAATAAAGCAACATAATATTTATTCAGACTTATTTCTCAAAATAATTTGCTAAAGCAATGTAATAATTAAATAACTTCTAGTTTTATTTTATGTCTTTTATCTTATGTCTTTTAATTATTAAGTGCCTATTTATATTTACAGCTAATATTCAATTATGAGATAAACAATAATTTAAAATATAAGAAAAATTAAATGACTTTAAAAGAGAATAAACTAACAGAAACAGAAAATTTTTAAATTAAATATCTATTTACATGTTAACTCGCTCATAAGTACATTTTTACGTGTATATATAGAAGCAAGTGTCGATAACAATCAAGCCGTCGCTTGACCCTGCCCACGAACGCTTGCCCGCGCGATGACGCGCGCTCTCTGTGTTGTGCTTCGAGAAGTACACAAACGCGTCGATACACACGCAAAGCGCCAGCCTAATAGGTGAGGATTCATTTTTATTGCACGACGTAGAAGTCAAGGAGACGTTAATTAACCTTTCGAAACGATAATGTTGTTACGTTGTAATTTCAAACATTATTTTAACAAGATTACGCTATACATTTAATTAGATTTTTTTTAATGAATATTTTTCTAAATAAATAAATGGTTGTTTTTGTAAATTAGATGACGCACTTTATTTCATGAAAAGTAAATGTAATTTATATTTTTGGAAGTTAAGGAAGTGACGTAAACGTTAATTTCTACTTAATATTTAATTTTGCAATTCAAAATAAAACTGATTAGTTAGATAATCTATCTGCGTTTGATTAAATAAATTTTTTAGAAGTAGAAAAACTGAAAAATATTTTAAGAAGCATTCGCTTTATTGATTTTGTGCTTCTGATGGTTTTATACTCATACGGAGGCCACAAATTAAATCGATATTCCTATAAGCAAAGCATTCGTACATTTTACTTTTAAAAAAGTATTAATCCATTATATATATTGGTATATTTAATTAATTACAATATTCTGATATAAAAATTATAAAATATATCTTGTAAAAAATATTTGCAATGCTTTTAGCTTTTGAAAATTTAAAAACATCGCGATTCAAGTTTAATTTAATTAAACTGCAGGGAAAGATCAATTCTAACAAGCGACACGACAGAACGAACGGAAAAAACATCACTGGTAACACCAAAATCCTCGCAGACAATTATTGATGCAGACAATGAATTTTTAGCGGGGCTCCACAATAGAATTACTTTAGGGTTGTCGCGTTACCCGTTTTCGCCGCGGCTATGGAAATATAATTCCCTCTCGCACACGCATGCAACCGAGTGAGCTTTCTTATTGGAGCCTCATACAAACATTATATATGATGTACCCGGCGTAAAAAGACGAAGACGATGTAGGAGGGTAGAGGTGTATATAATCGATGGAAGTTCGAGCGAAGCGACCTCAGAAATATTTTACTTTCATTTCTCTTTTTTGAGGGTAGCTGAGTCCGTATTATCTCGATCGACTTGCTTTATAAAATTTTTATTAGTACGATTCCAATTTTAAATCTTGCGCTTCGCGTAGGAACTGATTCTATAATGAAAACAGCTTGCATTTGCATTAATAATTTCTTTATTCGTACTTATACATGATTTATATTAAAAAATTTTTTTACCCTACTTTAAATTTGTTAACTACGCCTTTTCAAACTGACAAAATGCTGTAAATTAACTTCAATCAAGTAGATTACACTCATTATTTCTACAAAAAAAAACTCTAATAGCTAATATTGGGAATGGGTGAATTGAATGAAATAAAACTCAGAATATTCAACGTAACTAAAACAGTTTATTCCTAGTAACACAAGGAAAGAAGCACGTCTACACTCTATAAGAATCCGCAAAATACTAAGAGCTTGAGCGTTCGAAAAGCTATAGGAAAACGTTTAACTAAGAATAATACAATGGTCCTTTCTTTTAATATAAGTACATGAATTATTAGGGTCTCGGACCCTGAGCGCTGTGCTCCGGTTAAGACAAAATAAAAAATATGTAGTACCAACATGTAGCCTCACTACCCAGGCTAGAGTCATAAACTCATAAAAGACCTTTCTTCCGTTTTCCCTTTCCTATTTATATTTCTTTAAAAGTTGTTTTTGTAAATGGAAATTCCTAATATTTCCAACATCTAATAACTCGTTCAAATATTAAGGAGTTATCGAAAACAGAATCAATCGATCCCAGAAAACAAACTTTTTTGCGGGATATAGCGTAAAGCTCGCTGCGAGTAACGAGAAAAAAAAACAAATGAGAAAGAGAGAGAGAGAGAGAGAGAAACCGGAGAGAAAAAAATTCGTCGCGTAATATGTCTCGTTTAAACGGCTCGTAATGCGATATGGTAAGAAGCCCCGACGCGTTCGGGGTTTTAAAATACAAACGCGAAGGAGGGTCAGAACAAAGCTGCACACGCATACGTAGCCTCTTTCACTAACCCGCTACCCCTTAAAAAAGTGTGGGGCCGAGGCAAGGTGCAGGGGAGGGGGCGGCAGCAAACGAGAGCGCGAGCGCGTGTGTGGGTGTGGTCGTGAAAATGCCAAAAAAGAAAAAACCGCGTGGGCAGACAAGGGATAAAAGGGACAGAGCGAGAAAAGCGACGGCAGTACTGAGTGTAGAAGAAACGAAATGGTGGAATCAAAATTAAGGGATGGTTTTGAGCAGCGTAATGTTACTTTTACAGCGTTGAGAAAATTAAAATGCAAATTTAAATTAAACTTTACCGTCTGCATTTAAATAGATGTAAGAGAAGATAATTGTTTTTATAATAATTACCTAAAAGTATTATACTTTTTTTTACAAATTGCACTTAGTTGTGTGGTATTTTGTTAACGAATTTTATTATAGAAAAAAATTAATGTTGAATAGAAATGGAGAAATTAAATTTTAAATGTTGTTATAAATTACTACAGTTTTTTACACGTTTCAACTGAGTACGAAGCAAAAGGTGCGTAAAAAAGTAGCAAGAAATGAAAAGATGAAGTCGAGAGACATAAAAAGAACAAAGACCATTGAGTCAGTAAAATAGTAAAAAAGAATTGCAAAAATAAAAGATGGAAATAAAATATAAAAGATAAAAATGTGATAAAACAAACGCGAAGCAACATGAAAAGATAATAGAACTTTTTTTTAACTTTGCTTACAAATTTTAAAGTTTTGTGCACCGAAAAAAGAAACAGTCAATGGAATTTTCGCCACTGCTGTATCTCAAACATTTTTCAAGTAATAAGTGTTGCTATTATTTTCTGGTTTGTAATTACATAATTATGGAAATATGTATCAAGAAGATTGAATTGAAATGCACCGATGTTATTTTGGGAACTGCAATAAATCAAATTATCTACAAATTTGACAGTTTACAATTTTGAATAATTTGTCTGTGAATCTTAAACAGTTTAAACGGCACATAAAAAGCAAACCTTCATTACTACAAATTAAAATTACTTTTACTACATTAGCGAGAAACTTGAAGATACACAGTCTATAAAAAGTTATGCTTAAAGATAAAAAAAACTCATAGTATGTCGTAATCGTACTTTCTATTTCAGATAAAAACAAAGCAAAGGCAGAAAGAAAGCAGTAGTGTAAAAGATTAGGGCAGCTAGTAAACGAGAAAGAAAGGAGAATTTGCCTATAAATCATAGCCATGCAAACCATCTATTGCAGCTGCGCTTACATGAAAAGATTTAAATTTTTGCGGTTGATTTCAATCGATAGAAATCTCTTTGAACGGACAATATTATAATCATTTTATCGAGCGAATTAAGTTCTTTTTCTCAGTCGTGTATTATTTAATTTTAATTCTACTGTATTAAAGCAGTAAAATTATTATTTATTTTAAATAAATTGAAGAATATCCACAACTTTTAGAAAATACTATTATTATATAAATACAATTGTTTTATAACTAATTAAATTAATGAAAATAATATTTTTAAAATAGAGTTATATATTTCGATCTGTACATATTAACTTTAATAATTCAGCACCTTTGACTTGCAATTCCTGAATCTCACGCTTTCACTTTTGCAATTTCTAATCAAATAAATCTGCCTTCACAACGGTTTTTATTTGTATTTTCAGTTCACGCAAAAATATAACTTTTTAAATTTTATTATTATATAGTTATCTAATCTCTATATGCGTATTACAAAAAATATTTTTTATAAGATTAATTTGTCAGGATTCGTAGTTAAGCAATCAAATAGTTTAATATAAGATACTTCAATAATTTATAAGGACTTTTTCAAAATGATTATGATCTGCGTCGAAATTAAACCTCTTAAGTAAATGAGCAGGTGGCTGGGGATTTTCGAGATAACAACAATGTAACATTCTTGCATTTTGTTTTATCGTTTGACCTTTGAAAAATTGTTAAATTGTTACAAGAAAATTATCATTTCAACTAAAACAGAGTGACATCTGTGTATATTTAAGGAGATAAGCGATAAATGTGTTGTAAAAAATTTAAATTTTAACCAATCTATAAACTGTTTGCAAGATAACTGAAATTTTCGACTTTTATCAATTTTAAATGACATACTTTTTTTGGAAGCAAAATTTCGTTTCTAAGTTATTATTAACAGTCGGCGATAAAACAGTGTAATCCTGTTATCATGAAATCTAACAATTTTTTCTAAATGGTAAAGCTTTAAATAAAAGGGAATAAATACTCTAAATTCTATAAAGTATTGATCAAAATCGAAAAGAAACAAAGTTCTTTATAGAAATAAATATACTTCGATTCTCGAAGCTTTTTTTCCTCTCTGCGTGTCCAGTTATTGCAAAAGTACGATGCACGCATTGAGTAGATGTAATATTGAATAGTAAAACCTCAACGTAAAATGAAGCGTGCAATAACAGGTGCGGCACGGAGCGTAAACACTTTTACGAGATATACATGTTGCCCTACCTCAAAAATCAATCGTTGAAATTTGCTTCTACGAATAAACTGGTGCAAACTTTTCAGTGCAAATAAAATAAAATGAATCGAACCGAATTAAAATTCGCTCGCCATACGCATGCAGAATTGACGACAAAAATTAATTGTTCAATTTTGTTTGTTAAAAGAACGAAAGATTTATTCGCGAACGAATAAAAGCGGAATATCCTGCAATATGATTTTTTTAAAAGCATAAAAGAAGGGGAACAGGCATTAATATTCAATGCTGTATATATTTTTATTAATTCCAGCGCGGGTATTTATTCTGCATCCTATTTTTTAAATAAAGCAAAATTTACTTTATATAATTAGTTTTACCAGTTATATTTTTCTGTGCGTCATATTTTTATATAACTACATGTAAATACACGCTAAATTAACTCAAATCAATACCTACAATTTTCGTTTTAATATCGTTACGTAGAAAAAAAGTTCGTTTACCAAGAAACCAGCGATCAAACACGAAAGATTGGCAAAGCAGTGTTAACGGCGGGATATTTCGACAGCCAACCTCAAACAGTCTGAAGCCATAGATTACATTAGCGCGGAGACCCTGTCAGGTGGTTTTGCAGGTATCACAAATTTTTTTTTTCTTCACACGCCCGCGTTTCCGAGACTCGGAACGGCCGGTTTTCGGAGGAAATATGCAAAATGGCGGACGAAAGAAAGCCGAGCGCACTGCCCCGACAATCTGGAAGGAAGCTAGAAGAGCGAGCGAGAGAGAGGACAATGCACGCGCAAAGAGCGAAAGCGGGGCCCGTTGCATCACCAAGCCACGACGAAAGGCTGGCAGCTCCGCTCTGCTCAGCGTTTTTCACGATTAAAGGCTCGATTTATAATTGAACGCCGAGTTTTCGACGAAGACGGTCGACTTGCCACGCTGACCTTTCTTTTACTTGTTTCACTTTCTATCGTGGCTAAGGACTGTGCTCGTTTTTTTTCGTCATGCTTTTCGGGTTTCACTTTCTTCGAGAGTATCTGTTGCTGTTATTGAATGACTTTGAATTGTTTTTTTTAATTGTTTACTTACTAATCGCATTTGTTTCAATCTGTTAAAACAATAACGAAGGAAGTAATAATTAATTTTATGCATTTGTTCTAAAAAACAATTTTTTCTTTATACAGTAACATATTTCTTTTTATTTAAATATTTATTAAATAATTTAGGCTGTTTGTTAAAAATTATTGTAAGAAAATATAGTACTATTAATTATTGTTGCTAATGAAATTTACTTTCTCGAGTCGTATAAAATGATAAAAATTAGAATATTATTGTTCATTATCTATGAAAAAAGTATTCAGAATTATTTCTCACAATAATATTTCAGTTTATTTGTATTGACTTCAATTCGTATGATTGTTGCTTATTCGAGCGTGAAACGATTATAGATACTACCTTGGACGTTCTTTCAATGACATATTTTAAGAATGAAACGTCAGCCTTTCTTAAAGTAAAATTTCTTTATACGTGTATTTTTAACATTATGCGTGTTACGCTTAAATTAAAGTGTAAGTAGTACTCATTCCTTTTCCAAACTACCCTACAATATTTTATTTATATAAATTTTTCAATTCAAATTTAAATAATTAACGTCATAATAATAATTTAATTGGAATAAAATATTCCGTTCACGTAAATGATTTAAATAAATGTTCACACCTAATACTAAAGAGCAAAAACTTTTTTAATCACAATGCCATGACGTCATCGTCATAAGTAAATTTGAATTCAGCATCGCGATGATAAAACAGATTTCGCAGTATAATTTTATTGCTTCCAAAAATTCTATAAATCCATTGATTTGTAGAATTTTTCATTAAAAAAGGGGAGATATTAAATTGTCGGACTAAATTTATTTTTGTGTTGGATTAATTTAAAAAGATAAAATGTATACGACATTACGCGCGAGTGTGTTCCAGCTTTAACGACACTGCCAAGTCCTCTTTTAGCCTGCGTCATGTGATTTAAATGCCTCGACTCCCCGAGCGGCGCCGCTCGCTGCGATATAAACACACGCCGGCTTTCTTATCAATTATTTTTCCAGTGCCGATATACACGTAGACAAGTAAGTGGCATTATGCACATTGGTTCATTTATAATTGCCGTATAGATAAATTTTTAACAAGTGAAGGAAAATATTCTCGACGATTGTCTTTTGTACTATTTTTTTTGCGCGACGTTTTTTCTTCGTGCTTCGAGTAGATTTTAATTTATAATTTTTTCAAATATTGAATAAATGCATTGAAATAAATAGATGGTTTTTCATAATAGTTTTTTTTTAACGAGAAGAAAAAAAGGTAATAGTCGGTCTATCGTTACGAAAAAAATAACAAGAAAAATTCTCACAAGAACACTGCAATTGAACGTAACTGTACTCTGAATGGCATTGTTTCCTTCCGACTTAATATTGCTCGTTAAAATACAATAACCTTCTTGGTTTTTTCCTTTTCGAACATTAAAAAGGCACTCGTGAAATTAGAATAAAAACTATAACGTATAATTATTAGTTTTAAAGGAACTGTCATTAATCACATATTTAAAAATATGTGTTATTTCGGAATAGCACAATTATATAAATATAAAAAAGAAACGTCCAAAATAAGAGATTAAAAATTCGAACAACATTGTGACTCATAAATAATACATTATGGCGGTGTATAACAATTTCAATTGATAATAAATTAAGAGACCGAGAAAGAGGGAAGAAAAAAGAAAACAAAGATTTCCGAGATGACCGGGAGAAAATTTTATTGCCGAACGCTTCTTTTCTGTTTTGTTGAATGCCGGCACTCTTGCGGCCCTGGGATCAATTTTTATACCTGCCTTTTGTGTAGTCCCTTTAACACAGAGACGCGAGGGCACGCACACACACTTACTCACAAACACACTTTACAGTAAATTCCACCAACGATGACGACAACAACCACGACTACTCGGCTCGCCGAGTAAAGCCGTATAAAATTTCGCCTTAACCGACCTCTCTCAGATGCTAAATTTTCCATTAATTTACGCTTTAAGATACTTTGTCACGTTTATTATTTTATATTATAATTTAATAAATAAATATTGTAATTTTAGAAAGTAATTTATTACATTTTGCTGCAGTTATTTTAGAAATGTTTTTAAAAAAGAATTAAAATTAATACTTTATCGATTTATTGATTTTATTTATTTAAGCGACAGCGCTTGTGTTATTACCATAATATTCAATTTAAATTTATGAACTGACAAAATAAGAATAAAATAATAACTTATTTAAAAAATTATGTTAAATAAGAATTATAAAAAGTTAAATAAAAATGTATGCATATTTGAACGTATTAACTGTTTTTTCGAATATTTTCAAGCCTATTTGTATTAAAATAAATCAATAACCCTCAACGAGTCTATTTTCAAAAAATTACCATAAATCATTTCGTAAGAAAATTTAAAAATAAACGGATGTCGACAAGTTAGTAAAAAAAATGATGGCCACAGTAAAAAACAATTTTTTTCTACGTTTGATAAAGCAGTTGATTGAAAAAAAGTTAGAAAAAATTTTGAAGGATATGAAATAACCAACGAGTTTCCAACGAATCAAAAAGTCAAATCCAACAGAAAGTACGCTCGATTGAGAATTATTTCCGCTCGCCTCGTTCCTCGGGCTTCGAGGCGATGAGACATTTAGCTCTGTCTTCGTCATTGGCTCCCGATGGGTTGGGTTAGGTTATAGTTGGCTGAGAAAATTAGAGTTTGGAGGTTGCTTTCTCTCTTTTAACTATATTATAACGCGACTTCGTTCCTCCTCGCTAAGCTGTACTTAGACGTTACATACATACCTGTTCAATGGACGTTGGCGCACTTTCGTTGCCATTCCAAGTAATTAGTCTTAAATAATTAGTAAAAATAGGTTATAAAAAAAGTTTAACGGGCGGGTTACTCAATGTTCTTTAACATAATTAAATTTTTTACGTCTACCTAGTCGAGATAAATTAAAATTTTTTTTGGTTAACTTTTAATTCGTCGTAAAATTCACGATCTATGCTGTAAAGTTTCTCCGAGTTTTAACATCTCCCTTCTTCGTGATCTCTCTGTATACTTTTCTCCCTCTATCCTTCACTTTGTATCTCTTCCTTTTAATCTTTCTCGCTCCTTTCGCATACCTACATGTTTCACTGTGTTTTTATCTCTCTTACTCTTCTTTTATTCAATATATCTACTCGAAAATAATTGAACGAAAACTTTTGTTAAATTAACTAATATTTCAAATGTAACAGTTGAAAAGTAACCTACTTGGAATAATATTATAGTAAAATTTAGTTTGAAAATTCAGAAAATTATCTTTTCATTATAAAAAATATAAATTACTTTATAAAATATTAATTAATAGAAATATTCTAAAATTTTAAGTATCTAGAAACATTACTATAAATTTTATCTTGTTCTTTTTTATATTTCAATTGACATTAATTAATTTTTTACTAAATAGTTAAAGAAGCTTTAAAAAATTAATTCTAAATTGTAACTTCTATCGTTAACGAATCAAAATTGAAGAAAAGAGTAGAAAAATTCTTGAATAATTTTTCAGCAAAATTTTCTTCTCCCCTCGTCCCCAGAAACGTCTTCCCTTCCACTCCACCGTTTTTCCCCTCCGCTCCTGACGGCGTGGATTCCATCCTTCTTCTACGAGGTTCAGAGCCCAACGTTTCCCTCCACGATTCGAACTTGAATATCCTTGTCGTCAGCCGTGGCCGGGCCAACCTCCTCCCCCGCCTCTCTCGTGGGGACGCGCGCTGGAAGAGGCGACCTTGCTGCCGGATACATCTTACCAGTCAAAAGAGACTGTATAACGTCGATGAGAAATACCGAAATATTCTGAGAGAAACCTTTCTATGGTGTGTCCCATTCGCCATCTCTCTCTCTCTCTCTCTCTCTCTCTCTCTGTCGTCGTTTAATCTTCCGTCCGATTCCTTTTTTTCTGTTTTCCGTAATCTCTCTCTCTCTCACTCACTTACTCTCTCCATCTTTTTCTTTCGCCTCACCTCCTCACACTTTCTGAGCCAAGTTTGACGAGTCGATTTGCCGTCGCTGCTCTTCTTCGCTTTTCATGAATTTTAATGCGAGATTTTGTAACGCGTGATATAATAATTTATATCTGGAGTCAAATTAGGGAATTTGCTGTTAAGTTTGTTCGCCTGGTAGGGGAGTAACGAGTAATTTTTTATTTTGAATAATTTGATGTGGAATTAACTAATTATGTTTTTCGCGATATCTTGTTGCATCATATTTAAATTTGTGAAACTAAATACTCATTACCGTATTCAAATTCTCTACAATCCATTAATTAATTTATAGGATTTCAATTACGGAATATTTATATTTATCTAAGGATGATGGAGATTTATATATACTCCAGATTATTATTCTTTTATTTTTTTATCAAGGCCCTATCAAAAATATTGTATAAAAAAGTAGTAAAAATACTAAGAAAATTAATTTTAAGTAAAGTTTCCAAGACCTTTTAGAACCTGATAAAATCCGCTTTGAATTTTAAAAATTTTTTATTTTTAAAGTAGTCCTAGTGATAAAATATTTAATCTGGTACTTATCTGTAATTAAGATAACATTTCTAATTTATGTAATACAAAGATTTGTGGCATGGAATTATTTTTTCTGTAAATTTTTAAAAGAAGTTAATCCCAATTTTTTAATACATTAAAGAATATTTTGATAACAAATTTATACACAATAATTACTTCTTAACATTATTAAAATTACTTTTACAGGACTCAATTATTATCTTACTCAAACATTTCATATCTTAATTGAAACTTTGTATTTATCTTATATTAAGCTGCTACATTTCTTTATCTTAGAGTACAGTAACATTCGTAACATAAATTTTCAAGGTCGAAAGAAAGGAAATCGCTTTGAACCTTATTAATCTGTAAACTACGATTATTCAAATAAGACAAGTGCTATCTTCGAAAATATAACGCATAGTACAAAAGAAATGAAATCGAGCAAGTTGGAAGTGGAATGTATAATAAATGAACGAGAAAAATGTTTTATTCATCGTGTCCTTAGAATTACGTAAATTAAAAAATTTTTACAAGTATCCAACCGTCGCTACGATTCTGATCGAACTATGCAGAATGTACGCTGCACGGTAGCGTCACCAGATGTAAAGATGTAGATTGCATTGATTAAATTTGAATTTGATTCTATACTTTGATAATAACAAGGATATTTTTATGGTTTTACGATAAAGACGAACAATAAGAAAAATTTATCGAGACATCTGAATATTAATGATTTAACAAATTAAATACGAAAAATGCTAAGAATACAATGAAAATGGCATCATTACCTATTCACCATCACAGGTATTTCTGATGATTGAATCTACTTTATTTTAATAAGATAACAGTAATTGAATACACGAAAGATATATTCAGCTTTTTAATCATATCGACATTACTTTCAAGTGCTTTGAGTAATTTTTTAAAAACATTTCTTGTAATAAAATTACTAATTAACACAGTAATTTAATGTTTAAATATATAATTAAATAATAAATATATTTATTAACAAATTATAATTTAATAACAAATTTTTGAAATAAAAGGTAACGTAATTTGAAAAAAGTACGATTTTATCTCTTCGAGGAACTAATAAAAATAATGGCGAGCCGAGCGCGCAGGGCAAGTTTCGTGGATCGATCGCGTGCGTGCGCGCAACCGCGACTTTCGAGCAGGCTGCGTGCCTTTATCTCTGAAATTCGCGAGACGCTTCTCTCTTATACCCTTTGATTATGAGGCTCTCTGGCATATTACAAACAAAAAGTCGTCAACTGAATTTCGCATTAATAAACGTTCGAGTTAAAGGATTGGCGAAAATAACCAAAAATATATTTTAGATTGATTGATCTGATTTTAACCTGACCCTTTTTATCAAAAAGGAAACTTTCGTTAGGCGTGGTGTAATACAAACTTGCTTCTAATAATAGATACGATATTCGTTTGAAATTTCCACATTAAATTTTATATGAAAATAATGAAAAAATTTGTTATTTTAATAGTAATGACATTTTTCATGAATATAATTAATTAAACATGTTTGAATAATCAATTTTATTTTGTTTCAGAAGTAACAAATTGCTTTTAGTAATTATTGAAAGCCTAAATAAACTTGTGTAACGCAAGCAAACATACCATATCAGTACCCAAACAAGCAGATCGCGACTCAGAAAATTCTGGAGAATATTCCAGGTTTAGTTGCGTTCAAACATTTCGAAAAATACGGATGTAAATATAAAACATGAAATTATTATTTATGTGAAATATTTCTATACATTTACAATATTAATTGTTATTATTATAATAAAATAATTATTTATCCAAAATAAAAAATACTAAATGTTCATATTTAGAAGTTGAATAATGAATAACTTTCTTTAATATTTAAAT
Source organism: Eurytoma adleriae (assembly GCA_900480045.1). Lineage (NCBI taxonomy): Eukaryota > Metazoa > Arthropoda > Insecta > Hymenoptera > Eurytomidae > Eurytoma > Eurytoma adleriae. Next base: position 79,813 of record UXGC01000186.1, on the reverse strand, counting down.
TAATTATTTAACTGTATATAATTTAATAAAATCTTGAATGTAATTATTCTTATATTATTTCCAATTACATTTTGATAGTAAAATCTTTTATTATTAACAAATGCATAATTTTTAAATGTAATGTGAGTGTTAATGCGATATACTTTACATTATTCTATTTATAAGACTAATGATGTCTCCTCATTCACGTGATAAGATAATCTTACACGAGGGCAAGTGTATAATCATTCGATAATACTTTAATAACTCTGATTCCAAAATAAATTTCTGTAGCATAGCAAATTTATTTAACGTAGATATACATTCAATTAAATTAATTAACGAATAGTAGTAACTGTGCTACAGAATCTTTAATTTAAAATTTAATTATTCGACAAAAAAATACTTAGTGCATTGAATTCATTAATAAATTAAAATTATCTCGTGAAAATTATTTCTGTAAACGCTGGAAATGATAGAATACATAAATAAAAATTAATAAGTCTTCAAAAGAACACAAAAGAAGATAAAGAAAAAAAACTGGAGGAGGGTTCCATCAAGTTGTAGATCGAGTATATCGCAGCAGAAAAAAGCTTATTTAATAATAATTTATTTTTATTAAAGCACTTAAAAGGTGATTCATGAGTCAGTTTGATAGAGGAAAAACTGCTTTACACCCGTTCTTTCATATAATAAACCGATAGGCATGTGCACACGCGCTCATTGGCGTTGCTCCTCCGAAGGAACTTGTAGCCTCGACGTCTCCACCGATTAAAATGCGTCGCCCGTTGTAAACCTCCTGCCACGGCAAAAATGTGAGCGAACTGTGGAGCCGATGAGTCGATGCTCCTTTAAAGAGGGACGGAGGGAGGGAGACGAAAAAAAGGAAACAGAGCCGAGTCACTCTGTAGACGCGAGAGGGGCAGTGTATGGAGGCCTGAAAAGCATCTGGCTAGCTGATTTTTGTGGCCGACCCTGAGCCGTAAAAACGGGATAAAGTCAGTGGCACACTTCTCCGAAATTTTAATCGTTTTCACTTTTCGAACGGTCGAGAAGACATTGTCGACGTACAAAAGTAGTAAAAATTTTAAATAGTATTATCAGTCATTTTATGATCTTTTATTTATAAAGATAAAATAAAAAAATTTAAACAGTTTATGAATTATTATATTGTTCTTAAGTTTTAATTATTCAAAAACTGAAAATATAATTATTTAAAGAATAATTGCTTTTTACGAATTGCATTATTCAACGAGTGCAGTATAAGTAGTGGATATTAATCACTTTTACAAAATGTTGATGATAACAGTCACATGTTTAACTTGACTAATTTGATGACTTATGTTCAATACGTGACAAGAATCACGTTAAACATCTCGCTTCACCGATTGGCATTAAACTTCAATACTTTAGGTATTCACGATCGAAAGGTATCAATCTGCAGTTTTCGAAGTTATTCTCATTTTTCAATATAAGTGCTAATTGTAAATGCAAATAAATTCCAGAAAAAAAGATTTGAAGCAAAATAAAAGATAAACAAAATAAAGATATTAAATAGAAAAACAAGTGAAGAAAGGAAAGAAAGTCTAGGAGCGGACTAACAAAAAGAGCGGTTTAAGCGTTGAATGGACAATATAGTAAATAGAGCGATACCGTCCAGCGGATTTAGTGATAAATTCGGCTATTTCTTCCGACGATTTTTCAAAGGATTTCTCTTCGGTATAAACGATCAATTTTTTCCCAAAGATACGATTTGACGCAAGAGAAGCTCGGATAAAGTGAATGATGCTCCCCTCGAACTCTTTTTCCATCCGCCGGCGGCGGCCGCGGAGCAAAAGTATTCTAGCATTTTTTATATTGTCATTACGCTGTTAAAGAAACTTTCATTAATCATCTCGGCGCGCTAGTCTAAACCTAATGGACGCCCCATTATAATATAGTCTGAAAATGCCTACACCCTCGTTCCCTTGCCCGAGCGATGTCGATCGATTTTCCGACGTTTCACATCTCGAGTAGTAAAATAAACAGAAAAAAAAAGAATAAGGCGCCTTTATCTCCGTACACGTGATTACGGGATGCGATAAAAATGGAGCGTGACTGACGGAATCTGACGCGGATAATGTATTGCAATTCAAAGTCGACGGTTTTGCCGTGCGATGACGTTTACAAGTCAAATTAATTGTTCAATGCCAGCTGGCGAAACAACGTTTGCCACTTGCGCGCAAAAAACTAATTCTCGAGGCATAAATCAGCGGTGGAAGCATCAATTGCAATCGTCGCGCGACATACCGAACGGAGAGGAAAACGCGCCGGGTCTGAATGAAGAACCTCCAGCAGTAGGAAACAATGAAAAAGAAACCACGCGCCGGGCAATTAAGCTAATAAGCCGATCGAATGCAAGAAGACGGAGGGGGGGAGCAAAAAGGAGGCAGGGACTTTACGAGGAAAGAAGATACAAGGAAGGAAAACAGTCTTAAAAAGCGAACGAAATAAGACGGATGAGAAAAAAAATGAGAAAAAGTAGGGCTAACGAGCTTGCTTCGCTCGATTCGGAATATCCCGCATCCATTTTCGGTGAACGCGAGAAACCGCTTTATCGATCATAGTCGAGATCCAGCGGTGCATTTACAAATCGAAGATCGTTAGCGACAAACGGCAATCGCAACACTCGACTTTCTGCTCTATTTTTGGGAGGAAGTGCGCGCGCGAAGCTAATTAATAGCCGTGGTAAATAATATGCGGAGCTTGAGATTTAAATTGAGTTCACATACTTTGCAAATTATTCTCAAAGATATTGCTTATTACATGCTGCTGTTAAAAAATCTCAACTTGTTTGTCACTGATATCGTTATTTTCATTCATTTGATTTGTATCTCTAAAGCGCGCGACGTGGGAATTTCTGAATCTTTTGTAGGAAAAATCTGCGGCGCAGTTTCCTCGTATCTATAGAACTGAAAAATCTTGATGCATCATGTGTGTCGTGTTACAATGTGTTTAAATCGTAACGGAGCTAAGATTGATGGCAACATGCTTATAACATCTTCTAGCATAAAAATATGATAGTGGATGTTATTATGGCACTGCGATTGCAGTAGGTAGATTATTTACTTTAAAAGCAAGCAACAAAATATTATTTTTTCCAAATCTTTTTTATTTTTGATAAATTTTCAAATGAATCGTTAGATTGAATCAATTTATAAAGTAAATTTATTCTATCAATTTATATTTATTATATCAATTTATAAAGTAAGTTTATTCGGCGACACAATCAAAATTGTATAAATACCTGCAATACACTGTACATTGTAAAATCATCGAAAGCATCAAAGTCTGCGACTCACCTGAAAAAAGAAAAAAACAGAATCGTGTTAATTACACTCCATTTTCACTGAGAAATATTATGGTCGTTGCTTGTACAGTATTATACAATAATCCAATCTCAATTACGTCAGATTACGTTTTCACGACACGAAAAAAAAGTAGGATAGGTTTGAGGAGGGATATATGCAATCAATATAAATCTCGTTTAGCGAGGAGAAGAAAACGGCTCTATTTCGCAAAAGCGCTCGCGCGGGTCGACGACAAATTGCGAAATTTCATTCTATCGGAATTCAGGTGCGTTAACCGCCGGAGATATACACAAGAGCCGGCGCGTCTAAACGGCTGCGGACTAACGACGCCATTGTTGAATTTACATCGGTCGTGCATGTAAAGTAACAATAAAGCGCCGAGGCACCGATAAAAAAAAAAAGGAGTCTCGCCTCCTTTGATTCGGTCTGCGGTGCGGGCAATTATTGAGGCCGGTCCGATCGAAAAACCGTAGACGACGTCGGAGTGATATCACTTTACGGAAATACGGCTGGGTTTACCAACTTTTAAAGAGTCGCGAAATAAAGGGAAACCGTTTAAGAGGCGATAATTCAAAACTGATTTTATTTTCTGTTCCGATTGTGAACGAGGTTATATATTTTACCGCGGACAGATATTTTCTGACGTACATGAAAATAATTTTCTTCTTTGTGCGATTAATTACATTTTCGTGCTGAGGTTTCGAAATGTCAATTGAAGTTTTCTCCGTAGTTTCGAGAAAATGGGAATTTTGTTTAATATATTTTTTCTATTTTGAATAATTACAAAGATTAAGGCTTAATGAAACAAGATAAGAAACTTACTGCTTAATCAATCAAAACTTTTTATAGGTCATAATCAAGTTGTTTTAAGTATGTTTATCATCTACCAATAAAGACATTTTTACTACTTAATGACTCTGCAACTCGGGCCGTTCATTACGTGCAAGATCACCTTCCCCCCACCACCCTCCCTGGATTTTTTTTCTCTAACACAATAAAGCAAATAAACCAATTAACAAATTTACACGGAATCAAGCCTAAAGCGGATCAAACAAACACAATCCAGCTCTCTAAAAACTCACTCCAATGAACTGTAGTAAAATGTAGAAAGTGAAACATCATTTTAGCAATAAACAGGTCAGTTATCAGTCAATGAACAAAAATGGCCAATTTATAGTCAGTTACCGGCTAAAACTTGACTTTATGTAAATAAAAATTGTTTTTATCGCCTAAAAATATTGATTTTACCATTAACATTCTAACTAAGTTCATTGATCAAAAATGAAAAGTCTTTAGCCCGTTACAAGCTAAAAAAAGGCATCACTCCACCTAAAAATAGTTCCTACCCACGAGAATCGCGTGAAATAACAAATGACGAGTTCTCTATTTCATTCGGAAACAATATCGCCATCATCGTCAATTTCGTAAGCAGAAAAATTAAAGCCCACCGGGCGGGCGCGTTATAAGGTCTGCGGTGAGGCCGGGCCCGCTGATTGACTGTGGCGCTCGAAAAAGAAACGGCGAAAAAGGCGGCACTCGTCAGGCCGCGCCGGGGCCGGAGGGCGATAAATCGCTTGCGACTCGCGCATAAACGATTTGGCATAATGCGGGGAGAGCGGAATAGAGCATCGTACAGGGCCCGCTGTTGCGGTTAGTCATCCATTATCCCCCTCGGCCCGAGTTACACTCGTTATATATCGATGCGATCGCAGTATCTGCCCGAGAGCTGGCGCACCGGTTTGCCAATGGACTCTTCCAGATTTTCTCTGGCGTGAGGTTTTTTATTTTAAATATTTTTGGAAATGACGTTTGATACAGCGGTTATTCCAAATGAGATAAATAAAACGACTGAGTTTATTTCCTTTTTATCTGTTAAGTGCGTGCTGAATCAGGTTTTCTCTTAATTTTTAAGGTCATAAAGGTCATAAGGAAATATGCGAACGAGAATTTGAGATTTATTTTAAAACTGAAGAATGCTAATTAGGCTAATAGACTCGCGGCTTCGAAAGAGTTGAGTAAGAGAAAATTGAGTGCTAGGGAATGGATATTGTAAGAACGAGATAATAGTTCTTATGTATTGTTTGAGATATTCAACTTTTGCTATTCGTTTTATCTTAATATGTTTAAGAAATTTCCACATTAATTTTCTAAAACTTTAACTTTAACTTTGATTAATTTAATTTGCTCTAGTAACGTCTACTTTGAAGGTAGTCGTTAATTTATGGCTGATGAATTTGATTTATATATATTATTACAGATAAAATTTCGTAGTACCAAATGAAGTATTAACCCCATTTCTTAGAGTTAAGTATTTCATTATATTTGCAAAAATAAAATAATATCAAAACTATTTAAAATTAAAAATGAAATAAAAACAATGTAGTAATAATTGAAAAACAATAAAATTAGACGTAATAATCAGACGCCAATGAAATTCAAAATTATTTTTTAATTATAATTATTTTTTGTTCAATTATGCCCTTATGAAATACACTAAAATTACTTTCGAAATTTTAAACGAAAGTCTCCAATTAGTAGTCAAACAGCAGCCTGCAGATACAAAATTAATGAATGACCATGAAACCAGGTCAGAGACTAATTTAAATTTATCAGCTACAGTTTGAAATTATTCACTTTAATTATTTATAAATTTTATTTTAAGTATTGATATTGTATTCTATATACCAACGTAAATAAGTTTTTAACAATAATTGTTATCAAAAATTAATTTAAAATTTTCACAATGAATCAGCAATACTAATACCAGAAATCAATGAATCTCTTATCTTCAAAATCAGTGCAGTAAAAAAATTTAGAAAATTACCTGAGCCAATTTAAAATAAAATAATATAAATTGACTCAGGTAAAAACCAATTTCGCGACTCACGAGCGGTGAAAAAAAGTCCAAACAACAAAGAGAGTCTAGTCTTTGTGGCCTCTCGAATGCCTTTTGACATTTTATCAATAAAATTCCTTTTCCAGGATATTTACGTCGTATTGCGGCGCTCGAAATTTTTCTACGCTCTCGCGCAGACCTCCTTTTTTTTCTCTCCCGCACACGATTTTTCCACAGTCGGCCGCACATTGACACCGATATTTTCATTCCATCGCGCGACGCGAGGCGTAGCGATCCCGTTCATTTTTCTCTCTCACCTTTTCTTCCCATTCGTTTCTCCTCCCTTTCTTCCCACTCGGTCCCGATTCCGTTCTCCTTTTACAAACTTAATAATAAAAAAAAACTTCTTTTTTTTTTTGCTCTCTCTCGTTACAAGCGACAGCAGCCAAGTTCACTTGACTCGAACTATTTCTTTAACAGTTCATTGTGTCACCTTTCCGAGAAAACAAGGCATCATTGCAGAGCGAAAGAAAATTAAATTAGCCTTGGGATCGATAATTTAAAAATTGTTGGCAGTACTCGCCGTTCTAAATGTCAGTTTAATTACCGGAAAAAAAGAAATTATTTGACGACTCTGTATCTTATACAATACAGTACAGAATTAACTACTTTAAAAAAAAGCAGTTTGTTTATTTAATTAACCCATCCGAAATTATTTAAAACACTAAAAACAAAAAATAAACAAAGAGAACATTGACGAACCTGGGAATTAAAAAAAAAGAGAGGAAAAGACGAATACAAGAGCCTCGGCACGATTGATTTCATAACTTCGGAGCGCGCGCGCGATCCTCCGAAATCGCGGTCAGGGGAACTTTCGTCGCCGACTGTACCCGCGCGGCGCGGCCGACTAATTTTGCCGATTAGAATTTTAGCGTGAGAGTACAGTCGCGCGCGAAAAGCGCTCGAGACGCGCCTCCTCCCCTCGCCGCCCCCCGCTCGCTCCGTCCTCGTCGCGCGCTCTTTACTTTCTCTTTCTCGCCTTTTTTCCGCGCCGGCCCCCCTCCCCTCACTCTGAAATGCGCGCACACAGGTATCGCCGGCGGCGCTTTACATATTTCACCTCTCGTCGCGCGAGCGCCTCCCCGACGCGCGCGCAAAGATTTTTGTTTGGCGGCGGCTCGGCCGCTGGGCGAGGTACACGCACTTGCGAAATTTTCAAACACACCACTGTATACGGTGTCGATTGGTTTTTAAAGGCATCGCTTTTACGATTATGCTCGCTTCTCTCTCTCTCTCTCGGATTGGCGATTTCTGTGTGTATTATCGCGGCTTGACGTTTATCGGACTTTTTTGTCGGTTTACACGACGTGCGATAATTACGATGCGATTATTTCAAATTAATATTCTTTTTTTTCTTAATACAAGAGAATCTTTAGTTGAGGAGAAATTTATTTTATTAACTTGATCGATGGTCGTTTAAGACTTAATTATTTTAAATTATGTTATTGTATACACGGTGAAAGTTGAGCATCTCGGACATAATGAATCAAGCGTTATCAGTTGAATTTATAAGAGTTTCATCTAATGATTGTGAAGTGGTGGGCATAAATGTTAAAAGAAACTGCGCTTGGAAAAATTAAATGCGCCCGTAAAGTAGTACAAAGAAATTTTCTTTTCCGCTGGCAATTTTCCAGCAAGACTCATATGTTTTCGTTACGCGTGATTATCTTAAATAGTTATCTCTGCACGGGAGCTATTATATATGAGGAAACATTTTTTTGAAATTATGCCTATACATTCTTTTTTCAAAAAATTGAGAATATTTTTATAATAATTCTTATTATGCAATTTCTTAATTATCACTGTACTTAAATAAAAATTTATAATCTATTCGTTTTCCGTTTAAAGAGTTATTTCAAATTTAAATAATTTCCTTATAAAAAATGCATTTTATTTGAGATACATTCTGAAGTAATGTTGAATCATTAACTAATCTAATCAAGAGCACGCGTAACAATCACGATTTTCCCCAGATGAGCAGCAAAAACAGAGCAGTAAATAACTCGGAATCCTCGGAGAAAAGTAAAAGCGTCGCGTCCATCAGAAAGAAGGAAGTACAAAAAAAAGAAAAGAAGCACAAGTAGCGGGAGTACTACAAACTATCGCGAACCCAAACAATGTGCAACTGTTTATCGCTTATTATCGCGCTGCGCGCTCCGCCGCCTATGTGGGTGTGCGCTCACGCACACGTTCGTTATTACACTTTCTCCCTCCCCGCGGGGCTCGTAGTCGAGCGACTTTCCTTGCGTTTGCCCCCCCCTCCAGCATCTCCCCCTCCCTCCCCTCTCCACTCCCTCGCAGTCGGCGGCACGGTCCTCCAGAATGACACTTGTTTTTCGAGCTTCGCTGCGATGCAATTTACTCCGAAGCTCGCTCGCGCCCGCGCGTGTGTGGGTGTCGGGTGTAGTGCGAGACTAGCGAGGGAGGGGAGGGAAGACAAAAGCTCGGGGATATAGAGAGATACTGCAAAAGTAAATTCCATTAAACGCGATGAGAGCGAGTGAGCTTTCGTTTAACGTCGGCCGTTCGGTCGACCGGGAAGAGAACAAGAGAGAGACGAGAGAATTTAGATTAACGACATTAATAATGGCCTTGCGAATTGGACGCGCCGAGCTCTTCGCCGCCGATTCGCGAAACTTTTTTTTTTCGCTCTCTATGTTTGTTTAATTATGAATTTATACGGTTCGAAAACTTTCCCCGATTTTGCGCCGTGATAAGTGTACTCAATTAAAAGTTTTGAAAGATTGCAAATGACTGTACAATTATTTGTTTAATTAATTTAATTAACGTCAGGCTGTCGATTAATCATTCCTCGCGCTTCAATTTGCGTTATTACAACGTCAACATACGCTGGGAGCGTTTTTAAATTAATAAAAACATAATGGTATAGTTCAGTGTATACATATCTGGGTGTGGTTGGCATATACACATGGTTGTAGCGTTTGCACACATCGTATTTTTTTTTTTTTTTTTAAAGACGGGGCTATTCTATTTGATTGTGTTAAATCCTGTTTACTTGAGGAATTTAATGGAAAACTCGTTTACTCAAGCAAGATTAAAATAAATTAAGTTTCTATTTTAAGCGTGTAAGTACGAAAATAAACGTAATGGACGACGAAATTTATAATTGAATTACGTGAAAACGATAGGACATACGCGAAGCGTTAAAAATCTTTTAGAAAAGCGGAAATAAATAATTTTTACGCGGCAAAGCTTTCACCGACGTTCAATTATATCTTTTCAGTTACATAAAGCTCCATAATTGCAAAAAAAAACTGAAATAAAAAATTGATAAAAATGTGGCTATTAACGAGTTTACACTAATAAAACAGAAAAAACTAATATTTAGCATTACAGACTAAAAACGAAATCACATTAGAGAAAATTTCGACAGAATTTCGAAAGGAAACATACTGTGCAATCAGGATTCGATATCAAGTAGCTTTTCAGAATCGTCGCCAATAGAAACCTAAAAATGGGAGGGAGCGAGAGAAAGAGAGAGAGAAATCAGAGGAACTCCCCGATAACAATTCGTCGATTGTTATCGCATGCGACTAACGTTCGTGGCGTGGGTGAGTGTCGCTGCCTCGAAATGCCCGCGGATCACGCGAGATGCTACATCGCCTATATCGTTACAGCTCCAGTTCCTGATCAGTTAAAGGCGCCTCCCCGTGTTTTCCGCCGCTACGAAAATAGCAGCGATTTAATGCATGCAAAAGAATTTCTTTTGAGCAAACAAGCGAATTGACAATTAATATTTAATTATTTTAATTTGCACCGACGTGAGTACCAAATATTTCCGCAAGAAATTTTTTTTTTTTAGATTTCAACGCACATTTTTTCGAAGTCATTATAATTTATGATAAAAACCGCGGCTATTTTGTAGTTAAAAAATTTTTTCGAGTTAGATGACTAGAAGAAAATGAATTATTAAAGTAGGTGCACCAAATTGCTGCTAGTAAAATATACTCTTTCAAAATCTGCGCAATATTCATTGCAAAAAATTGTTTAATTATGTTAATTAAATGTAAAATAATAAATTTTTTTAAATACAAAATAAATATAATGTTAGCTACAAAAAAATAAGTAAAATACATAAAAAAAGGTCTCACAAAAGAAAAACCTTTAATTCCACTGGAATCAACAATTTACGTTCTATTATAGAAATTCAATAATGAAAAAGAAAAACATCCAGTGGCATTGGGCTTAAACGCAGACGGACGCGCGCGCGCACTTAGTCAGCCGCGGCGCGCGAATTATTGGATAAACCGTCGGAAAGAAAAAAAAAAAAAGAAGTCCGTTATGCGCCGTCCGTGGTAAATGCACGTTCGCACCTCCACATCGAGGCCCCCGCTCGTGTATACGTGTATAGGAACAGCGCGGCGCGCGCGCGCGGCCACATTGGCGACGCTTTGCTTTGCAGACGTCGGCCGAAGGCACGAAAATACTTTGCGTGCGCCGTGAAATATTTTAAACTCTCTCTTGCACTCGGGCGAGCGAGCGAGCGGTTAGGAGAGCGAGACGGAGGGAACTCGCTTTACTTTTGCGAAATTGCACGTGCGCGCGCGCGCGCGCGCGCCTTGTTTTGCGCTTGGATAAGCTCATGAGTGGCGCTCGCTTAATACTGTCAAATCGGGGAAGAAAGCGGACGATTTTTTTTCCGGGGGCGGCGAATTGACTTTTACAATATTTCGGTTATTTCGTGTGACCTGGCGTCTTCGTCTTTTTTTTCCCGTGTGCGCGCGGACTTCTTTTTTTATTTCGCCTTCTTTTTTTGATACATCGTATGGCATTTAAAGAGACTCATTTGAATAATAAGTGAATGGGCCGAGATAAGAGATATGGAATTGCCTGTAGAAGGAATTAAATAAACAAGTTTTTAATTTGACTTACAAATTCTGATAAATGCTTAATATACACTGAATTTTTTGTGTCATTTGTGAAAAATAATTGTTACGGATTTTATGAAGTGTGTGCTTAAAGGTCGAGTATTTATGATTTTTTTAAACTAATTTATTGCCCGTTTAAATTTAACAATGGAATTACGTTTTCGTGATAATGTTGGATTAAGAATTTCTTCCAGTATAGTGAAATAAAAAAATAATAGTTTTTACTCAATTGTGAGAAGCCATTAAAAGATATGTAATCATTTTGAACGCTATAATGATAAAAATATGAATGACAGTGTTTTAGATTCTTAGCACGTTTGAAAAATCGAGGTTGTGCGTTTAAAATAAAACGCGTGCTCTCATTTCAGAGACAATATTTTATAAAATTATTCGCTTAATTTAATAACGTTATCGAAAATGTATTTTAAATAATCGATAATTTTTTTTATCATTGATTTATGTAAATTATATTCTAAAAAAATCGTAGATTCTAGAACTCATAGAAATTCCAGAAACGTATATTTTTCTACGCTTATTTATCACTAAGCTATTAGAATTATCGCTGTGAACAATTTTAAAGCAAACAGAAAATTTTAAAGTGTATTATTTTTATCATTTCAAATGAGTGTAAAACAATAAATTGCAATATTATTAATTCAATTATTTTACACTTGTTTCATTTTAAATTTTAATACTTTGTAGAATCGGAAATTATATTTCGCATTTAATTGACACAATTCTTGTATTTATTAATTATTGTAATCAACATTATTGCAAAATAAACTTTAATTAAGAACAAAAAAAAATTAAGAGACTTGAGCGTGACAGATAACGGCAGATAAAGAACATATTTATTTTTATAATCATATTATTTTAATTATTCGCAGTGTCTAAAAATAATGCATCCCAAGTATAAAGCTATTGCGTTGAATTTTTAAAAAATAAGCGTGCAATTAAGAATAACTTACATGAAAATAATTACCCGCGCGCCGTGAAACGCAGTGTAACACTTGATTAAAAAGGCACAATAAAGAAATAATTTATATCGCAAAATAAACTATGGCAACAAAGGAGAGAGATAAGATAAAAGCGAACATTTTTGTATCAATAAAAAACTTTGCTTCACTGTTTTTTCCTTTTTTTTTCATAAAATTAAATTAAAAAAAGAAAAAGAAGCCCCCATCGCATTAAAATAATCTTCGGAGAGCAAAATAAACTGCGCGAAGAGTGAGAGAGAGAGAAAAAAAACAAAAGATACACGAAGAGGAGGAAGAAACGAGTTTTCAACGCGAGAGAGCGCGCGAGAGAGAAACTATTATACACGCTCACACTCGGGCGTGCACACGGACGGGCGCGCACACACGGAGCGGCCCGGTGGGGGGGAATCGGTGTGCGCCAGTGTGGGAGGAACGACTCGAGGCGCTCGCGGCTGTGTGAGTGCGTGTGCATCGGCCGCGCGTGCACGTGCAACTTCCTGCACCGCGGCACCACCACGGAAAAGCCCCCGCGAGTGTGTGTGTGTGAGTGGAGCGCGCGTGTACCTCGAGAAGCGAGCCTTCGGCTTTAGATTATAATTACGGGCACAAGCAGTCGGGAGAGAAAGAGAGGGGGGATTACAACTTGGTTTCCTTCTTTTGTAGCGAAATATTTTTACGTCCGTGAGAAGACTTGGCTTTTATTTCTTTACACATAATATCTCTCTCTCTCTCTTCGTTTTTTCGCTCCTGTCCCCTTTCTTTCTTTTTTTTTTTTGTTTTATCTTCCTCGGACGGTGTCTTATATTTTTCTTTTTAATTATCGAATTTCTATTTTCGTGGCCTCGAGTTACCTGTGGAACTTATTTCGGAAAAAGTTGGATAATGAGAGAAAAAGAAAAGGTGGCTATATCGTGTACTTGAAATTCCTAAGCGGTGAGCTGGCGGATGGCTTTTCTTTTATTGTATGCGTGAAAAGCGGTTACTGCATTAAGATAATTATCTGTTTTATTTTCTTTTGCCTTTGTAAAGTAAAATTGGCTACTGTGAATATTTTTCGATAAAAATAATATTTCTTTTTGAGATTTAAAAATAAAATCGAGTTTAAAATGTCTTTTACTTTAATTTCTGAAATTTTTCTGTTTCGAAAAATAATTTATTTTCTTGGAACTGAGTGATTCATTATTAATTTTTCACACGCTTGGCACAGCATAATTTATATTATGGTGCGGCTCTTCTAAAGCAGATATGCAAAGAAAACTATTTTGCTTTTAAAAAAAATATATTTTTAAAATTAAATGTTGAAAAAACTGTTAAAAACGGTTTCCTGCAAAAGTACACTTCTTTATCTCGGTATAATTGTCATACAGTGATAAGAAAAACTTCAGATAAGGTTAAAATCTTGAAACTTACAAGTTTAGCCATTTTATTTCACTAATTCTAATTATAACTGACGTCATCTAATTTTAATTTAAAAATGTTTTATTTTGTAAAATTAATCCAATTGTTTTTAATGGGATCATTTATAACTTCTTCAAATAGATATACTAACAATGTTTTACGATGCATCGAATATCGAGTCGCATAATCAGACTTTAATTGTATGATTAGCAATGATAATGATCGCATCGATTTCTTGCTTGTACTAGAATTGGAATTTATTCATCTGCGAATTATGACAGAAAAAAATTATGATTAAACAATTTCAAACGTTACGAAAAAGTATGTAACTATATTAAAATAAATGTTTAATTATATACATTTTCTTACATTGTCCTTGTACAATATTATGAAATCCGACTGAAATATTTCAATATCTTGCAGTTGTAAAAAAATATTGACGCATGCAGTTTATCTCAAAGTTGTAAATTAATTAAATTGATTAAATCAATGACAATAATTTAAAATGGATTTTCAAATTAGTTAAATTTAAAGTTTAGTATGAAACTTTTAATTAGGCGTTTAAGAATTAATAACATTAATAATAATAAGGTCATAAGTAAACACAAATATTGCTATTCGTACATAATTAATAATAATTTAAGATAAATAAAAAGTGTATTTTTTAAGAATTTTTTTTACCTACTTACGTAACTCATAAGATCTAAAAGGCAAGGTCGCAAAAAATAAAACGTAAAGAACCATTAAGAGATTAAAACAAAGTTGTAAGGCAAACTTGAAACTTTGTTATGTTGTTTAACAATTATTTGCTAATATAAATCTGTTTGTAATTTGCAATATTATAATTACAAATGCAAAAAGTACATTTACATTTAGTAAATAATTGCACTTTGAAATTAAACATTTTTGCTATTATCAATAATTTCAACATCTCAAATATTCATTGACTCTACATTCTAATAAAAAGATTAATTTAAATAAGTATAAACTTTAAATAAAACTAATATTCATTTCTAGAAATACAGTAAAGAAATGCAGAACCATAAAATATAAAAAAAACTATAAAATGTAAATTAATAAAAACAAGAAACAGATGCAAAGAGAGGCAAAATAGGATACAAATAATCATTTGCATGACTCATGAGCTCTCGGAGCGTAGCGCGCGTCGCCACTATCGATTTCGTCTTTAAAACGTATATTTTCAATTTGTGCCGCTCCCCCACCAGGCGGCAGAACCGGATACGTGGACGCTTTAGCGCCGCGAGAACTTTGGGCATCATTATGCCTGTTATCATCGCTGTTCCTTAACTGCCGCGACGATTATTGCTATCGATTGTCTGCATTGAGTAAACGCGAGCTCTCTCTCTCCGGAGACAAAGAAAATTCATAATAAGGAAGAAGTGCACTGCTTTTTTTTTTAAACTCCCGTATCTCCCGCTCTACAGATAAAAAATTACGCAGTTCGCTCGCGTTATCAGTTTCGAATTTTCAGTCGCGCGACCGTAAATTGTTAATGCATCGCTCATTTGTTTAAACGCAGATTAGCGAGCGTCGGATTATTTTCGACTCGCCGTTTTATTTTCAACCTTCCGCGCGCGCAACTAGTCCGACATTTTACGCGGATTCTAAAATAAAATACAATGCGGAATAAAATGTCGGGAATTTACTAATATTGCGCTAATAAAACTGTGTCCGAGAGTAAACGATAAAAGTCTCGTAAAGATTGATTTTGAGCCGTTAAATAAAGGATTAGGTGCGGGGAGTATTAAATTCCCCGCATTTCAAACGAGAGGTAAATTGAAAAAAAACGAGGGAGGGAAAAAAGGCGCAACCTTTTCCCAGTCCCGACTAGCCAAAAAAAAAAGGGAGGAAAAAAAAAGGAGAGGCTCGAGAAAAACCTCAAAAGCTCGGCTCGCTTATCGATTCATATACGTGTATGCGTGCATTACACAGGCGCATAATACGTCGTGCGCTATGGCTTTGCCATGGCGCACACGAACCAACAGAGCGACGCTCTCTCACGTTTTGTTTCTTTTCTTTCTTTTTCTACGAGCTAGCGCCGTCTTTTTCTAGCCGCCGTCCCGACTGTTCGATAGCTTTAAATTTTTAACTCGAAATTCGTCGTGCAATTTCAGATTTTGTTTAAAAAAAAATTTTAAAGAGATAAAATTAAAAATAGGTTTATAGCGTTGATAAAAATTTATTTAGTTCATTAGCATTTGAATGAGTACACTTGAGAAATGTTTATTTTTATTAAACTTGGGAGGTCAGATGTGTCGAAACTGTGTTTATATAAAATTAAAAAATGCAAGAATGCCACCACGTTATAGGTATTTACAGTACTTTGTAAAGTTAATAATCTAGAACAAATGAAATTGACTAATTTATTTATTTCAATTTATCTCGATCATGAACTAATTAATCTTTTAAAATATTCGTATTATTTAAATAAAACCACTGCACTATCTCGAAAAAAGGCCACACAAAAGAAAATAATTATTCCTCCATAATTATAGAGTATAAAGAATGTACGCGTTACCCGAGCTATTGTACCGTTCATCGCGCACATGCCGCCAACGCCGTCCTATAATTCACGCTAATGAAAAAAAAATTTTTTTTTCATCAATTCCACTTAATTTGACGTTCGGCAAAACCATCAAAGTCACAGGCGCTCATATCAAATGGAAAACGCAAAGTGGTGGGGGAGGAGGGCAAGGTATATTCGTGTTAAATCGGTTTAAGGCACGTCTATAAATACTAACGTCGAACGGGTGCGATAGAGACGGAGCGAACCGAGGGACACACACCAACACATCGCACGCGGCTACGCAGACTCGTACGCTTCGGGGTAGATGCGCCGATGAGCCAAGCGTTGGACGAAGACAGCAGAGAGAGAGAGAGAGGAGGGCCCCGGGGAAAGGGGGAGGGGAGGAGCGGACGTGGGCTCGAGGATCCGAGTGGAACTGAGCGAGAAAGAGAGAGCGTAACAGTGGCGGATTAAGAATTGTCCGGATTGGAATATCGGGAATGCGGAGAAAATAAGACGGGAGATTGTAAAATTTTCAGTCGGTGGAGCGGGGTTACGCAAATAAGAGTTAAATTGAGATGAGAGTATTTTAGTTTTAATAGATTGATCATGAGGTATTTTGTTTAGTAAACAATATAAAAAAGTAGATGAAATCGAATTATCAATTTGCATTCGTTTCAGGAAATACGAAGAGGTATTTCCATTATAGTGAGATAAAAAAGATGATTAATTTCGGTTTGAGTAAAATTTTATTTTCGTCCTGATGTATTCACTATTTTGTTATTCATTTCCTTTAAATTTAACAATTCTCGCTTCCTAGTTTATTCTGGAAAACAGACGGGGATTTTAATTACTTTTTATTGCCAAGGTGTAGCTTTTAATTACCGTGCAATCGATAAAGTATTACGAGTAAAAATAAATTAATAAAAGAAAAAATATTTTGCTTCGCTATCTTTCGAAATATAAAAACAGAGAGAAATATAATTTTGTCGAGCATCGAAAAAGAAAAAATTTTCATTTCGAATAAAATAAACTTTTGTTATAAAAACGGACAGTCACTTTATTGTCCGGTTCTATTGATTTTTCCAACTGCGCTCCGCGCGCACCGTACGCTGAAAATTTTTCGAGTAAAAAAATTCGTCAAAACGAAGTAATTAATCGAAAAGACCCGATGCAGCGATGATTCATTTTCGAGCGCTAAAATACGAAAGCCCGACGGGTAATCGATAAATTCGAGTCTCGAACAATAGCGCCGCGCTATAACGAAGCTCATGAACATTTGACGATTGCTTAAAAATCACTTTCCATTGAAGATTAGTCCAGCAGATAATTTTCCAGTGAGTTTGGTAAGCTTCCCTTTTAATCCGCCCTTGCAGAATGGGTAACAGTGCGACACGCGGGTGTACAAGCGAGGGAGAGAGAGGAGACGATGCAGGAGCCGGGGCAAGAAGCGGGGGGCTCGGTGGGAGGAGAAGAAATCTGAGGGTGGAGGAGAGGGGGAAGCAGGCTCGCCGCTGCCGAGGGAACGAGGCGGTCGCAGAAAAGGTAAAGAGACGTTAAGTGATGGAGAGCGAAGGAGAGAGATAGAGGAGAGAGAGGGACGTATGCACCGGGCGCGGGTGCGAGAGCGAGACGGACGAAAATGCCTGGGAGTACAAAAACTCACTCGGAGGCTAACAGAAAAAAATTCGAGAAAAGTAAGAGGAGAACGATGATGCCGATGACGATAATAAATGCGGGCCGGGGCAATAAAAATTATTGTAAATTAGCGGGGATACATTTAAATTTTGGGATTGTTATTTTGCGATTAGATAAAATAACTGCTGGCAGACCGAGTCGGCTGTAATTGATGGTCGTAATTTTTTGAAGAAAATTAATCATTGTTCTCCGGAGGATTTCGAAATGTTTAATGGGCTGTTATTTAGGAAAATAAAAAAATTTAGTATCGAGAGTTTTCAATTAATAACGTGCAATTTTAGCTAATTAATTTATATAACTTTATTTCGAAATTAAATTCACTGAAAAACGCGCTGTAGCTAAAACTAAAGATTATTAATTATTATTAATTTAAAGCACGAAAAAGATAATAAAATTTATTTAAAAATAAAAAGCGGATTCTAATTTAAAGAATAATTTAAGTTTAAAACTTGAAAAAGAAAGTTTGCTTTAAAAGAAGACTTAAAAGTGTGCGCCCCTGTATACGTGAGCGAGTAAATAAAAAGAAATTCAATATGGAGAGTCATGCGTTTAAAAAAAGTAAAAACGCAGCTTTAAAATTGACTAAAAATGTACAAATTCAAGAAAATATCAAATAATACAAAGGTACGTGCTGCGCAATAACGAACCTAAAATTTTAATCAAAAATATAGTATGACTTGAACAATAAACGGAATATAAAGCTTTTTTAAATATTAGATATTTAAAATTTAAATAAAAAATGTGCAGGAAACGTGAGAAGAAAAATTTTACGAATCGAAAAAATGAATGACAACGTGTCATTTTAAAGATCGTTAGAGCGATATGTTTGCATTCAAGAAATATTTATAAATTAAAACTAAAAAATATTTGAGTAACGTAAAAAATAAGCAACACCGCGCAATTAAAATTAATTTCTACTAAAACGACGACTTACAATCAATTTCAAGCGAAGTATAAATGATAAATGTTTCGAGTGATCTAATAGGTTTCCTATTTTAAACTAAGGAAGTATGTAAGCAAACATATTATATGCGCACGGAGCGATTATGTAATCAGAGGAGCATATTAAATATTTCATGTAGGAAAACAGATTGCTTATATAGCCTTTTTTTAAATATTATAATAGTAACAAATTGAAATAATAATAAGGAAATCTTGCGCAACACTTAAAATATGCCAGCAATGCTTACTCACTGTCTTTTTCAATGATTCATTAAATACCTACTTACTACATTTTTTCGTCATTCCTATTCTTTACTAGATCACAAACTATTTTCTAGAAGAAAAATAATTTATTTTAATTTATATAAATATTCTATTTCGAACGTAACAAAAGATAATTTAAAATTACTTTTTCAAATAAGCACCTAATTATAAAGCGACCAATTAGAAAAAAAATTATAATGAGCATTAGAGTCGAATAATAAAATAATAACAATTATTTCCCATCAGCGATAAAATGTCCTCGGCAAAGAGCTCAAAGAAAATCCATGTAATCAAAACGATAAAATTGAATTAAATAGAGAGACAGAGACGGCGAAGAAGCTCAAGACAGATATCGATAAAATACTAGCGCGAGCATTTAATGGCATTGCTCGTCTCAAACACACGGACGCCACCCGCACACGCGGAGAGGCTCCACATGCACGCACACATATAGACCCGACGCACACAATGCCGGCCAGATGCTTGACTGCGCGATCGAGCCCCCTGTCCCCCTTCCCCCGCGTCCCGGTCGGATCGCACCCCCACTCCCCGAATTTCCCCCACCCCGGAGCCTCTTCATCACCTCACAAACCTTTACCACACGCTGTCACTTTCGTGTTTGCGGCGAGCTCAAGGAGTCGGTGTACGTGAACCGCGGGTGGGGTGGTGGGGGGGAAAGAGAGAGAGCCAAGCGTCGAGGGAGTCGAACGCAAGGGGCAGCGGACGGAGGGACAGGGGGGCAGAAGGCAAAAGAAGGAAGAGAGGCAGAAGAGCGCGCTGATTAAATTCTCTCGTTTTCTCAGAAACAAAAGAGTGCGTTGCATGGGCATTTTTTTTTCCTAAAATTCACGCTTTGATAATCTTTATTTTTGTACCGGTGTCACTCGAGAAGCGAAAGAGGAGTTTTTAATTTTTTAAACTCCACTTGGCTGAAGTGTTGTTGTAATCTCGATACGTGGATAATCGATAAACAATTTTTTTTTAACTAAAAGTATGATAATTTCTCTAGAGGTTGAATAAAATTTAATTTACTGATTACATTAATTTAAAATAGAGTACTAATGCACAAAATAGTTATTTTTATTTTGATAAAAGGAAGTGGAATATTTTTTTTCATTTTTATAATGTTGCTGGGTGATTTAATACGAAAATGTGCTTGAATGAAAATATTCATATTCATGAAAACATATTTTATAAGATTACATTGGGAGTCGTTTTATTAATGTGGATTATTATAAAGTGCAAATATTATTTTTAATCTTATAAAAATCGTAATAAATCAACAATATTGTTTTCAATTATTTTTTTTTCGTTCAATTCTTTACTGGAGGAAAAATACTTTTTCAATAATTCGTTTAAAAAGAATGACTAAGCTTTTTAGATTTTTGAGTCATAAAATTTATTAGTTTTGGTTGAATAGGTCGAGTTATAATAAAGGCCTGCGCAAAAATATCAAAACAATTTTTGTTTATTTTTACTTTGCTATAGGAAATGGTCAGGCTTTTTATTGAAAATAACTTCAAGACAAAGAATTTAATAAAATCAATATTGCACGTTATAAATTTCACTGGCGGAATGTTCTGTTAATTAAAATTAGTTTTATGAAGTAAACAGTGATGATTGTGAATTTATTAATGTTATCTTAGCGTCTAATTTCGCGCAACGTAAATTCAAATTTAAAAAATAAAATGATTGCACAAACATTTGCTCAAGAAAACAAGAAATTCATTATCCCAACATAGCTTTAAAATATTTGAAAAATAAACTCCTCGCTCGTCGATTCGTGAAATAACGGAAAAAAAATTTCTATTTTCACGTGTGACGCGTACCGTTCTCCCACATACGATAACTAATTAAAACCAACTTAAAAATTTAAGGCAAATTGCGGAAAATTAGCCACGCTTATTTTCAAATTAAACTCCGAGCTCCATAAATAATTAATTTAAAATTCCTACGCTCGGCAGTTGGTTTAAAGTGCACAAGTGCGCGAGTATGACACACGAACATTTGTATCTTGATTTGTATAAAACAAATAATGTTCGCGAAAATATTACGGCAATAAAGAAATGCAGCGTTCCTATACATCCTTTTCAATGTAACTGCAGATATATACACACAGACACCGTGGACTCACACGAAGAGAAATGGCGGGACGCGGCCCAGGTAGGGGGAGACGACAGGGGAGGGCGAGGGGAAAGAGAGCCAACGAGGCCGGTGCCGTTGGTGCGACGAGGACGCAGATACTTGCTTGAATGTATACAGATACGGGTATACGGAATATGCGCGCACACACCGAGAAAAGCCAGAGGCTTGATTTAATCATGAAAGTATATTATTTTCTTTAGTCCGCTTTTTCGTTCCTTTTCAGTTTTTCGAGACTCGTAATTTATTTTAGAATTAGAATATTTATGCGATTAACTTTTTAGGTTTCGCCTTATTTTTCTTAGTTTCCTTTTTATCTTTCTACTGATGTATTTTTCAACTGCGCTGTAGAGGAAGGAAATTACAACTTTCAGAATTTAGAATTTTAAATTTGCTTAAAAGGAAAATATTGTGAAAATATGAACGTCCAGCAAAATGATCTGTATTTGTTGTTTATCTATTATTTTGTTAATGTTTATTTGCAATTAATTGAAGAATTCGACACGAATAATGTTTTGTAAATATCTTGGCGAGCGATAAATTATATCAGGTTTACGTGTAATAATATAAATACATTTAATAAGATAATTGTCGATATCTCGTAGCTAATGTAACGGTACGCAGGCTGACATTTGTGCGGATATCCGTACAATAACGGTAAATCTCGTGAGAATATGTCCAAATCGAGCATTAAATTCAGTCATTTGAAATTTCAAAGCGTTGACGTAGAAATACAATTTTTCTGAGAAAAATGCTAACTACATGTTCCCCTTATTAATGCAAATGACTAGGTGGGGCAATGAATATCCTTGCCAAAATCTATACGAGCTTAAGTCAATGGATCTAAAATTGCATTTATTTGAAAATAACTCAATACTTATACAAGCGAAGATTTGCGAAATAAATAGTCGATTCGAAACGAAAACATTTTGTTTTGTCGAAGGAGATGAAAGAGAAATAAAGCATGAGGGGAGGGACTTTAAAAGTCGATAAACTCATTTTATTTTCGTATCTATATATGACGACGCGAGGAAACGAAGTAACGTTCGAAATTACTTTAATGTACAAATAAAGGTAATGTATACGTATATATATTTCACTTAATTTATTCAGACATTAATTTAAATATTTAAATGAGAATCGGCGTAAAGATAAATAAACATTTGAAGAGTTTTGTTTAGTATTGAACGCAATTATTTAATCCTTTATTTATCTTAAACTTTAAATTAAAATTTTTTAACTTAAATTGATGTATTATTTTTACTGCGTGGGATATGAACAAATTTTACGGGGAAATGGAGGGAAATAAAGCGACGACGTTGCTGCTAGGTAGTCGATAAACCTCTTTTTGTTTCGCAAAAAAACTTCTTTAAATATTTTAAAAAACCATTAACAACCTTTGCGTTGCGAAAAGGAATAGTGCACTTTTAATTAATATTCTGTATTAGAATATTTTTAACGAATAAAAAACGAATAAAGAATTTATTAACTTCATTATTTCTTTTGTAACATAAAAGTCAACAAAAAGCTTCTTAGAAATTATAGAAATAGAAATTTAAAAATATACAGTTAAAACCGAATTTCAGTATTTAAATTTACTTATTCAGCGGGTTATCTCTCCCACGCACTTATCACTATTATTCGAGCCACTCCAAAATTTGAAGATCGTATACAAAGTCAATTAAAAAAATTCTAACAATCTTTTGACATATTTCTCAAATAAGATAACGAATAACGTTAAACAAAATAAAAAGTGAAAGGCACAAATTTTAATGTTACGATCCTTCTCCAAAATGGCTAAATAAATACTAAAATACCTAATTTCCTCAAAATGAAAAATAATATAAAAAGACAACGTCCGACATTGAAAATCCGTAAACATCGAAAAATCCGTCTCCGCCGGTGACTATATCGTTTGTCGTTTCGAAAAAAAGAAACCAATAAACGCTTCGGCATTGTAAACGAGTCAATGTGGAAAAAAGGGAAGCGAATAAAGAGAAAGAGAGGAGAAAAAAATTCGTGGAGGAGGGCGTGCAGGCCAGCGCGAACCGGCGTAGCGGAGGAGTAGGGGCACGACGTCGTCGCCGACGCGAGATCTTGGCAAAGAGGGGGGCGAGGAAGGGGGGAGGGGGGGACAACCGCGAGGGAGGTGGGGATCACAGAGAGAGAGAATATCGTGTCGCCGCCGCGCGCGAGTTTAGGGTTATACACAGACTGGCTCCTCCGCGCGCCCGTGTGTGTGCGTGTGTACAAACGAAGAGCCGCGTTTGCGTATACACCGCACGTACACAGAGCCGAGTCGGCGAGCGGTGCGCTTACCTCGATCTTATCCATTTCTCGGCGGCCGATTGTCACGCGCTGGCGATGCTTCCACGCTCATCTAGGAGATCGGCTTCCCTCGGCGTCACGTGCGCACAGCCACCACAACAGCACCATACACGAGCGATCGCGATTCTCGACTCTCAACAATGGTATAAAAAAAAAGCGGTGAAAAAAAAAAACAAGAATCGAGCGTCGGGGACACGGAGGGAACTGCACACTGTGATGATCGCGGGGACTTCAGCTCTCGCGACGGCACTCCCGTGGCCGCGTCATCCTCGTATCCATTTGGTCGGCGGACTCGGAGCGGACTGGTGCTCCTGCGGTGCGGCGCGTTTTAAATTCGAATCGGCGCCGCCGCCGCTGCAGCCGGCGCTCGGCGAGGCGGTAGTCGCGTGCGCGCGCGCTCGCGCCCTTTTCGAAAATCCGGAGAGTATGCGCTCGGCCGGGCCCCGGGCCCCGCTTATCATCCCCGCGGGGCGGCTCTCACTCGCGCACTGCAGCCGCCGCGACGCCGGTAAACACTGGCTGGGCCCCGCCGGGGTGAGCCTGTACGCACTGCCGGACACATGCACTACTTCATCGGCGGCTGCCACTGGAGCCACAGGACACGCACATATCAATGGGCAATACACATCGGTGGGCGTAAATATAGATATATATGCAGGCGCGGGGGAGAGGAGCCGCGGGCACGTGCGCCTCTAGGCGGAGCGCTGCACCTCGTCAATCCGCGCGAATCTATTCATTATCATGGGCGACACGCGGTGTGTCGCGCACCCGGCGATAGCGGCCGACGCACATATCAGCCCCGCACATATATGAGACACACACGCGTATACGCGGACCGGGCTGTAGGCGCCTCTATATGCGTGCGCCGTGACGGTGGCCCATGTGTACAACGGGGGACCGGGCGCCGAAGACGGGGACGCGAGGCGGAGCGCGCGGAGACGCAGCTCGACTCTCACAGCGGTGCGACGCACGCCGCTGTCCCATCAAGACTACTTTGTATTTACTCTAATTACGTGACGTCACGGGGGGATACAGTGCGCGCGGCTACCCCCACCAGGGGCCGCCGGGCGCCCGAGCGTCGGCGGGGCGGCCCGAGCGGAGCCGAAGGACCGCGAGAGAGCGGCGCCGCCGACGCAGGGTCAGGCTGGGTGCCGCCGCCGAGGTGGGGGGAGAGAGAAACGTCACCTATGCGCGCGCGCGGCCCGCACCAGCCTCGCGATGCACACACACGCTTTTCCGCGCCGGGAGGAGAGGGGGGACGCGGCCACGCGGGTGGGGGGGCCTCGGGACTTTGCCCGTGTGTATGTTTTATTGTGGAGTGTTATTTCAAAATTGCTGAAATAACGATTTTGTAGACTGCGCCGAGATTGCCCGTACGAAATGTTGATTTTACGAGCGGACGTTGTTCTCATTAATATTCGTTATTAAAAATCTTTCTGCGGGCCTGGATGAGATACGAATTTCTTTTCGACTTTTTCCGACGACTTTTTTTTTAATGGATTGGCCTCATTTGTTTTACTTACTTTGGGTAAAGGAGAGTAAGGGAGGGATGAAACTTTAATAAACCGGAATGACTTGATATGAATTTATCGAACGTTTTGCATTTTAATGTGATTGTACAGCTGGAAATTGGGATAATAATTGAAATAAATTTAATTTATAACAATTATGTTATACGTTCGAAAATAATGTTTGTAAATCTAGTTCAATTATTGTGCAATATGGAAGAGGCTTTTCAATGGATAAAACTCTTCACAGTATTATAAATTTATTTTTTAATCCCACCTGCACGGAAGATATTATTTAATAAAAAAATATCGAAATAATAACCCTTTTTAAAAGGAAAAAAAAATTTAGATTATTCTGGATTATTCTCTATATTTTAGAGAATTTTTTTCTATGAAATTCCAATCAATATCAAATATATTTCCCACGCAATTGAAACTTTAATAAAAATGTTACAAATGGATAACACACAATACAGGATGATTTTTAAACTTTTAATCGATTGCTTTAATGAAGGAAATTTTTTTATAGGAATAAAAACGGTAAAATCTAATTTTGCTCAACGACTTTTTTCCGTACTTGATTCGACGTTGTGAAAGCACGCCTCAATAGCACATTTCTATATTCGTACAATTCTAGAATATTATATAAAAATAAGTTAATACAGAGGAAAACAAAATAAAAATTAATTGCGTAAAAAAATCGATTCTCCGATATTATAAATAGTAGCTAAAATTATTTAAATTAATAAAAGAAAATTAATATATTAAAAAAAGTAAAATACCGTTTTATCGGCAATACTGATAAAGTGTATTGGTTTAGTAAAACTGTTTGATAAGCAATGTTTTCCACGGACACTAATAAAAATGAAATGTTGAATGTATCAGAGATACACGCTGCCATTTACTTTGGCACTATACTATTTCCGAGAAGCATTTCGAAATATAAATTTAGTGAGTTTCTATTTTAAATCTACGTCAAATTTGGAATGAATTTTATTCATTCTCTAATTGAAAGTTTGAATGCAAAATACATAAATTAAAAAAATATCTAATCATAAATTTTAAACAATTCGGAATTTTAGTGAAATTCATCGTAAATAAACCGTTTAATAGTTATTGTGCATTTTTAAAATAAATTAGAACGCATCAATTTTTATTTTCATTTTTAACTCAGTACAACTGCTTTAATAAAAAGTAATGTGTTTCATAAAATTTCAAGCGTAATGTTCTCCTTTTAAAACCACGTAAATATAAGAATAACAATGTACCTTTTAAAGAAATACATATAAAAAATTATAACAAAAGGTTCATATAAAATTTTGTGGGTTTCTTTGATGAGAAACTCGAATATATACTTGAATTGAATAATTTAATCCGTACTGGATTATTAGTCGATTTCGTTTACATAATTGTTCTGTTTATAATGATACCGGGATACTTCGATTATTGAATTATTGAGCTATTGGCAGAAAAATAAATATGCGCCCGTGAAAAAATTTATTTTGAATACACTCTGATCACAAGAATTAAAATTTTTTGATAAATGAATAAATTAAAAATTTGAATAATAAATAAATTTTTATAAAAAAAAAAGAATATTTTTAAATCGCCTTAAATTTTTAGACTTACTAATAAAATTATTTTCTTTCGATTTTGGGATTTAAAAAGTCTTGATAAGTCAACCCATTTATCTGGACTTGGAGAAGTGGAGCTGGAGAATCAAGAATGTGAAAAATTGAGTTAGCGATTTTTGACGCTTTTTAACACAGTAGATGGCGACACTATCTGGTAACTCGCGTGCGCCGAACGGTCAGGTCAGGCGCCTTTCCGGCACAGCATATAAGAGCCGGGAGACTTAAAGATAACTTTGAAAAACATCTTAAAGATAGTAATTTGGCACATCTTTTTAACCTCACTTCATGTAGGAGTTAGGAGTTCGTGATAAAACTCAATATTCAACATTTGTTTCTCCTACTTCTGATTGTTGTAAAAGTGTCGATTTTTGAAAGTTGCCGTTTGATTATCTATTGTTAGAATTATGCACACAGAAACGTGGAGCTGATATATTGCAAGAAGAAAATAAAAGTACCCGTAACAGTGGTTTGCTTTAAAAACAAAGTTAATTCAGCTTTAATACATTATGGTGAATCTCTGTTGTATTTTATATTGTTATCTAAGTAGATCATCTTTTTATTAAATGAGTAGATTTATATTTTTAAATTATTTTTATAATATCATTTCTTTCAATGTAACCTTCAAATAAAAATAGGTTAAACTTTGTTTTAGAAAAATGGAACCAGATCTTAAAAGGAAAATAAACAAATTTGAATCATTTATAAATGATGTGTTACGACAAGATTTAGCGGAACTTGAAAAGAAATTGGATCTGAAAAATACTGACATTGCAGAGTTTTTACAACTGAAAAGTGTTATCAATACATTGAAAAACACTGGAGCTGATAAAAATGGTTTCAAAACAAAAGTGGATATGGGCAACAACTTCTTCATACAGGCTAATGTTGAAGATGCATCGAACATTCTTCTCGATGTTGGTTTAGGTCATTTTGTGGAATTTACATTGGATGAAGCATTGTCAGTAATCGATGTAAGAATAAAATTACTAGAGAGACAGGTTGCTAATTTAAGAAAAGAAATTGCAAGAACAAATGCTCACATCAAGCTAATTTTAATTGGCATAAGGGACTTGCAAGGAATGGATTAACAAGTGTGTACTTCCCAATTATGTTTTGTTGATAACTGTTTCAATTTGAATAATTTATTATAAGAATTCAATTGTTATTATAGTTTTAGCTCCCAATTTTTTAACAAGTCGAAGAGAAATAGAATTTAAGCAATTTAAGTAGAGTAAGACTTACTTTGTACAATAATATGATGCAGTTATGTAAATACAAGTGGTAATCAAGTAAGTTTTAAAATTCATAAAAGTAAAATTTTTTACTTTATTTTGCTAACAGTATTTGTGTTTTTAGGCAGTTACAACTTGTTATAAATGAAAGCAATTGAGTTTTACTGATGAAGGTGTAAATATTATTAAAATGAACATAAATAGAAAAAGGACAATAAACTTAAGAAGTAATTAAAGTATCGCATCTATTAATTTAATTTATTATTCTCTCCTGAGTGTTCCATTTTGCAAAGTACATACAGTTAATCGACACATGACTTCTGAAGTCATATCATGTTTTTTCTCTCCGCATAAACTGATCACACAAAACACTATCTTAATTAGATCACTATCATCATAATCAATACATCACACATCCAAATTCTTTTTTTGTTTATCCTCATCAGATTTAGAAACAAAATTCAAACATAATTACAACTAACATCCTCATCAACAAGCGTGTATTTTTTTTTTTTCTCTTACAACCTTTGATATCGTGGCACGGCTATTTATAATTTTTCCTTGTTTAGTTATTCAATCCTTAGCAGTTCACATCCACTTACTTCGGTGCAATATTTTTATTTTGCTCGACTAAATATTACATGGAACCTTGGATCGATCAACAAGTGGAAACTTTCTCTGGCTCTGAGAGCTAAGTCATTTTAATTCTTATACATCAGCAAAAGTGCGAGAGATATATTTGAGGGGAAAGACGCATGAAGTCAATATATTGTACATACACAAAAATGCGTACATAGTCTTTGGCAAGGTGCATTTTGGATACGTCCAAAAATTGTTGATTTTTTAGGCCTACACGCTCAAAGGACTTGAAAAAGCAGTTTGCTATGTGTGTTTATGGCTAAGAGGCTAGGATTTTACTTGTATTTTTTTTAATTCTTTTTTTTAATGTTTTTTATTTACTTCGTTGTCACTCTCGCGGTTTGTACAATCGTACGCTCTTCTTTTTGTTTAGACATTTCATTTATGACAGTACGCAACAAAAATTCAACAAATTACTAATAAAATTGATTCTTTAAATATTCGTATATTAAAAGTAAAAGTAAATTTTCTTTGTGAATTTGTAGATTAAAATACGGAATAACTAAATTTCATATAAAAAATAAACTTTTTACTTTAATTAATATTCTTTGACATAGAAAAACCTTGGATGTAAGTTGATAATGACGACTAGTATATATATTTCTTGAATCGATACTCTTGTACTTTTGCATATTTTCGATAAATGAATTGCAAAAATTCAAGCCCAAGATTTTTATCTCAATATCGCATAAAATAATGTGTAATTGTAATTCAGCTTGGCTATAGAAATCAATAATTCTGTGTATGAAAATTTCAAAAATTGAATTTTTCTCATTAATATTCATCAAGCGTTTTATTTATTTTTTTTGTTCACTTTTAAAATGACTTTGTGCGTTAAGTATAGAATATGTATATTTAAATTGAAATCGACCGCTCGAAGAATTTTTTTTAATTAACATTAGCATTTGATTGAAGATGCACACAAAGTAGATTTTATTTGCTTCTCAGCTATTTTATCGTAGAAGGGCGTACCTTAAATGCTAAAATAACGCCTGTTGTATGTAAGAATAATCCTGTACGCGTGTTTTAATAATGCGATAATCTAAAATATACAAAGAGGACATGCGCGCAGAAAAGAGAAATTTTATCCGCGGTCTATTTTTCTTTTCTTCACTGTTTTGTTACGTTTCTTTTACACGTCAAATATGTGTTAGTGTTTTTTTTATCTTAATTGACGCAGAAATATTCTTATTTTGCAGGGTTTGTTTTTTTCCTCAAAAGATCTCGCAGTAATTGCTGAAAATGTGCCGCAGGCTAGGTTGTAGTATTTGTCGCAAAAATGATCTTAATGATTTTTACCAAGTTAATTGTACATTCACATCTAATTTTCTTTTATAAACAATTTTAGTTTTAGTTGATCACGTGAATTGTTTGTTTCAATTTAAATTTAAACGCACGCTTTATTCGATAGTACACTAATATAAGTACCTTTATATGCTTACAAGCAAATAATTTACCGTGTTGATAGTAAAAAGTAAGAAACAGGCAGCACATCGAAAAAGTGCAAGATGTTTAAATAATTTTTTTTTTACTTTTGATTCTTCCGAAATTTTTATCAATAAAAAATGAGTGAAAGATCGAGGCGCTGCCAATTTTTTTCTATGAATGAAGAATGAAAACCTTTAGAACCTATCAAAACTTATATAAAGAACGCAATTGTACTTGTTAGTTATCCGTTTTACAGTAAATCGAAATAAACAGACTTATTAAATAATACAACTAATTATAAATGATTAATTAAAAATCAATTCGCACGGAAGACAATTAAATTTCAAAAGCTTTTTCGTTCAATTTCGTAAATTAAACTACAATATCGCTAATACTGTTAAATAAGTGAATCTTACAGAATAAGCTAATAGGGATCTAATCATTGAATTCTTACGCAATTTCCATTAAAATTAACTGGAATCAAGCTTGGTCTCGTTCCAAAATTGTTCGTAAAACAATTAGATGCGTTAATCTTGAAGAGATTGACTTCAAAAGTCACAAACTGTACTCGCAAACAATCTTATCTACTTTATGTCCAAAGAAAAAAATCAAAACTTTTACGATTAAAAATAGAAACGCGAAATAAAAAACGCAAGTCATCGTCAATTAGTTTTCGAGTGGCTCCAAAGTAACATTGTCAATGCGTCGCTATAAATATATAAGGCAATCCTCCTCTTTTTTTAAATCTCATTTCCCTTGATTCAATTAAAATCGACTATCGGCTAAAGTTTGCATAAAATTTGCAAGGACTTGTATATTTTCATAGACGGCGTAATTTCAACAATGAAAAACTTGTTCTATTTTGTTTTAAAATGTTTTCTCTTCCATTTTTTCTGTTAAGCGCGTAAATTATTTTAGAGCCACCTTTCACGTGCCTTTTCTTTTAAACCTTTCTACCGTTTACTCTCTTCTCAATCTCACGCTCACTACTCTTTTACTCACGTAGCTAGACTAGAAATTGGTACGATGCTGTATAGAGCGTAAACAAACAATATCGGTGAAGTATCACAGCTGGCTTCCAGAAATATTGAGAATTCAAAATAATAAAGTGTTAAAAGGGTTTCTAGAGGCCTTCGGCAAGTTCATCTTTATCTCGTGGTTGCTCGGGCTCGATCGCTAGTTTATTTCTAAAGTCGCACGCGTGTTCATTTTATTATCGCGGAAAAATTACGATTATAGTCTCTACATTTTGTTGTACAAATGTTTTGAGCGGTATAATATTTTTCGAATTTATTACAATTTTTTCCCTTACCTATGGAGTATTCGTTATAAAAAATAGTTTCAAGGATTTTAGGTCAAATGCTAATTAAGATTATAATTGAAAAAACTATGTAACTTAATTCAATTAATTATCATTAGGTTTTGATTCTTGATTGTTATTCGAAACGCGCAAGCTATTTTTATAAAAAATTTTACGTTCATTTTAGGTTGGATCGCGTGGCGCAGAGAAAGAAAACTTTTCACCTTATCACATATACATTACTCAAAAAGTCTACCTGTCGTAACTCTGCTGTCGCCTTTTTTTTAGCGTCTACAAAAATATAAAAACGTTCAAAGTGGGCGATCGAACCCAAGCAACCAGGCTCTCTTTTTGCGCGGTTTTGTTTATTTATTTTTTTTTAACTTTTTTCACTTATTTTTTTTCTTATTATGCAGATTGTTGTAATCATTAAAAGTTACTCGCTCTGTTAATATCGTTTAATAATAAATTGTTAGACAGCAAATATACCCCAATCGCTGCACCGATGAGTCAAATAGAATCGAAGAAAAATACGTTTATACAAGCTTTCGTTGCTAAATATCTCTGAATATTTTTTTTAACGTTAGTTCGTTGTTTCCTCAACAACCCCCTTACCCCCGCATACTCCAAGCTTCCGTGAGAGAACAATGAACACGCGCTAATTTTATTTTATACGTTCGGTGATTGACGTTATCGGCCCAGCAATAGTATTTTCAACTATTTCTCGTTTACATTATCAAAACGAGCGCTCAGTCGAGTTCGCGCGAGGTTTTCTCGTGATTTTTTTTTCTTTTTTTTTTACTTACGTTTTTTTTTATCTACGCACCTTTACATGCAGAGAAATAATAATCACAGATTTGCTTCGCCGCGGCGAGACTTAGCTCTGTACGACGGCGTACCTTAGGAAATTCGTCTAGGACACTTGGATTTAGATTTTCTCGTTTTGTTCTTTAAGTCAGACGTTTTCTGTTGGGGTGAGGTGCCCCGAATTTTTTCTCTTCTTTCTTTTGTCACTTAAGTATTCTCCTCGTTTTTTTTGTCTACTGATGGCGAGCCTTATAGAATTCTCTTTGCGTCTGGTTTTTATTTGAAGAATAAATCAATAGAGGATTTGTCGTATTTATCACTATTTCATTGATTAAAGTGTATAGTTTTTACTTTCTTCGCTCGATGTTGGGAAAGAATCTAATTTTCTGTGGTACAAAAACGAGACTTTGGTTCGAAATAAAATTTAATTCTTGACAAACAAAATTTTCCATTATTTACAGTCATTTTTTATTTTTCACTCATTAAATTGAGACACTGTTTTCAATTACATAGTAAAGTATTTGAAAATGACGTAAAAAACATATCTCACGACTTCGCTGTTTAATCAATCCGAAAACATTTACGTAAAGGAAAAATGAATTACACAAGTAGTTTCAATTATCTCGTTACAAAACAACACAAGACACGAGTAAAGTAGACAAACGAACAAAGTCGAAAGTAAACGTGGGGTAAAAAAGTCTGAACGAAACGCGGATGACACTGTCATTGATTGAGATCATTAGCACTTTTGGAATTAAAGTTGTTAATAAAGGAGCCCAAGTCTACGGCTCGCGCTCTCGCGTTGACCCCTGTAGAAGGGCGGGGGACCTACTAACAATCGATCAAAAAACGATCCTCCAAAAAATCTATGATATGAGAAAAACGCGCGGGAAGGTCGGTCGGTCCGCCGACCTGCGGGCGCGCCGGCTCTGCACACTTTGCGACGAGTGCGACGGAAACCTCGCGCGAACTCCTCAACTCGACACGCCCCTTCATTTTGTTAAATTTTGGACATTTTTTTTTCTTTAGATTCTTAAAATATTTTCATCTCTTTTTTAAGCCCTTTTTTCATAATTTTTTTTTCTTTCTTATCATTTATTTACCTTGACTTACACAAAATTGTTTCACCGCGTTAAAGTTATAGACTCGTCGCTATTCCTCGTGGAAGATTCACGTATTTTGAAACCTGTGCAGGATCCTCGCTCGGGTAAATTGGAATTCGTTCAGTCGAAAAATATAATCTGACACCTCTCGGACGCGAAATTTGAACGGCAAAAGGTTTTTGAATTCGAGATTGGCGTAGGTATGTATAGGTCGAAAGCGAATACAAAGTGGGAAAGCGAAGCTGCTGCACATTTTTCAAATACCTTTTGTTTGACACAGTACAATGACCAAAGCTTTTTCTCGCCTTCGATTCCTCGCTCGCGGTATTATTATTCGACGTACATCAGCCAAATGTAATGAACACAGTAATAAACATTTTTCCCTCTTCCATCATCGTCAACGTGGAAAGTAACGAATTAAACGATCCTCGAGTATCGTGTAAATATTGGCTAAACAAGCGAAGGCAAAAGTCGGAATTCGAACCATGATTCAGGCTTTTCATTGTACCATGTCAAGGGAAGCAAAAGGAAAGCGATATCCTTTTTTTTTTTGGCTTTTTTTTTATACTTTCGCAAAGAGGTCGCAAGAATCTACGAGTTGCCGGTGTATCGAATATATAAACAAGCGGAGTGTAAGCGACCTATGTTTAATTGAGAATCCTTTTTTGTCTCATTGAATCTCTTTTTCTTGATTTTTTTTATCAAAGGGAATGCATAGTCCAGTAAGTATGCACACGTCCGTAACAGCTTGTGTGTGTACTGTTGGTATCGGCCTCGTAATATTTGAATTTCTCGAATTGTTTTCAGATAAATTCGATATCGATATCGCAAATTCGCGCAATTGGAGTTTCAAACATTCGAATGTTTGAATTGGACAGAACTTTGAGAATCTACACACGTAAAACAATAACTGTATTACCGTAAAAGGGTTTTAAACGCATCGATTTGTACTCGCAGTGTCGAAAGGAATACTTTGTACAAATTATTATTATTTTTTTATTTCGTCGGACCAGTTAACCGCTAACGAAGTAAAGTTTAATCGCTGATCAAAATTTACTCGAGTAAATGAAAATTTCTATAAGAAAAATATGTACATTTATTCAGAACATTTGAAACTCAAATCCAGTGGCTGTCGTTTTAGAGTTGTCCATGTTGTTCGATTGTAAAAGAAAACATTACAAAGTAAACTAACGGAACAAAATGATCGGCTGTTTTCTTTAAAACAAATGCGTTTTCAAAAATAAAACAAAAACTTCATTCCTACATAACTAATGTAGTTAAATCGCAATACTTTGGAATAAAGTGGACCAATAGAGCAAGCTTAACATGGCTGCAATTCATTAAATATTAACAAAAAAGATTACCGCGACATTTTTTTTCTCTTAAAAAAATACACTTTGTCGCCGCGAATCCGAGACGCATGGAACAGTTGGGACGACTGTAAGACGCCAGCGCAGACCTCAGGTATGCGAAGAACACATCGGCGCCTAATCACCCCCGCCGACGTTCACCTCCTGACTGTTGTTGCACTTGATGCCCTCCTCGGGCTGCTCCTGGATGGGCTCGAGCGCCTCGTCGACGACCCGGGCGTAGGCGTCGTCCTCCTCGTCCTCCGGCCCGGTGCCGTTCGTCTTCGCCCGCTCGGCCTGCTCCAGGTCGAGTTGACGCACGGCGTTCGCCAGGCTCTCGCGGATCAGCGACTCGGCCACGGGCTCCTGCCGCGACACCACGAACGGCACGAAGGTCATCCGCACGATCGTGTAGAATTTGCGGAAGCCCAGCTTCTTGTACAGGCTCTGGCTCGCCTCGTTCTCCGGCCTTATCACCACGAACGGCTTGTAGCCGTTCTCCGCTACTCGTTTCGTTAAGAACCTGAAATTTTTATTTAGGTTTTAAAAACTTTTGTTAATTCCTAAAATTTCTTAAGTAATTCATACACAAAAAATGTGTTTTAAAAGAAAATTAAACAAAAGAAATAAATACTTTGTGGAATTTACTGTTCTCATTTTACTAAGAACCTAAAACCTGAAATTTTTATAGGTGTATGAAAGGCTACTAATTATAAATCACTCAAAATATTTATTTGTAGCTTTGAAATGTAAGTGACCAATCCAGCCTTTTAAGCTACTTTGAAACTTTAAGCTATTTTGAAAACCTAAGGTTCTAATTAACTAGTTGGAGTTACACGAGGTGAATTTTATTAAATTATAACCATTCTAATTTAAAATTTAAATCCGTTATAAATTGATATTTTCAGTGAAAGCTTACCTGGCCAGTCTGGTACCGTAACCTTTTCTCCGAAACTCGGGCTTGGTCTGCATCGAGAACATGGCACCGTAGTAGGACTGAACCATCCAAGCGGCCAGACTGCCGTTCGCAAAGACCCCGGCCGCCGAGAGGTTATTGATAAGGCGTAGGAAGAGCTCGTGACATTCCATGTCATTGGCTGGATACAATTCATGGATGCCCTCCGCGTGCTCAGCCCTTAGTGGCAATACCTATAAATCACACGCATTTATTATTGAAACCACCGCCTCTTTCGAACACATAATCTACTGAAAAGCTACGGTGAACTAATGTATCTTCTTTAAACAAACAAAATGAATAAAACAAAATTTCCAACAAGTCCACAATTATAAATGAACGAGTAAGATGATAAAGATTGAAGCAGCGCTTAAATTTTTCAAAATATTCATACTTTCAGAGTGCAGCTCCATACTCAATACGGATAAACCATATAGCCTCTGAGAGATCAAAACGGTTAAGTGTATACGCTATATACAAGTAAGACGGATATCTCGAAAAGAGAAGTCCGCGAAAAACGAAGTAAAAAAAGATGCTCGCATATCACCTTGATTTCGTGTCCCGGGTCTTTCTGGTAAGCGGGGCAACGTTGCGTGGTCGGGGCTAGACCCACCTGTACGTCAACGTCGCCGGGCGCCTCGTCGTCGGGCTGCTGGGTCTTCTCGGGCTCGTCGCAGGCCCAGACGTCGCCGAGGACCTGCTCGACGGTGCCGTGGCCCTCGTACAGGCCGATCAGGGCGCGCGCTATCTCCGAGTGCACGAAGTTGATGTAGAGCGGCTTGTCCCAGTTTATCAGCACGTCCTCCTCGCGCAGCAGCCGCAGACACTCCAGCCGGTCGTTCGGGCAGAACGCGCCCACGCTCTCGTACAGGAGACCGTGGGACTGCAAGTCGCGCGTATCGTTCGTCAATCTACTTAGGTCTGGCTGATGATTTCAAGATATGGTTTTCGTGAGATTAGTGATCAATGGGATGATTTGTGTATCGTTCTATATAGCTATGTGATTATTTAAAGTAACGTGTGCGCGTTAAATAGATTGTTTTTTTGGGTGGCAGCCTGAGCCGATAAATTTCAAATCATACAGACGCTCCGCTGACTATGCCAAAAAGAGTGTGGTATACGTTCTCGGTGGCCTTGAACAGCGGACTGCAATGAAGTGTCGGATTTAGGTAAATATGGTTTTAGCTATAGCATTACGCGGTTGAACAAGCAGTGCGACCTTGTACTTTAAGAAACTTTATTAATTGTTTTACTAATTAGCGCAGTCAATTTATTTATTTAATTAAAATTCCGTGTTTGCGTGAAGATTCATTAGTATTTACGAATTTTACATTGTGAATTAAATGGTATAAAATTTTTAATCTAATATTTTAGTACGAGCATAATCAAATCTAATTTGAATCGTCGTATTTTTAATTTGATAGTCCTCCAACATCCATTTACCGAAGATAAGGAAGATTACACATCCCAATGAGACCTGGATTGCTCAATATCATAAATTCGTTTTAAAAGTGAATTTCATTAGATGTTCAACATTCATTCCGTCTAATGTTTTTTCAAAATTAAAACTGATTCGCGAATTTTCTTCTTTATTTAAAAAAATACCCAAACCGGAAATTTCATTCATGTTATTGTTGAATTGTATTGAATATTCGAGATGTTAGAAATACCTCGGGTGAATTCGAGCAATAGCTTGCAATTTTTAAATATTCATTGGCGCGTGTATCCGAAAGATTCTTAATCAAATTTCAAGGAAATATTGTGCATTGCTCGTTTTAAATCGTACAATAATAGCACCACCAATCCCACCTCCATGCATGTTAAATAAAACACTCTGATTTTCATACCGCTCCGAAGCAGAAATAAAATCAACCGAATAATCCGCTACGTCGCAATAATTTATTCCCTTATAAACTAAAAAAAAAATCGAATTTCCTTCGCTCCGAATCGATAAAAATATCCTCGATCGCTTAAATTGTAAACTTCGTCAATCGTAGTCGGATGAGCGCCGACACGGGGCTAAAGGACGCGGCGCAATAAAAAGCCTAATTCGCTTTCGGAATTAACAAGGCCCCGGCGTCGGAGTGAAAAAAAAAGCGCAGGCGCCGGAATCGAGATCTCATAATCCGAAGACGGTATAATAACGGCCGACAGGAAAGTCAATAGCAATATCCTCTCCGGATTTTCGCGTCCCAGCAGAGCGACCTTCTCGTCTTCCTCCCTCTCGCATCCCTCCGGTGTCCCCCTTCTCCCCCTCCCCTCGGAGTCCTCGCGGCGAGCTGCACCGGGCAAATGCCATATTGGCTTTCCGCGAGATCGAGATTCCGGCTTTGGGTAGCGCCAAAGTGGATATACCTTTGCTCGTTGATATTTCAAGTGGCCGTGCGGAAGGACGGGGCTGCGGCACGCAGCTGAGCGCGCGCTGCGGTGTAACTAAGTCAGCTGGCCGGATAATTCCGAGTTTTCTTTTCCGTTCTATTTTTATTTACTTTTCTTCTAGCAATCGAATTGCTGATACTTTTATACTTCCTGATTAGGTTTAACCAGTAATTTTGTTTATTATTTAACGCAATAATTTATTGTTTATTATTTAAATAATATAATTTTATATTTACGTATTTTAAATATAGTTTATTGTTAAAATGTAGTTTAGGGTTTACTTGAATGTCGAATTTATGATTCGTACCTTACTTAATTTATACAAAATTTTGAATTGTAAATCGAGCGTAAGAAAATTTAATTATTCACGGAACGTCATTTAAATTAATATATGACTTAAAATTGTTATTTACGCGGTTTATTGCCTGGCGTTTGGACATTTAATGTAGTTAACGTCAAGCTATTTGGCGAGCGCACATCAAAAGCCACATCGCAGTCTTGATGAGACGCTACACCCTTGCTGCTTTAAATTCCCATAATGAGGAAATTTAATTACGAAAAATGAAATTTTCAAGGAACACAGCATCCAGCATAACTAAAAACGATGTTCCGAACTTGCCTAACGAAGTTAAGACTTCCTCGTAACTAAGTTAACAATTTTCGCGAAAGAATACATCAAAGCGCGGCTTTTAGATCCCCGTAACTTGATAAATCATCGCGAAAACCGAGGGATAAAAACTTTAAATTGATCGATTACGTATTTTTTCTTATCAGCGAAACATTCTTTGCGTGGATGTAAATTTCGTGCATGTAATTAACGAATTCGCGCGGGCGAGGTGTAAAGAAAATTTTTATTTTCCGTTTACTTGAATATTTAGAAGCGAAATTTAATGGCACGTTGTGAATTCAAATAGAAAATTAAATTCCTCGAATTACCAGCTGGAAATGACATGGGGTGGAAATTAATTAAAGCAAACAATGAGCGAATTCATATTCAATCTGCGTGGAAAATTGTTGAAGATAATTTTTCCAGTGTGCACTAGTTAATTAAGAGGAGAATGCTATCTAACCCTTTTTCTTTCTACACTTTGTTTACTTCCGAATTTCATTTTTTCATTTGTTCCTTTTTATTCCTAAGTATTTTGTTCAATTTATACTCTTTTATTCTCATTGATGAATTCAAAATTCCTATTGATTAAAAGCAAAAACGTTAGTCTTTTTCAATTTAAAAATTTCTATTCTACGTGGAAAATCAATTCAAAATTAATGAAATTTTCCTTGAATAAAATTTAGAGGCTAATATTTCACAATCCACCTTTGACAAAAAAAAAAAATAAAAAAAATCCCGGTACATTTCTTTCTCCATCGGCCGGAGCGAACCTTTCCTCGCCCACGCACGGCCCACCCCCCGGCCAGCAACCGCAAGAAAAACGGCGGCGAAAACTTCCGGGCGACCTTGCGGCTGGCCACTGATTGCTCGGAGCGCCTGGCTTTATTGACAATCCCCCGGTGAAAAATCGCCGGCGGCTGACCCTTCGCGAAGGTCGCGCGCGGAAAATCAGAATGAACGCGCGCCCGATTGAACGTCGGCCGAAACAAGGGGGGTAGGGGGAGGGGGGGGGGCGACGT
This sequence comes from Eurytoma adleriae, assembly GCA_900480045.1. Taxonomy (NCBI): domain Eukaryota; kingdom Metazoa; phylum Arthropoda; class Insecta; order Hymenoptera; family Eurytomidae; genus Eurytoma; species Eurytoma adleriae. The sequence continues at coordinate 40,460 of UXGC01000186.1, read as the reverse complement.
CGCGAAGGTGAGGTGCCGGAAGAAATCGAGAGTGCGTTCGCGGGGGAGGGGGGTCGAACCTTGGCGCCGCGCCAGCGAGCTTCCGCGCAAGCTCCGCTGTGTGCGCGCGTGCATACGTGTATATATATAGCTCGGGATATCCCTGGATGCTTCGGGAAGGGCTGCGTGAGTTACGCGGCGCCACGGAATTCTCTCGCGTGGGAAACGCTTGGGCAATTAGCGAAATCTCGCGGGATTTTTTTTTTTTGCTGCGAAATTTCCGCTGATTTCGTTGTTATTGATTTGGAGTGGAGAGGGTTTAGTTTGGTTCGCCGAAAATTGAGGGGATTTTTTTTATTCAAAGGATTAAATTGATTTTAAAAGTAAACAGCGTTGCGCGGGCTGGATGTGGTAACTTGATTTGGTTGGATATATATGTGTTGCGGTTGGGAGAGGAAATTTCGCGTGTGCAAGGACAAAAAAGGCAAAGCCACTCATTTGCATAGTTGGGAATTTCTAAATTTTCAAGATGCATCTAAAAATTTCACACCAGTGTAGGATGATGAGTCTATTTTTTAGTTAGCCTTGTGGTTTTTTGCTTCGGTACTGAGCTCGTTTTTTATTAAAAAATTTTTACACGCATAAAATACTAAAGTAATGAATCTTATTAAAAATATGTAATAAAAATTTTTTTGGCACCCGACTGAATTTTCAAGTTATTAACATTTTTTTAGCACAAACGAGTCTCGATAATAAATGTTTCTGGTAATAGATACACGTCCATGCCTTTAACTCAAATTTTAATGCTCACACCAGTCCAAAGTTTCATTGAATTGAAAGTTTCCTTGATGAATTTAACAAATTAAAATCACGCTTCAGAGCTCGAGAACACTGCTATCCATTCAAGCTTCCGGAGCTTTTTAAAAGATTGAAGAATGACGCCAAGGCTCCCTAGGTATATGTCGCCAGATTTATGCCAACCAAATTAAATACAATAGAAATCGAGTTTAATATTTTTTCCAATACTTCTTTTTTTGTTATTAAATATATGTTTACATTTTTTAATTTCAAAAGAAAAATTAAAATATCCTTTTTAAATAAAATAAAATTATAAAAAATGTAAACTTTAAAAAATTACTACATTTTTACGACACGAGTGCCATAAAAGGCATCCTTTAATAATCGACAAGCGCATGCGCGTTCAAAAAATGAGCCGTTTCCCAAAAAGCGTTCGCTCTTTTCGTTTTTGGCAGACCACCGGCAATAGATTAGTGGGATCAGTCCGGGATAAGGGGGAGGATCCGCGAAGGCCGTGGCGAGGCGAATTCGCCTTTAAGGTTTTCATCTTCGTCTCGCACCGGCCGCCGCCGGGAATTGGCAATTTGCCTTGCCCTCCTCTCTCCGAAGGAAGTCGCGTTTTCCTCAATTTCACAGGCATTTCTCCCCTTTTATTCCGCGACTCCAGTTTTTGCCCGCCGAAATGAGAGGATGTTTGAGGTTCTTATTCCGGCCTGCGTGGGTTAAAAGGAATTTATGTTAACCTCTTTATAAAAACGTTACACGCTCGCTGCGCATGAATACGTTGTTCATTTTTTTCGGAAGTAATTATTCACAATTTGTTTGTTAGATTAATAAAGTCAATTGATTAAGGTACCGTCGAATACGATTTATTTTTGTATTTTAATTGAACAAATGTATGTTCTATAAATAAATTTAATTAAAAGAAGTTGTATGTCAATTATTTAAATGTAAAAGGAGTTGAAACTGCTATTTACTGCTTATTTTAAAGTGAAATATTTTATGTTGTCGCGTATGATTTTATGGAAATAAATCAGCTTAACTGAATAATGTTTTATTTGTAAGTGCGCAATTTGTTTTCCCAAAATTAAAGCAATCCATTAGCCTTATTTACATATTTATGTGCAAACTTATATTCAATTGTAGGAAGAAAAATTGTTTATACTTAGATTATTGAATTAGTAGATAAATTTTAAATAATTATGTTATTGGCTTATTGCGCAATGGAATGATGAAATACTTTGCATATTGTGAATTTGCAACAAGAAAAGGCATATGGGAAAAATTTTATTTTATAATTAATTAACTTTAAAAAGAGCGAAATGTGCGTTCAAATAAAATGTTTAATTCGTTCTTGAAATGAATACTTAAAATATAAAATATTTTTAATAAGAAAAAATGAATTTATCACAGTGAAAGTATGTTTACATTTTCTCTAATATTTTCCTTCTTCACTTTTCAGAAAGCTTTTGCAAGCTTCGAAAGTTTCCAACATTTATATATTTTTTCAAAGTTCACAGTTTTGTTCTGTGAAAAGTTACGCAGTTTTACGTAAGCACAGCACTTTCTTTTGATTATTTTACTACGCAGCTAGTTTAAAAGACCGTAGATGAAAGTCTGCTAAAAATTACTTGTACTAACCCTTTTTTCCATAAACGAGTAAAATTTAATAAAAAGTCAGTGCAAAATGACACTTTCAAAATAGACTCCCAGAGTAAACTTTCGCGCCGTTAAAAATGCAAATAAACTTATGAAACTTTAAAACGAACTGTCAGTTTCTAAAAAAAAAAAATCTTCAAAGCAAAACTGGATTATCAATCCGCGAGGCACCGAGCGCTCCCCGGGAAAAACGCTTTATCTCTATTAACCCGAATACTTCCGTCGACGCGTCAAACGCGGTGTCATCGGCAGCCATCTGAACTCTTCCCCCCGCGGGCGCTCCGGTCGGCCGAAAATATTTGCGCGCCTTTTTGTTCGCTCGCGCGCGGGTCGAACGAAGATTTCAGTCGTCCGCGTCCTTTGACCAGCGGAGCGCGCGCGCGCGCGGCCCCGCTAATCAGCCGAGGGGGTGGAGGGTGGCTCGGAGAGACAGTCGCAGAGGGGCTACTTACCGACAGCGTCATCCCTGGGAAATGCAGGCACAGAGGGACTTCCGGCCAGTCGTTGGCTACGTAAAAGTGAAACTCCCACACTTTGTTGCGCATGTAGGTCAGCAGGGTCTGGTGAAACTGCGAAAAGAGAGAGATGGGTGAGTGAGTCGTCGGTGTGCGAGGGGTGAGGAAAAAATGTCGAGCGTGGGGGAGAATGGCCTATTTTCGGAGTTTTTTTGAAAGCCACGTGGCTGCTAAGTGCGAGAGCGGAGGGCTCTTTATTGTCGTTCCTGAGAAATGCAAGCGTCGAAGGGCGACGATCGTTTTCTTTAAAGAGTAATCGAGGGGAGGATTTTTTTTACGAGATTTTGAATTGAGGTAAACACTTTTTTGGCTCGGCTTTGTTAGGAGGGGAAATTAATTATTGGAACTAGCCTTCGCGACCTTTCACACGGCGGATTTAAAAGCTTTTTTAACTTTCTTGATCAATGAATTAAATTAGTGGAGTGCGCTGAAAATAGTTTAGAAAGTTCCCATCTTTTTTGGTCTTATTATGTAGAAAATTTTTAAACAGCTTCTTCTTTGACTTCTAATTAACACTTTTTATTCGAAAATATAAATTTTGAATTGAATTTTAGCATAATTTTATTTAAAAAATGATATAACAGTTATCTCTTTATTGCTTCGTAAAATTTATTAAAAGCTTCGAACTAATGCAATTTGTATGAGAATTGAAGAATACGTTACTTTTAGTACCAAAGTTCGGAAATCTCATCTGCACTTTTATAGCTGTAACTGTAACGCGCACTTTTTATCGACGACGTTATCATCTATTAAAATGTTTTTTCAACAGTTTTATGCCTCTAATAAGTCATTTCGTGTGGTAGCACGATTTGAAATAAATGGTCTGCAGCATTAAATTAAAAAAAATTTTGCCTTCAAAGCAAAATACCTTAATAAAAATGTATAGTACAAACGGGGGGATGAAAAGTGCATCGAAAGGCACGAGGAAAAAGTCTCAAGAGCTTTGCGCTTTTGCAATAGGATCAGCGACACTCAAAGAACTTCTATAAGGATTTCCAATGGAAGGAGGCTTTCGAAGTCCTAACGCCATTTGATGCAATAGCAATTTTTTACTTATATTTATGTTTCTAATTGTGAGATAACAAAAATATTAATTTTTTGAAAATAAATCAAATTCCTCGCACGATCAATAAGTCTGCAGAAGAATGGAATTGAATTCCATACAATGACGTGAGCTTTTTCTTTGACGTTGGTATGCTTTTTGAAATATCTCATGTTTATTTCAATCCTCCTTCGATATGCAAAGTAAAAACAAAAATTTGTACATTTTATTCAAATAGAAAATACCATTTTTATAGATATCTTACTAATAACAAAAAACGTAAAATGTTGAATGTCACCCAATACACTTTATTGCCCAATAAAAAAAAATATCGACTTCAATTTTGCGTTTAGTCCCTCAGCCCTTCAAAAAAATTTAAATTACCTCACCGCCCCCGCTTCGAAGTACGAACCAATACGCGAGTAACTGCCGCATAAGTTTTAACACTTAAATTAAAAAAAAGCTCATAAAACGCAGAGACCACTCCGCACCCCTTTCCCCTCGATATTGCACCAGTTTTTATTTCGCACTGCGGCTACGCAATCGCGAATTCCGAATTATCCTCCCCCCGCAATGTCAACGCCAGCCTCGAAACAAAAAAAAAACGCCGCGTCGCACGAAATTTCAACAAATCCCAATACGTCAAAAAGGCGCACCCGTCGCATAACGAGCCCTGACCTTCCGTGCACATCCCCCCGTCGGTAAAAAAAAAAACAGGCTGCACGCGCGGAGCCTGTCGGAGCGATCCATCCAGCCGCGAAAGTCGTCGCTCGAACTGCCTTATCGCGTGAAGGGGGAGGGGGGCGGAGGGCTGAATTTATCCGGGTGATTTGGCGCTCGCGAGCTGTCGTGCGCGGCGCGGATTCGCGCGGGGGTCAAGGTCGCGTCGCGCCGCTACCACCGCCGCCGTCTTCCCGAGCGTTAGCGCGAGTCGTTGGACTTTGTATGCGGCTCCCGTTTCACTTTTCGAACCGACGCTTTTTTTCCCGCGCGTGCCGCGGCCGCGAGCGCTTAAGGACGTTGTCGTGCCGCAGTGGTACTCAAATTAGTTAACATCGCGGAAATTTTTATTAAAAACTACTACTTTAGTTAGAATGTCTTATTTAATCTATATATATTAATAAAAAAATGAGGGTATAAAAAGAAGGTATATGATGCGATGATATAAGAGTGAAGAATTGAAAAATCAGTTCCATTTCAGAAAAAATTAAGCCACTCTAAGGGCGATTAGTTCACTTGTCATTCGAATCGAGTGTTTTTTTCACTGTTTCCCTGTAGATGAGAATTTGTTGGATCATTTTTCACGAGAATAGATACTGCAGTAATTACGGTACAATCCATTAATTTCGTTAACTTATTAAATAAGAAAAATTGAAGAAAATACTATCGTTAGAAAAGTTTGTTAATTATTATTAATGAAACAGTGAAGTAGTAGGAGGCTGCAGGAGATTTCAAGTAGAAAGGGCAGAATTGCGCCAGACATTGACAAATGCCTAAAAGTAATTTATCGTAATAACGAAATGCTTTGAAAAAAAGAAAGGAAATTTTCTGTCTATTGCTTCTCTTGGCATTCCAAGAAATTTTACGATTCTGTTTTTACGTTAGCCTAGTGTATTGCGACCTTGAACGCTTATACGATTGCGTGAGAAATTTTCAAAATTCATTATGCCCAGGAACTGCTATGCGTGTAACATTAATTATCACATTTGCAAGTTCATTTAGAATTAATGTGGAATAAAGAAATGTTGCTTTTCCGTAGCAATAAAAAATAATTTACTTGCAAAATAACATAATTATTTATTAAAATATAACTTTTTTATAATCCTTAATTTTGAATAATTAGCTTTACTGCAACTCAGCCTTACTTTTAAACTTTTACTATTAAAATAAATTAATAAATAATTTGACATCTAGCCAATTCGCTGCTGAAAGCACATTACGTCGAGGCTTCATTAAAGATCTACAAGAAACTGAGAATAAAGAGAGAATGTCGCTTCCCCATTTACAAAGAAGCTCCTAAATCTTCGAAATAAAGAAGGAAATAAAAGCTCGGCCTCCATAAATTTCGACCCAATTCCGGCGCCGGCGTCGCGCTCAAAGGGAAAAATCGGTAAAGCACCGGGCACACTCGTGTATACACAATCCGCTCCCATGAAAAAGCAAGGAGATCAGCGCCGCGACCTTCGGCGCGGAAGCGAAGTCGCGGCGGGCGCGCGTATACGCGTAGCCGCGCGCGTAACCTTGACCCCGAGCCTGCGGCATGCAGGAGGCGGCGGCGGCGGCGCGGCGAAGTTCACGATCGCGCGCCGCAGCGTCGGGGACCGCGTCGCGCGCGCTTGCCGCAATGCCACGGGGAAAACGGCGCTTTATAACTGCGCCGGAGATTTAGCCGCTGTGACGTCGCCGCGACGCGGGGACTCGGCAAGTTTTCCCGACGGCCGGAAGGGGCGGGGGTGGAACTTTTTTTTCGGGGCGACGCGCGAGAAATGCGAAGTGAAGCGAGGATTTCGGAGGATCTGGCGCGAGTTTGCATTTTTGTAGGCGAGGGTCGAGCAGGAAACTTCGAGGCGGCGCTGATGAAGAGGCCGAGAAGTTTTTCGCTTCGAGCGTTTAATCGAGAGGAATTGAGCGTTCGATTCTTTTTTAAATGGATTGAGAATTGGAGGAAGGATTTATGACAGAGGTTAACGTTGTGATTGAAATTTCATTCTTTTTTTTAATTTTTTGTATAATTAAAGTTATACAGTGCGAACATCTTTGTATAAAAACTTTTTTAAACTCGTAATTTAACGGTTAAAAGTTTCCACATTTTATTATTGCGAATAATCCTGAAAATCAGAAAAGTTGCGTTGATTTGAAATTTTAGCACGCTATTTCAGTCTGTACAAGACACTTGAAAACTTCGCATTTATTTCGTTCGCAACTTTTTAAACCTACTTTAGTTCTGTCTGGAGCGAGCATGAATATGTAGCAGTATACACGCTCGCGGAAGATAAAAATAAAGTAAATTTCAGTACGGCTTTGTTTCTCGCTTCGGATATGTGTACCTTATTTAAAGAACTTCGTATACTTATCAAAGTTGGAGTGCTGCACACGACAGTGTTTTAGTTTGAATTTCAATTTTTAATTAACGCTAAAATGTCGAACGCGCGCAAAAAAAAGACGCAGCCCTGGAAAATTCTATTAACGTTTATAATTAATTTCAAATAAAAAATTTGTATTTAAAATTCAAATGATAACTTTTTTATAATATTGAAAATATGTTTGCTCTTATAAGAAAATATGTTATTAACTAGATATTTGATATAGAAAAATGTGTGATCTGAAAATTATAAAGAAAATCATTAAAAATGCGAGAGATGCACATTTTTAATTAAAGAAAATACATTATTTCGCGTCCGTGAATTCTTCTACAAAGTATTTGTAAACGAAGACAAAAGGTAAAGGCTGAAGTTAGCCAAAGGAAAGTAGGTACTTTCTGCGCTACTGTCCAACGGCACGGATACTTGAAACTTATACTTTGTACAGATTCTCTTGGTCTCGAACAATTCGACTTTTTCTCATTTATATCCGGCAGATACTTTAAGGTTTCTGTTTATGACTATAACGACTGTATGTTTAAATATACTTTCTGAACAAGAAAAGGTGACATTGAAATTCTGCAGAAAGTAAAAACTTTAAAAACAGCATGAGGTATACGTTTTTACAATAATACCTGTAAAATAACAAGATTTGTGTATTGTTGTAGCTAAAAACACGATACTGCTTTCAGAATTTTAAATTCATCAGAGAATTGCGCATTGCTTCATCGAACATTTCATTTGTTTCTTTTGATATCAAAATTTTTCCAGTTTCATTGTTTATTTTTAGTACTCATTTTTTAAATTAAATTGTGTAACTATAAAAAAGAGAAAATAAAAAAGAAACAGTTTCATCAGGAAGTCGAGTATTGACGTCTTATTGCGCAACGATTAAATTTTCAAATAAACACCCCCGTTCTCCAAGACGCGTACATCGAAGAAAAAAAAGCAATTACTGAAATTACTTTTACTGAAATTTTTCCGCTCCGTAAACAGGCGTACTAAATAAAGAAAAAAAAATGATAATAAAGGAAAATGTTAAGCTGCGCATCGATCGAAGAATCATTACAGCGCGGAGCTTTTTTTCTCGCGGCGCTCGTTAAAGCCGAGGCGCTATTACCGGTCTAGGTACACACGTAGCCGCGGAGGGGAGTCTTAATTCGAGCGGCGTAACGAGTTAATCAAGCCATCCGGAGCCAATTTGCCCGTAGTCTCGCACGTGCGCCCCCGGATTTTCGGATGCCGCGCCCTCCGAACTTCGGAAATTTGCGTAAGTCTTATTAACGCGCCGGCGCAAATCCGCGGCGCGTGCGAGCACGAGTCCCTCCTCCGCGCAGGGGAACGATTAATTTTTTCTCCTTTATTTCGTGAAGGTGCGCGCGCGGGGGAAAGAGTCGCGTGACCGGTGGCACTTGAAAGCGCACGGTTAGGCGATCGATGGGAAATAAAACGCCGTGAGAATTTAGGAATTGCGTATTTTTCGGTCCGTTAGCTAAGTTCCCATTCCGGCGTTGGGCGTTTCTTTCGAGTCGTAAGCTTCGGAATTACTGTTTGCGGTATATTCTTGTAAGTTATTTTTATCTCCTTCTATTTTGGAATGTTTTTTGATTTAGCGCTAACTTTAGAATTTTTGTTTGGCTTGATAACTTTAAGTTTCATTATAAAAATTTCTTAGATTCAATTTTTTATCAAACGTAAATATTTAAAATCACAGGAAATTTAAAAAACGAATCTCTACTAAGATATTAAGATTTTAAATAAAATACTGTTGTTGCGTGCGGAGCAACTTTGAATGCTGCTTCGAATCAAAAAAGAAAGAAAACAATCGCGCAAGATTTTGATCTATCGGCAATGAATAAAGTTTTGAGTTGGATGGTTATTTTTGGGATTTCGATCAAAAATTCCTACCGTATCGCTGCAATAAATTTAAATAACATTGAAGAAAGTGGTAAGCGGAGATTTTGATCGATTGCCCGCCTGTCCGCCTTGGAAAAAAATCGTGAAAAGGGATATTGGCAGCTAAGTACATAATGTTTATTTAGAATTTTTATTATTCGACCTACTTTTGCCTGGTGCTTGTCAATCAATCTTCTCTCAAATCGGGTACACGGCCCGACGTACGTGTTAATACACCGCATAACATCGAGATGCCATGGGCGAAGATGAAAAATTTGTGTTATTCGGACTATTTTTCCGCCGTTTTATGATACATTATTGATTTTTATCTCATTGCGAAAAACAATTATTTCACTTTTAGGTATAGAGGGGGGCGGAGCTTGATGAAAATGCCTGAAAACAATGGGACCGATGATGGAAAAATAAAATGTTAAAATAACGAAAAGTAAAATTGTAATTTTGCTTACACGAAAAAAATGCTCTCCTAAAAATAGCAATAGTCAATTTTAATATTCTCGAAGATTGATATTATTGAATAAATTGAAATTGTCTCTTAAAAATTTTAGTAAAACTATTCTATTAAAATTTATTATTATTTCGGTAAATTTAAAACGTTGTAATAGACATTTTTCTCACGTTTTACTTACAGTTTTCTTTCAATAGATGATTTTTTTCAAAATTAAACAACTTTTCTAATACACCATCTGCCCTACTTTACGCGTATACCCCATTATACTCTGCTCTTCCTTACAAAACTATTTTTTTTCTTTTTTCACGTTGCAGTAATGGAAGTGAAATTAATATCGTTCGCAGTGCGTTGAAGGAATTTAATTTCGCGTGGCGAAAGAATTTCTAGAAGGGGAAACGCCGTACATTTAACGATTACACTTACTTTGAGAGACTCGGGCAGGTAAGTGGCGAGGAAGTCCAAGAGTTGAGGTAATTCGTCAGCGGCTAACAGTCGAAAGTTCCGGCCCTGTTCCAGCACCTCTGGGTTCTCCATGCTGAAATTAATTATAGATGTTTTAGCCAAGTGGCACAAGTACAAGGAATGCAACTATATTTTATTTAAAAATCTTAGTATAAAAGTTTCATCGGTACTTTATGTTTATTGATATTGTATCTTATTTGATTAGAAAATTTTATTTTGCAATAAAAAATGAATGTCTCAGCGAATATCGTAATCATTGTTTAATAATGATATTCATAATTCACGGGTACGATTTTTAATGTACAGTAATTTGGTTTTTATTGGAATTGTATATCAAGTCCCTTTAGAAAATGTCGCATCTAAATCCCACGCGATCCATTGTATTTCGATCGGTCACTGGAGTATTCGTCGGTTTTTACGGCCAAGACGCGAAGCTATATCCGTAAAATAAAAAGCGAACGCCGACCATGAATCTTCTTCGTTTTTTTTTCATAAATTTCGTCATTTGTTACTGCCTTTTTCCAAAGGGGATCTTTTTGTCTGCTCGACTTTTTTAATCGACGCTCCACCCCCTCTGTTTGCCCAGGAAACTACTTGTGAGCGGGGAGGGGAAACCCCGAAAGCAGGGAAAATCCATTCCAAGTGTAGCTGGATTCGGAATGTTTGGATCCGATGTTGTATCGCTTCTCGAGTGCCTAAGCACTGGAACCAATATGTTTTCCAACTTCTACTGTCTTCCTATAAGTGCGCGGTATTCGTTACTATATACCTAATACGTTTACAGTGTGGAAAAATAACTTGTATTAAAAAATTTGTGGACGAAATAAATTACAATAAAATTTACTGATAATTGTAAAGATTCGGATAAATTTCTTAGTAAAATAGCAAGGTCCATTTTCAGTTTCTTTTACAAAAAATTACTTTATTAATAATTATTAAATTTTTGCACAATAGAAAATAAGACTAAATAAAAAAGATTACCCACACTGCTATCAATCACTGAAAATGGCTTTCTGTCTTCGTGTCCAAAATTGATATCAATTTTATTAATTCCTCTTTTATGCTTTGTCCCACAATCTTTTACAATTAATTATAATAATTTATACAAAAAAAAATTTCGTTCAAAAGCAGAACAAGCTACTCAAGAACCTATTTCACTTAGTATCTGCTTCTGATTAGTCATTTATTATTCACTAACGTGAAGCACGTCGCTGGAACTGCTAACACAGCCACCTAAGTTCTACAAAAGACTATAGAGACTTTTCCATTGTTTATTCATAAAGACAGACTAGCACCAGTCGACCTGAGGACGTTGCACTATAATGAAGCTATGACTTAATTTCTTCACTGGTAATATTCGATGCAACGAACTTTTCTCGTCAAAACACCTCGCTCGCTATATTTAACAGTGTTAATTTTATGGCGAGAGTGAAAATGACAAAAGGTATTTAAATTAGTTCAGTTGAACTGTGCGCATGTTCCGACTTACTTTTTTACTAGCGTAATCACTTTTTTGCTCCACAGCTAATGTTACTTTTATTAAGTTTTTTATTTCAAACAGGATATCGATAAAATGTTGATCGCGGATATAACGTAAGTCATAAAAGTTTTACGCCAAAATCGATTTGGCGAATTTGTAGCTGTACTCGGGTACACACATCGCAAGTAATTTTTTGGCCTGAATTTGATGAAAATTATGGCGCCGTAATTATTTAACGAAATTTTTACAGACACTAAATAAAGATTCTTAATTCCCAACTTCAGATAAAAGTTTCACACTCCGTAGAATTTACATTACCCCACATTTTAAACTTTTATTAAGACAAAGTCACGTACATACCAACCCCAGTTAAAGTTCCTCACTTTTTCCCACTCGACTTCCAATACTCCTCCATTCAAATGCAAATCAAGTTATTATTCTCGAAGGTACACTCTTAGCCCACTCATGCCCGAAGAAATTCCTTAAAGCGCCGGGCACCTTGGCGCCGATTATCATAACCTCGAACGGGAATTCCGCTCGTCCGAAAATCCGGCTAAGGCGGCAACGGTGGAAATTAGAGAGAAGAGAGCCGCGTCGCGCGCGAACCACGGAAATTCTTCCAAAAGCCGCAGTAGTTCGAGTCCGGGTACGGTCGGACGCCGCCGCCGCGGGAATCGATCTAAGACGCAATTATTCAAATATCCGCTCCGGCCCGAGTCAATTATTCATCCGCGGGGACGGCTTGGCTCGCGCCGAGAGGAGGAAGAAATTTTCGGTGTCGCGGTAATAATAATCCGACGGGATTAGGGTGATGCGCGGGGGGAGGGGCGCGCCACGTGATTCGCCCGACGCTCGAGATGCACCGCTAATGGTTACGCTCGGTGCTTCGCGCGCGGATTTGAGTACCGCTTTGTTTGCAGTCTAGAGGTGAATTTCCGCCGGGTTGTTTTATTTTTGATCGCTGAATGGATGAGAGAGGGATATTCGGGGAGTCAAGTTTGCGTGCCTGTTTCGGAGCGGATCAGCTGTTTAAACTTGTGTCTATTTAATTTTGGAAGTTAACTTTTGACTTTAACGTTTAAATATGTAACTTTATTCGTGAAATTTAGATATTGATATATAGGGGGAAGCGGGGTACAGCGGGCCATGGGGCATAACAAAAGAAATAAAAATATTTATTTTTTATTATAAAAACTAATACTTATTTATGTTTATTTATTAAACATTAATATTTGCTTTCCTTTAGGAAAGTTTGTTATGTTTATATAAAAAAAAATAATTACGATTGATTATTATTTTTTCAAATTTTCTTCTTACGTAGAAAAGATAGAGCAAAAAAAATCACGAAAAAGCAAAATAAAATAGCAAGCGAAAATTTGGTGAAATCAGCATTTTGTATTTCCGGAGATGGTAAACTTATCGATATTCGCAGGGTCGAAAGTGACTAATCCTATTTGGTTAGGTAACCCACTGCGCTCGATACGCTTATCGAATTATAAAATGCGTCCTGATATTGTCTGGACTTACCGTAAACATAACAAGAAAGCTACAGGTAAGAACAAATCCAATAAGAGTTTTACAAAGCTACTTGTTGTATACACAATTCTAATGCTTTTCTATAAACGAACGCATACAAATTTATTGTTACGATAGTGCAGAATTTTATTAATTTCTTAAGTAACGAGAAAAATAATCAGACCGACGAATACGCTAAGGGTACTCGAAGAAATGCACTTTGAAATCTCAGGGAAAAGATTATTTTGCCTCCGCTTAAAATATAATTAAATCTGTCAACGGTATAGTAATAGAGTCACAATGGGTTTCTATCGATTTCTGACGTGAGGGAGCTACGAATGTTTTCATTTCTAAATCCATTTAAAATCGTGGCCTAGAAAAGACTGTTTTTGTAAAAACAATTTTTATACAAGTTTTATAATTCTACATTTATTTACGTAAGTATAAATAGATTTATAGTGGTTAGAATACAATTACTGGTGAGCACATATTGAATTATCAAAGTAACGTTAGGTACAATAGCAAGTGCTGCAGATATTTCGTTTGATTGGATAACTGGGATTACCTATTGAGCAAATGCACTAACTGATAGAAACAAAGTTGAAATGGAAATTATGCGCGCAAGTTCGCTTGCACTTAATGAGCAAGTTAAGCGCATTCTAGGTTCGTACAATTTTCAGTAAGTAGAAAATCCGTAGGAAAATCAAGCTGGTAAATTACATAAATTTGAATAAATAACATAGATTTAAAAATGAAAATCGAATCCATCAGTAATTAATTATAGCTCGAGGAATAAAAAGTATATTTGAGAAAGGAAATGTGATCTGAAAGATACTTCAACTTTTTCGACTACCACATTTCAGAACTTTGAAAATTACGTGAATCTTTTACTATCGCCTGCACCTTCTTTTGTCCCTCGCTTTGATGATTTCGAAGAAAAATTACGACCCGTTCAACTTAATGAATTTGCGTGCGATCGCGGATTTAAAGCCAGTTTGATGCTCGAGAGTTACTTACGGCGGTGCGGTGAGCCAGTGCATTGTGCGAGGGGAAGCGACCACTTACTTTGCGCCCAACATTCAGAGCGAGTACGTCTCACTAACCGATTCAAACTACTTTTCTCGCATCTCCTAATTAAAGGTTTGTGCATACGGAAAGTCGTTTAACGAAATATTTTTCCCCGGATATAAACTTGAATGCAAAAGAATAATTATAGTTTTTCCTTAAAATTGTTAATTCATTTGTAAAAAATGTTTAATTTTTATTAACTTAAATTAAATTATCATTTTGAGAAAATAAGTTTATCACGTAAAGAATTTCTTACCGATGGAATTTCATGCGGGAGTACAAGTTAGATACGCTAGAAGCGCATGTCTTGTTTCTGCGCATTAAAAAATAGAAAATGCACAAACATTTGAAATCTATTGTGCTTACCATTTGTATAATTAATTCGTGGCTAATTTCACTCTACACACCGTGATGCTTTTTATGATAAAATCGTGCAGTGCTTACGTTGTATCTATGGATGCCAAAATTGCACGAGTAGCCAGTAAAATAAACATTGTATATGCATATATTTTGTCAGCATGACTACTAAACAAACTAAAAGAATGTAAGTTCAATCAAGCGAAATTTATTTTTTAGATAAATGATAATTTATTAGAAATAAGAACTAAAAGGCCTCAGAAGTACTGACTAGCAGAATATTATCAGGTATGCTGTAGCTACAAAATAATTAGTTCATTTTTTTCACCTTTCTTTATATCTATTTTTCCGAAATCAAACTAAACGATTCAGTAGATAAAAGTCAATAATCCCCACATCAATTTTATAAAAGAGAATCTCATTTAAGACCCGTTAATTATCTCTTACACAAGAACGTAATCTCCCGCGTGTAAACGCGATCGTCCCACAAAGCAATTTACACCCGGCCCGGTAAAACACGCGAAACGAGGAGCGCGAGATAACGATATCAGCGCTCGAGTTTATCAAATCAGCCCCGGCTCCGACGTAACGAAAAAAAAAAAAGAGGAAAGAGAGGGTATGTCCGTGCGTTCGGCGCGCAACACCTCTCCTCCCTATTGGGCGCGGGACATATCGATCGCCCGTGGGGCTAAACGTTTCTCTCCCACGGCGCAATTGAATAAAGAATCCGGGGGCACGCGAGCCGGCCACGATTACCGAGCGATTATCGATCGGCCGCTCCACGTGCGAGGCTGCTGCACGCGCGGCCAAGTTGAAGGGACGATCTGTCCCCCGTGAGCGAGGAGCCGAGCAGGCGCCCTTTGAGCCACTGGGTTAAGAGCGGGGTTTTATCGACGCCGTACGGGGGAGAGAGGCCACGGTAAGCGGAGGATGCAATTTTAAATACCTCGAGTGTTTTAGCGGCTCGGTATTTTGCGCAGATCGCTTCTCTTTTCTTCGTTGGATGCTTAAT
This sequence comes from Eurytoma adleriae, assembly GCA_900480045.1. Classification (NCBI taxonomy): domain Eukaryota; kingdom Metazoa; phylum Arthropoda; class Insecta; order Hymenoptera; family Eurytomidae; genus Eurytoma; species Eurytoma adleriae. Next base: position 25,128 of record UXGC01000186.1, on the reverse strand, counting down.
GGGCCTAATTGGCTTAAGCTAGTTCGATTATTGCCTAGGGGAATTATTAAGTCAATTTTTTATTTCTTTGTTGTTAATTTTGTAAGATCAAATAAAGTAGTCGTGCGAGGAGGGAGGTTGTACGTAAGACAATTATTTTTAATCAAGGCTTATTTTTTTCTTAGAAAATTTCAGTGTCAGTTTCCGAAGGTTCTTTAATAATAATGCTTCATTATTATAGCGTAAAAGTTTACAAAAGAAGTAGCGAACAATTACATTGTGTGTAGCATCAATATATGATTTATGATTATCCCTTCGAAGACTATTCCTTAAATTTTCTGTGAAACAAAATAAACTTTATTTGAATTATTCCCGCATTTCTTAAAATAATTTTCCAAAAAAGTCTTTCACTTTATACGCTCACATTATTTAACCACATAAAATTAATGACAATTATTTTTCAAAATCCCTTTGGCATTAATATAGAAGTACCTAAATTTTTTATTATCGTAAAAGAGCAAAGCTATTTCATTTTAAATGCAAAAGGATTTTTATGTACTTCATACTCCACTTATACAATTTTAAAACATTTGTTTGCGAGTAAACTTATTTCTGAGTAAAAATTTAAAAAGGAATTTTTATTATTAATTTTTATTATTATTTCCAAAGGAAAGTTTAACTTGTAATTATTGTCGTGTAAGGAGCGAAGCTTGGCGCAGCGGAGTGCTAAATATAACGAGGCTCCTTTTCGAAACGTATAAATAGCTTTTTTATCCTAGCATCGTATGAAAATTTTTATCTCCCCGCAAAGGCGATAAGACACAGGAAATATAAAATACACACGTATTCTGCACGTAAAATGCACATGATGATGATGGTCATGTACCGCGTGTGAGGCTACCCCGTACTTGACCTACATTTCTCATGTATTTTATGATAAACGTCAATCACTCCGCCGGTATCATCCCCGTACTCCATCGCATTACTTAGCTGCGTGCGAATAAATCCTCAATTCTATTGAAATGATTATTTACAACTTTTATATAAATATATAAAATTTAAAGTCTTCGTAAGAATTGACATTTTATTTTACAGTTTAATTAAAGTGCATATTACAGCAGGTATATAATGTATTAAACCATTTTTTATTTCATCTTTTGTGCAGAAATTACTCCTTAAATAAGAAATTACTTTTGCCATAAAGCGAGCAGCTTGTGGATAAAAAATGGTTTCACATAACCAAGTAATAGTCAGTATCCATCAAAGAAATTTTCTAAAAATCTAAAAAATAATATACATTTTCTAATAAATAATATTATTAATTAAACTTCAAGAACAACGTCAATCGTGTAAACACATTACATCCCCCATTCATTAAAGCATAATAAACTATATTACCTACTAGTAATTGTTCGATAATGAATAAAAGGAGGATAATGTCGTATCAATTACAGTAAACGGTCTATTAACTAATTATTTTTTCAATTTGATTGATGAGCACACGCTCGCTCGGCCTTCAATAATCGAAATTCGTCGCCCGTTACATAATTTTAATTTATTCAATCAATTGTGTATCGATTCGTTTTACGAGCCGCGCACACACGAGGTCAAGCGGCGAATGCTGCCCGGATACGTAATTGCAGTTCTTAAGTCAAGTGCGGCAAAGGATTTATACGCGCCAATCGAAATTTATCCAATTTTTCGTTTAAAGTGCCGCACTGCTCCGGGGTCGCGAAACTTTTCACCCCCTTTTTTCCATCGCGTTTGTTTTAAAAGTTTCATTTTGCACCCCGAACGCGAGAAGATACATTGTTTAAGTTTACGGGGAAATCGCTCTCGTCCGCGCGAAATGAAATTAAATAATCGAAGAATTTAACGCAAACATTTTGTCGAAATTTGAATTATTTTAATGGGTTTTCCGACGGTAAATGTCCTCGCGAGCGTAACGTGATATTTTGAAGATATCGTCTTTAAAATTCGATACGGCAGGAGTAAATTGAATGAGACCGTCGTATGACGATATTTCTGTTCGAGCTAAAAATGTTTTTTATTGGAATAACAAATCATCGTGAACTTATTTTATAAATGAAATTTACATGCCGCACATATTCCAAAAATATACATTACTCCAGTGTTGCTGATTTACATGGTTAGCGTATTTTTCTAAATTTCAATTTAGCAAATACGAGGTTGAAAATACACTCCTTACGTAAAATTATTTTTCTGAATTGTAGCAACGAATAAAGTTATTTTTACAGTTTCTTTCAATTTACAAATGAAAGGCAGAGGCAAAAATTAAAATCGATTACGAAACACAAATAAGCTGAAAATGAGTGAAGTCAGGAATAAACTAATAATTACGTAGTCTATCAAAGAGGAACGAAATGTCAACCCAGAATGTAGAACGAGTTTAACGACTAAACTTTCGCGTCAACGGCTCATATGAAATGCAGGCACAATAGGGTAGAATTGGGGATTCTTTTGAAAATTTGCCCCGAGAGCTTTTTCATTTAACTTTTACATGCTATTTTCTTCGTCACATTTACTTTCTTTGCTCATTCCTTTATAATTTCATTGTTAACAGATTAGTTTAATTAAAATTGACGCTAAGTATATTGTGCATTGTATTATTATAAACTCAGATTTAATTTAAATAAAAATCCTTTTCGGGAATACAAATTCTTGTAATTGTGAGCATAAATAAAGGTAAAGGAAGTTATAAAAAATACAATATAATTTAGTTGACGTCAATGTTTAATTTTGAAAAATGAAGGACGAAAAATGTTCAAAGGGCGATAACGAGTTTATAAAAAGGAAGTATATACTTTACGCGGTTTATGCTTAAAATAGCCAGCGATAAATCGAGGCATGCAAATTGTAAACGAGTCCAATATTGTACACCGCCGTACTATAATGATTCAATAGGCCTAATTTTTGGTAAACGCCATTGTCACGGAAATTTCATCATTCGCCTGCAGATTTTTTTAACGACATTTATTCTTTACATAAAATAACTAAAAATAGAACACAGAGTTGTCATTAAATTATTTGAATTTATTATTTGAATTTTGGAAAGTTTCGTTTGAAGTAATTTGAATTTTTAATGAGCGACGTATATTTACTTCACACTTTTTAAATTAATCTACCTAAGCAACTTCATCCATTTATTTTTAAGTTTACTTTTATTTTATGCGCTTACTTAAATAAGTGAATGGACACATTCTACGACAAAAGACAAGTACAAGTAAAAACTTATTACAATAAGTGGAAGTTATTTCATCCAAAATAAGTGTATTTGAGTAAATATTTACTAAACAGCGTTTTACCCTAATTTAGAATTTTTCCTACTTTGAATTTAAAAAAGCATTAATTTGATGAAAAGATTTTTCTAATAAAAAATTATTCTACACAGTTAAAAGATCCATAAAATCTTTTAAATAATTCATTCTCTTCTACTTATAACAACCAACAACAATTAAAAGTAAATAAAAGAAACTAAAATCTTGTCTAAACAAAGAATTAGCGCTGAAAGAATAGCGGTGAGTATTTGAAAAGGACAAAAGCGTCGCAAACGTGATTCAAAGAAAGGGGATAGAAAGCGCGCTGCTCTCCATAATGCAAGGAAAATACCGGGGGGAGGGAAAAACGAAAGACGAGAAGAAAGGAGGCGAAAAGTCGCTCTCAGTGCGACACGTGTGCGTCCGCGCCGCATCCATCCTGCGGTACCTCGAGTGAACACGCCGTCAATTGGCAGTACTGGCCGCGCGCGGCAGATGTGCGATATCTAGGTAAAGCGAAGGCGGGAAGGCTCAGGTGGGCAGACCTGCGAGTCCTTGGTCCCCGCAGCGGGGGGATTCCTGGAGCGGCGAGTCACGCGCCGCGTCTAAATTTAGGCCTCGCAATGTCTTTCGAAAAAAAGGGAGAAAATTGAATAAACGCGCGCAAAATGCATCGCGCGGTGACCCGCTCCCCTCCTCTCTCGTTGTTACCTTAACGGCGAGAATCTGGTTTGATTTTTTCGGTCGTTCGCAAATGAAATGCGATCTTGTTTTAAGATTCATGAAAAATTTGAAATTCATCTTTGCGAGGCGCTGTCGCATTGGTATGTATGTAGCGCCGGCTTTTGAAGTAATGCAACTGTGCTTCGAACAAGTCGCTCGGAAGTGAAGATGTTTAAAAAGTCTTTAAGAAATCGATCGCTGCTATCGGAACTTTTTGAATAAATTTTTTATGAGCTTTTCTGGTGTATTTTATCCTCTGCGAAATATACCGAGAGAATGCGATTGTTAATTATTACGCGGCTTTCATTTTTTGCGTTTAACAATATATTTTAATTTAATTAAGTTATCCGACCGATGGAAAAAAATTTTTGGAATTTAATTTTATTTCTTATTTTATATTATTAATATAAAAAAATTGTTTTTTTTTTTGCTTAGCAGACGATATTTTATTGCATGACTGATTATACCTGTGAATGCAACATTGAATGACATGTCAAGTCTTCGGCGCCATCAATATCCTATGTTATAAATTACATCGAATATATTCCCTTTTCTCTCTCATTTTATTTGATCATTTATTCATAAATGTGATCAAGAAAAACTGACGTTCCTTTTCGAAAAAAAGTAAATAGGAAAATATGTTATACGTATACGAATAATTAACGAAATCTTCGCCATTCACTAAAATTATACGCGAAACACCTTCAAATTCACAAGTTATATTATATATATAGAAAAAATTATTCTTTCCTTTCTTTTTTTAGAAACATTAATTGTATGTAATTTATTTTTTGTACTTAAAAAAAAGTAAGCAGTAAAAATTACATTTTAAGAATTTCACTACGCTAATTTTAGAAAGAATCTTCTCTGGTGCACATAAAACGATTTCATTTTACAACCAAATTAAATAAAAAAAACTACATCCCTTAATTACAAACGCCTACGGAAAATCTAACGGCGAAACAGCCTGTAATAATCCCTTCCGCGCCTTAACGAGAGCCACGTCGGTTAATGAAATAGCGCGGCGCCAAACAAGCCCCAATTCCTTAGGCCGTCTTCTTTTCGGCGTGAGCGCGCGGGGCAGCCTGTGATTTGCACAATGCGCGAACCGGCTATTTGCGCTGCCACCGCGGGGCGGTATGCACGCCGTTCAAATGAGAAACCCATTCACCGCTCGCGTTTCATCGCGCGTACGCTTTCGCGTCCCGCGGAGAGCGATTACCCGAGCTATCGTTTTCGCCGTGTACCGCGAAAGCCACCCAAGCACCGGTGCAAAATTTCTCTCTTTTTTCTCCCTCCCGGCGTGAAATTACCGCTGCGTCGCGGTAATCCCCGAGACGGCCGGGGCTGATAAAAACGTTTCACGCGCTCCTCGTCGGGGATCTCCTTAACCTTCGACACTCCACGTTCCGCACGATTCAATTTCGTTTGCCATTTTCGCTTCGCCGCTGGAGCATCGACGGATCGTGAAAAGAGGGAGGATAGATAACGCGAGTAACGTTGTCAACGCGTCGAATCGAAGCGCGAAAAAAAGGCGCCCCTAAGAACAAAATTCGAGCGCGCAGTGCATAACAAAAGGGCTAAATCAATAAACGACGGTGAAACACAACCTTAATCTTCCGCGGCTCATCGCGCGCGATGCGCACCAGAGCGAGCGAGCACCGGGCGCCGAGCGCGGGCACCCGGAGCGGCCGCGACGGGGACCCTGCCCCGCGTGCGCCCCGGAGAGGCGTCTCGGCGCTGCCCCCGCCGAAACTCCAGAGCGGAGAGCCGGCGTGCGGCGTGATGTGTGCCCTATACTCCCATCGATCGGGCGCGCTCGCTCTTATTTTTTTTTTTTTCTCGCGATTACTTTCGACTCGACTGGCTTTACCTGGGTCTCGGGGCCGCGTCGCCGCGCGGCTGCACTGGGGCGTCCTCCTCGTCGCCGGGGGGGCGTCCGCTCCGCTGCTGCTGCTGGGCGCCGGCGGCAGCTGCGTCGCGAAGTGGGGGGGCAGCAACACACACGGGCGAGCGCGCGCAGGAGATGAGAGCACTGCCAGCCGCCCTCGCCGCCCCCGGAACCCGCACTGGCCGCCCCGCGCGCGCCGCGTCTCGCTCGCTCGAGGCGCGCGCGCAGAGCCGCGCAGAGCCGCGCCGCCGGCCTCCCCCGCCCCCCGCGCCACCGCCGCCGCTGGGCAGCCGAGGCGTGCGAACAAGTGCGGTGCAAAAGTGCCGGACGAAGGGCGAGGGAAATCTGGCTTATCGGCCGGCGGTGAGTGGAGGGCCCTTCGATTCCGCGGGAGTATTGTGCGCGAATTTTTCGGATTTTAGGGATTATTGTACGTGGTATTTTCAACCCCTTTTGTAGTGTTGGAGTTTGGCAATGTTGATGATGTTCGTGGCGAGGGTAGCTGGTTGTCTATAGGAACTCATATTTCTTAAGGGACGCTACAAATGGTTTCTAATGGAGAAAGGTAATATTTTTTGTATAACGAATAGATTATTCTATTCTTCACTTTTATGGACATTGTTGTATTACAGTCATGTTATTTTTTTTTCATTTTTTAAAAACTGTTTCTTAAAAACAATGTTCTTTTATCACTTTTCCTTTTGTACGCATGAAAAAGCGCAACAACATAAATACAATATTTTTATTGTTTATTGTGCATAGCTCCAGTAATTAAGTTTTGTTAAGTATTACTGGTAAATTTTTAAGATTTCGACGAGTGAGATTATCTGCGAGTAAAGTGTGGCTTCCGAATAATGATGTAATCTGTGTTAACTGCTAATTGAATATCTTTTCAATTTAATTTGCGCAGGATAAACTTTTCTTAACTTTTCTACATTACGGATTGCTTTGTTTACTCGCGAGATCATGTTAAACTAAATTAAAAGTTATTTTAGTAAATTTTAAACTATATTTGTATGCAAATGATATAAAATTATATTTTACTTTGTTACGGATTCTGACACGAAAAATTTTCTTGATAAAAAAATAAAAAAAAAAAAATTATATTTATCTACAAACGGGTAGTTCTATAAATTACAGTTGGATTTAATTGCATAAATTAGTAGAAACTAGTCGGTCAACCGCAGGAATCTATTTACACTTTCATCATTAATTCAACAAGTTCTCAGTAAGTTTAAATTGCAATGTTTGAATTGATATAAGAAAGCTTTTTATAAAAAGAAATATAAAAGAAACATTTATTTAAAAAAAATAACAAAAGAACATTTTTATAATATAAACTTTGTAACTATTTTCAAACATTCATATAATATCAGTTGTTTAGACAATTACAACTACATACAAACAAATGACTTTCAACGAATCACCCATAAACTTAATCCATCTCACTAAAATAAGCGCCCGCAAAGACGAAAAAAGAAGGTCCTAAACCTACGCATCCCTCAGTACCTCGCATAAAACGTAATCACGAGCATCCGCACGGCAAATTGGCGCGGGGATGAAATCCCCTCGGCGTAGCCTTCGCGATAACGAGCGGCTCGCGTATAGAGCCATACCCGTTGCGCCTCCAATTTCCCGCCGCGTCGACGCAGCCTCCGCTCGGGGGGTTGGCTCGCATCGATCGCGGCCCGCGGGACACGGTATCCGCTGCTCCGACGCGCAGTGCGTGCCCCGAGTCGCACGAAAAAAGGGCCGACTTTATTCCGCAGGTATACACGCGTGCCTGCTTCGCCCGTCTCTTGATCTTTTTCGATTATTTTTTCGGGGCGCCGTCGAAGGCCACGGGTCTGCGAGTTGGTCGAGTGTCGCGCTGTTATTCACTCTCTTCTTTTTTTTAAGGGGATGGTAGGGGGCGGGGGTCGTTAGTGGATCCTTTGATGGATTGATTTACGCGGCGGAGGTGACATTTTGCTGGTGCAGCGGCGTATTCCGGTTTTTGCGACGAGAGTGCGTATATATATGCTTTGCTATGCGGTGAGGTGGCGAATTTGTTTGGCGGGTTTCGGTATAATGATGATTAAGTGTAGGTTTGAAATAAGCTTGTGAGAGACATCTGTTGATTCAATTTATTTTTGTTATCTAATTCATTACGCGCCGCGTCCCTCGCGTGTCTATATAGAAACACGGATATTCTGACGTAATAAATTTAAGTTCAAGATTAAAAGAGTTTCTAAAAATGCGCCTTAAAAAAATGTTAGTTATTTCATTTGGACTGAATTATATTGAAGTACTTACTTACTAATTTGCAATTATTCGTTATGCCGGGATTTAAAAAGTGAATGGAAAAATTCAAGAGTAATAAGTTAATATTCAAGTGTTCAAAAGATTTAATCTTTAATGTATAACAATTCAAAGTTAGTTTATATTATTACTAAGCTGTTTAAAATGTATGAAAATTCATTTGATGAATATGCTTAATTTTTTATTTTGACATTTTAATTTATTTTCTATTGAAAAATTATTGAAGCCATTAAAAAATCGTACTTTTTTCTGTTATTATAGTGAACTATTCGTCCAGAAGTGAGTATCGATGAAAAACGCTCAGATGCAGTGTTTGCAGAGGACAACATGTGGAGTAAGTATACATACAAATGCAACAATACCTTTCACCCTGTGCATTTAATTATGCATCTTATTCATTTACACGTCGACATTAACCTACATAAACTACAACAATTAAAAGCCGTAACCAAAGTAAATTACTGTCAATTCAAATAAATCAATATTCTCGATAATAAAATTTGACGACCCGAATAAAATGCGAAATTGAATTTCTCTTCGCAGATTACCAAATACTTAAACAAGAAATAAACCGGACAAAGTGCGCTTTGCATATTGAATTTTCGAAGTAAGTGCGGTTTAAAGTAATGCCATGAGCGCCTGACAGATGACAGCACCTGCCAGTTTCGACGACTGATGTCATCTGTCGGGCAAACTTCTTGACGGAGCCGCAGCGTTGCCACGTGCGGCCGAGCTCGCCGCTCGGTAGTCTAGTTAGTGCGCGACCCATTATCACTTGTCGTCTCCTTGGAAAGCAGCGATACGCATTCCTTTCAGGAGCAAATTGCTCAATCTAGCTTGCTTTACCGCGAGGTACAGCCGAGCTGCTCACGCGAGCGCACCTCCTCGAGTATTTTATTAGCATCGAAGTTTTGCAGAAAAAAAAAAATAATATAACGACGCGTTCCGCAGTGTACGAGGGCGATAACGGATATTCACTCAGGAGTGTATTATGATCGTGTTACCTTTACAATTTTCGTCTGACGTGAGTTTTTCCGATATTTATTTTTAGTACGATGCGTGAAAATAGTTTTTTAAGCGTTGCTTGTTTTTCTCGCTCCAAAATTTTAGCTGATTCATTGATACTATAAGTTGAGCGTTTAATAATTACAAGTGTTTACAAAAAATTTCATATAAATTAATCTGATTCAATTAGTAATTAACTAAACTGATTTATTTATCGGCTTAGTTAATTATTAGTGACTTAATCCCAAATCAAGCATCATAATTTTAATTTACTATCATAAAATGAATCGTTTTATATAATTTATACTTTATACATTTTTTGTAAAAAAATTAAAAAATTCGTTTGTTACTTAAATAAATAAACAATAATAAACTACTTCTCAGCAGTAATAACTAAATCTACAAATAACACTACCAAAGAAACTAACTATACCATAAATCGTATAGTAGTACGTCTCAAATAAACTCCTCCTGCACCCACACTCTCGCGTTCAATCACCCACACGCTCGCCTCTCCGTCACAGACGCTCCATTCACACCCACCGCTCGATAAATCAAACAGAAATTCGTAACTCCCGCCTTGCCCCACGTGATCCGCACTAGTCGTGCACATAATCCACGCTGTACATAAAAGTAGAAAAACCGCGTAGATCCGACAACGTCGGCCGGCGTCTTAGTCGGCGCTCCCACGCGAGCGTAAACAAAGCGCCGCGGCCGCCCCCTCCGCGGGAGCGGCAAGACGCGCCGGTCGGCGATCGTCGGCGCCCGAGGAAGTAGGCCGCGCCGGTCGATAGTCGGGCGCGCGCCGCGTCGACGACGAGCCGCCGGGCCGTCATGCTGATCGGGCTGCAGCAGAGCGTCGCCGCGCGGCGCGAGCACGAGCGGGCCCGCCTCGACGACAGCGTCAACCTCGTGTGCAAGAGCGAGCTCGGTACGTTCGACGTCTAGTAGAGATGTACGCGGGAGATTAGCCCGGAGGTTGGTCGGTTTTTTTTTCGACTTTTTTTTCTTTACTTCGGACGGTTTGGCCGAGGAGAGACGCGATTTGCTGATCTCATCACGCTGCACTGGCACGGAAATAGATTCTCGCGGACACGCCTCGAATTGTCCTGCACCTGCTTTATGAAATCTCCGCACGCAACTATTTTGGAGCACGCTGTTGTTTTTATAAATTAAATTGAATCTTTTCTTTTATTATTTATTTTTATTTGTACGAAAATTATTTTTAATAAATTTTCATGTTTATATGTTTAAAAAAAGAAATGCGAGTTTTAGTTTGCGAGAAATATGCGACTAAACTACCGCGTGGTAGAACTCGCGTACACTGTGCATTAAACAAAATAAGTGCTAGAAGTTAATTACGTTGAACATTGATTTTTTTATTCTACTGACAACTTCATTTTAGCACGTTAAGCTTAAGCAATTATATGAAATTTTATACAAAGATTAGTTTATTAGTTTAAAGATCATCATTTATGTCGGATATAGCATAATTACTTAAAATGAAAAAAATTGCTTTCGCTGACAAAAAGTAGTTTTTAAAATAAAGTTTTTATTTCTTGTGTATGAGAAGAGTTAAAGAGGTATAAATCTGACATAGTTGCAAGAATCGAACGAGTTGACGACCCGATTCCGTTATAGATTTATTGCTGCACATGTACAAGAAACAACATTTTTACGTAACATTAATGGATAAATCGATCGCGTAAAATCTTAACGACTCATCCCACATCACGACCACAGCACAGCAATAAAACTATCTTTCGTTATAAATAACTAATCAATATTATACATCATTAAAATAAATTATTAAAAATCCTAATTTTAAAAGATCCATTAAAACTAATGAATTGTTAAATATTACTAAATGTATGGTTTTCCAACAATTAATATCCACATCTCTAAAATTAAACACCTACAATCCTTTATTTACCAATTTGTTTAAACTTGCATCCCGTATAAAAGAAAACAACCAATCGATAAACGAGTAACATTCTCACAACAAGGTATAACACGCGTATAATATCGAGAGAAAAAAAAAAGGTACTCTATACGACTCGTAAAGTAAACCCCCCGCCGTTTCCAACCGATCGACATTATATAGCTGCAGCGCCACTTAGGCCGGTGTGTTTGCTCTTTTATACCTTAGTCGTAAATTGAAGCGCGCCGGAGTGCGCAGGACACGCCGGCGAGTCTATTTTTGCGCGCCGATGAGAAATCGCTAAGTTCTATGTCCACGGCGCCGAGTCTATAGGCCTCCCGTCTACTCCGAGAAAAACTTCTTTTTAAATAATCACCCTGTTCCGCGGCTGTGCACCCCCTGCCCCCATGTCAATCGCGCCTTTTTTTCAAATTTGACGCCCGAGCACACGGCGCGTCGCTAGTTTGGCAATTTTATCGCGCGAATTATTTTGGAATGATTGGCGACGGTTTATTTATAAATCGCAATTTCAGCTGGTACGCGGTTTCGTCTGAGATTTCGCAGCGCTTTAATTATGTATGAAATAATCGATACTACGCGTGCGTGCGGTTGTCTTTTTAATTTGATCTACGTACTTTTTCAGGTGGATTTATACACTTTAATAAATAGGTCGTACGGTGTGACTTTTTAAAATAAACATTACTTTGTTTTGTTCGCAAATTAATTATCGATATTTTATAATTACCGCGGATATAAAAATTACTTACTATGATGCTGCGACGAGGAAATTTGTTATTTAACTTGTTAACGCACAGCGAAGTAAAGTTTATCGGCCGTTGACAGGCGAGGAAGCACGAGCGCGACTTTTATATCCGCTGCATAAATAATTAAGAATTTATTGTGGACTTTACTTACGAGGAAGCAGCGAGTAAGTCGCACCGAAATATCCCGGCGCGCTTTTATATTTCTAAGTGCTAAGACGCAAATTGATTCCCCGAGAAAATCGCTGCAATTTCGGTCACGTGCCCGCCCGATTATTCGCCAAACGAGAAATTTGCTTTCGCTTATTTATTTTCATTTTGATCGATTGAGCCACGTGTTTCTGCAGCTATCCAAGCTAGATTTAACAATTTTAACAATCATTTAATTTAATAAAGACTTCGCACTTTTTTTCAACACTTAATTAACAATAATTTATAAAATAATAAATAATATTATAAAACAGAAATAATCATTATGTAAGTTTTAAATGACTTCATAGAAATGTAACTGTTTTTCAGATTACATTCACAAACTGAGTATGTCCAGAAGAAAAGGCGTAAGGGAAAGACAATACGACAACGTGGATTACACGCAGCTCACAGAAACCGATAATGGTTTCGTAGATTCACAGGTATGTTACATTATCAAATTCTTTTCTTACTCGTTTGTTTTTTTAAATTAAATATAAAACATTAATAATTTTTTCAGTTTGTATCACCTCCCATAAAAATACCATGGAAGGCGATCACTCTTGCCACGCTTCTTTTCGTTGGAGGCACAGTAATGCTTGTCATAGGTAGTCTAATAGTGAGTGGCCACATAGATACCAAGGTAATTGTACAAAGTAAAACGAAAACTTAAGAGTAAATAATATTTTATATTTTTAAAAGACTTTGGTATTTAAATAGAAGCTAGCATCGTATTTTTTCACATTTTAGATTACTTTCAAAATGCAATGTTGTAATTGTTTAATTAATCAGTAATGTATTTAAATTTAAAATTACAGTATTCTGACCGAATGTGGCCGATAATCATACTGGGAGCCTTAATGTTCATACCAGGTGCTTATCACGTGAGGGTAGCCGTGCAAGCCTATCGCAAAGTCCCCGGCTACTCCTTCGACGACATTCCGGAATTCGACTAGGCGAACCAGTCTAATTTGATTCTGTGTATAAAACTCACCGAAATGTGCTATTCAATCGCATTTGAAAATTTCAAAAAATAATGTTAAACATTGCATTTATCAAGCCGTTTCCTATTGCAATTTAAGAAAAAAAAGAAAAAAAATTTCTCGGCCTATTAAAGATTTAAAGCAGATTGCATTGAGTAAAAAAATACGTGTTTTTTATATGTACTGTGATATATCAGATTAGTTTTTTCTCATTTTTTAAATGCGATGGATATTATACCTCTTAAATGTGATAATTGTAACATCTAATGTTATTATATTATTTAATTATGATAAAACGACAAAACGCTGTGCACATTAACATTTGAAGTTCGAAAACTGTATACATTTGAATGAAGAGAATAAAGAAATTATTCATTGTTAAATTTTGTTATCTCAATAAAATAGTGCGTAATAACTAATTATTTTACTGATAAGTAACATTAAAAAACTAATCTTTAATTTTTGAAGAAAGAATGACAAGAATAATAAAAAATATAAACTGGCACTGATTTTCCACAAAATAAGACAGAAATATTAAGTAAAATATTAATAGATAGGGTTGAAATAAAAAAAAGAAAAATAAACAAAATTTAGTTTTATAAATACGTAAATGCTACAAAAAAATCCAAAAATTAAACTCAAGTATTTTTATGATTTATAACAATGTCATAGTAATTAAATTCACAAATTGACCTCCTAACTGCAGCTTTTTACATACTGTATGTATCATAGTATAAAAACAAACATTTATTTAGTCTACAACGAAGCTTATCGATTGTTTTTATCTTTAAAAGAGTTATATTAAACTACATATCTTAAATTATGTGTTAATTATATAAAACATATAAACTACATAAATTCATCATATCGTCAAAAAGTTATAAAAATAAATTACCTCTAATATTTAGCTCCAGTGTTTTAAATAATCAACGAGCGATCGACTTACAATTTTACAACATTTTTGCACTCTACTTTGGGCCAATTTTATTGGAGGGCTGAATCTTGTTGCTAGTATTGTAGCTACTGCATTTTTTATTCTCCTGTACTTATCAAAAGTGACTAAAGCATAGTCATTTCGGTAAAGTCGTTTTTCATTTGGTACATCCTGTAAAGAAGGAAGAAATGAAATGAAAGTGATCTTCAATCTAACGAAAAATGAAAGTAACAATAAATTACCTCGAACATCAAGAAAACTTTTAATTTACTTTGTTTCATGCGATCTAGAGCTGGGCCAATGCTCATTTCCAATTTTCGTATTAATCTTTTGAAAATTAAATACAATTCTTCTTCACATGAATTCATGTTAATAATAAGTGTTGTGTAGCCATCTCTAATCTAAAAAAAATAATTGAATGTAAATAAATCTACTATTTTTAAATCAAAATTGATTCCACATTATTCCATAAGCAATAAATGTAATGTACCTGAATATCACTGTAATATCCAAGATTTATAGCGTAATCTAATAATTGATTCACTAATACTTCATCATACCCTAGCATATAACGAAGTAATTCTTGATATGTTTCTTTTTGAAACGTTAAGTCATTATCCATGACTATTCTGCATACTTCTGATACTAATTCTTCCTTTTTATAAATTAGCAGTAAAAGTGTTAACTTATCCAAATACAAAGGTAAATCTGCAAATAAATGAATAAAATGATATATTAATTATAAATACACTATTTATATACGTAAATTAATTATGCCCTTACCTATCGGATAATGGGCGTTATACTGATCTGCCATGAGAACTTTGAACAAATACGTCGCCTTTTCAGGGTCTGTGAATGACAAAGCCTTCAATAGAATGAAAACAATCTTATTTCTATGCTTCTCATCGAACCGTGTGCTATCTTTAACAAGCCACTCGTCACGGTTAGTCCTGATCAATCGGGTTTCTGTAAGAAAGAGTAAATATAACAATCGATGATGATCGCAAACAAGTAATGCAGATTCGAAAGAATGTAAGAATTTTATGGCATTTATCAATTTACTTACATGCCATGTCACTTTATTTAGTGAAAAAAATCACTCGCGTTTAATGTTGTTAAAATCAATACATGCTTTAGAATCCTCACTACTCATTTTTCTATAACCGTTGAATTCCATCAACTTGTTTCAAATTGATGGAATATAAGAAAATAAAAAGTATGTAAATGGGAAAGCGTCGGTGAAAATAAACTGATACGACTCTTATTAAACAAAAAAGAAAACATTTTTTATGTTGTTTAATAAAAAAAACTTGACAAAAAAATGATTGAAGTGTGATTCATAAAGATTGTATTTGATCTAGTGTGGAGTATTTCCACTAATTTTTTAAAAATATCGCGTTTGCTTCACCGTTTGTTTCACCGACGATTCCCTTCAAGGCAATCTAACCGATGCAAAAAAAAAGGTAAATAAACTTTCTTAGAGACTCACTTTGCAGCAAGTAGAGTGCCTCTAAGGGATCGTTATTAGCGATATAAATTTCAGCGCTAATGAGCACAAAGGCGGTTTTAGGCTCCTCCGGCTCAAGGATCTTCACCCAGCTCAACAGCTGCAGTGCCATCACCCACAGATCGCTGTTGGCTAAATTGATCAACGCACTAACCCCTACGTCGAACAAGACGTCGACAGATTGGCGCGATGTGGACCAGCTGGTGCGGACTGGAAAGGTCCCAAAAAAAAAGAAAATATAACGATCAAAATGACGTTCAGGTGTCAGTGAGCAAATAACAGAACCAAATGAGTATTAATAGAAAAAATTTTATTCGATAAACTTTTTTGTACATTACTTTTTCCACGTTAGTCTGTACTGGTTTAATGTTTGTCTTACAAAATCTAAAATCTTGTACAATGGATTGTTTAGTTGAAAGGTCAACTTTCTTTTACCATTTCGAAAATGGTTGTTCGTTATTTTCGTCATATACATATAATACCTACGTTTTAGTTATTGCTAAACTTATTTATGTTGGATAAATAATTTCATAATATCAATGTGTCTCGTAATATCAATGTATTCAGTAATATCAAAGTATCCAGTAATATCAACGTATTTAATAATATCAATTACTACTAGCAAAATCGTTTTTTTGCAATGCAAAAAAGAAGTACAATTCTTTTTCTTTTTTTTTTTTTAACGATTTGATTTTTGTCAGTTTTAAAACTATTAATCTCTTTCTATTTTGAAAAATATTATGCCTTTTTAGTTTATTTTTTACATAACTTATGTAGAAAACAACTTTAATTGTCTGATATTTATCGTCAAAAGAAAAACAAAATATATAATTTAAAAAGTTCATTACTCTTCCGTTAGCATAATCTATAGTCTAAGTCGTTAAGCGCTATATAGTATTATACAGGTTCTCTTAAAATAACTAAAAGAAATTTTAAAAGTAAAAATAACATGTTTAAAAATAAACAAAAGTTTCTTTCCAATTAATTATTTCTGGTAATTAATTCCTAAAATGATTTTCAGTCAACTGGTTATATCGCCAGTGAACGAATAAAAAATAAATTTATATTTTTCTCGAAGAAGCGACTCATAAAAATGTAATTCATTACTTATACTTTATAAAAATATTTGTAGCAATATAATTGTTTAATATCATGTCAATGATCGTAATTTACCAAGTTATATACTGTCCTTTGATCTTCTTAAGTACGATATAAGAACGTGATTGTCATTACCTGCTTGCTTGATGATTTCTGACACATGTTTCTCACTGCTTCTCACATTTTTGCAGAGTAGGTGATAATAAGCGTTTTTCAATACTTCTGTTCCTTCTTGTTTGCTAAACTCGTCCATTATTTTCCATACGTATTCGTAATCTAGATGGACCAAGCCCTCGTTCACATTGTGCAACGCGACATACAACTTCCAAAAACGATCCCTGTATATACTTTTTGGTTCTTCCGCGGCTGTAAAAAAGTTAAAAAATAGGTATTTAATTTACTTAATTTAGGCTGAATACTGCATATCGTTTGTTTTTTAAAAGAAAATTTTTCTAATTATATTAAAATGTAATAAACGTACCACATTCCTTCAGAGAATAATCAGAGAAGAAGGTTTCGCCTGTTTTTGGCGTACTTGCGCCAGGTTGTAGAGGCGAGTTATGGGGCTGCACTACACTGGGAATGTCAGACCTGCTTGGACTTATACTATTTGTACTAAGATCTCTTTTAATTTTTGCCTCTGACGTACCCGACGTCAAAGAGGCAGTTAGAGTTTTATCTTGAACTAACGATTGCGCACTATCACTAGATTCACTTCTCGAAGTAGAAGCAGTAGCTTGTAGGAGTGTCCTATTATTTCAGAAAAAAAATTTAATTGGGCAATTAAATGTTTACATGTTTTACTAATCTAATATATCTAATTCTTTAGAAATTTATTCTATGATTTCGAGAAAAAAAAATCAATCGCGTGATATAAATTTTACTCACCTTCGATCCCTAACAGCATTAGCCATCGATACACTCTTCAATGGAATAGTACTTGAAAGATCTTTATCAACTGAGAGTGGATTTAAACTTTTTACGAGATTAGTAAACTTCGTTAACATCTCTGTACTTAATACATCTCTCTCGGCGGGTGTCATTTTTCTTGTGATGAGATCGTTTACTTCCATAATATGCGCCTTATTCTTCTTTCGCTTTAAACACTGAATTAATGTGAGTTCGATCATATCTCTAGGAGGTACGGCTTTCTGGCATAGATCCTTGATTGCCTCCCAGCAAAAGCCGTCCGTGAGTTTTCCTTTGATCGCTACGCAAATGGAGCGCACCATACTGCTGTCACCTACCCTTACTATGGGCGAGATTCGTTTGACGAATGACTCGACTGTGTGCAGCTTAGAACTAATGCAGTAGTCTAGAAGCTTCAAGAGGAATTTATCGATCAGCACAACATTTTTATTGTACAACTTTTGGAAAATAGAAAATGCACTATCCTGGAGAATCGGCAAAATCGTTTCCCAAATGTAGGAGATAAAATAATCGTAGTTTTGGTCAAAGCTATAATTTAAAATCTGAATAATTTCTTTTTCTGTCTTTTTTTGTAGAAGACATTTCAAAACTTGAATCTGCAGAACAAAATGAAAATATTAAAAAACTTATCGTTTTAATTAATAGCTCATTATTTATTTATTTTTTTTTACTGCTTATTACCTGATGGACAAAATGACAGCGATCGTCCTCATTCATAGCACATTTTCCAGTCTTCAACATTTTGAAGCAATATTTTGTGAAGAAATGTTTCACCCTATTCTGTTCTGCTAGAGTATTTGCCGCTTGTGGGTTCGGTCCATCCAACATCGATCTTTGATCGTATTGGTTTGGACTATTGCTATCGAACGTTATGTACGAGGTGCTTTCAAAATCCTGCTGAGACCTTAAATTAGCGACATCTTTTTGCATTTGTGCTGCATTCATCTTGAAAAAATTATCGTTGAACTCTGAATCGTTGTTCCCGAATTCGTTGACAGAAATCTTGGTCGGATTTTTTGCCATAGTAGCCATTACATCGGTTAAGGCCTGCTATAAATTAAACGTGCAATTGGTTAGTAAATTTATTGATTTTTATTTATTTAAAATTATTGAGAAGATTAATTATTATTTTTTTTATTTTACTATTTCGAAATAAAATTATTTATTTGAATGTCAATGACTTATACTTACTTGAGGCATTGAAGTACTTATAAGCGAC
This sequence comes from Eurytoma adleriae, assembly GCA_900480045.1. Classification (NCBI taxonomy): domain Eukaryota; kingdom Metazoa; phylum Arthropoda; class Insecta; order Hymenoptera; family Eurytomidae; genus Eurytoma; species Eurytoma adleriae. Next base: position 6,406 of record UXGC01000186.1, on the reverse strand, counting down.
CGTAGAGGTCTAACTGTGTTTAATGTCCCCCTGACTGTCACCGGTGGTCTGCTTGCTGGAGTGTATGGTGGATTCGGCATTGTTGGCTTGCGATGCATGCTGCTGTTATTCCAGCCTATTCGATCTCTTAGAGAAACCGGTTGATTTCGGTTTTCTTCATTAACACGCAATCGTTCCGACGTAAATTTGCGATGCCTGGGACTGGAATTGGTCTCCTCGTCGCTGCTACAACGATGAAATGCAGAAATAAATTTTCAAATTAAGAAAATAAAAAATAAAATTCAATATTTTTTTTATACATACGAAAATGTATCACCCGCGAATAGTGAAATGTTATCTTCGTTGTCGCTAGTAGTACTTTTCGTCGGTGATATGCTTCGAGCGTCTTTTACGATGTTCTGAATAACATCCTTTTCGGGTTTAATTTCTGGTTCAGGTGAAAACCGTGCACCCAATCGATTAAACACTGTTGATCTCGGAGTGTGTTGACAATTTTGGGGAAAAACAAAAATGCCGGAATCATTTTCTTCTTCTTTAGCCATTATTTTAGTAGCCTGCTCTGCCTCTTCCCGTTCTTTCCTTTTTCGGAGCCTTGGATCGACAATCGTTTCTCTTGAAGTGTCATCTTTTTCTTTCATTTTGAGAGAGATTTAGAGATTAAAATTTTATTTCATAAGTAATTTTAAACATATGTTACGAATATTAAGGCAATATTTGCATTTGAAAATTCACATTTTTCAATATTCCAGTAAATTTAATTGCAACAAACTTATCTTTATTATATTAATTCGTTTTTACCAGTCACATTGAAACAAATTTTTTAATTTTATGGTTTTTTAACAACACTTATCCAATATTAAAGTTGAATAAAATTTGTTCCAAACACTGCAGTATTTAGTGATAAATAATTGTAACAAGTCAAATACTAATAACATAATAGTAAACTTTTATAAACAGTCAAATCATATACAACTCACAACTCACATTGAACAAAATGCAATCTCTGCAGCAAATAAAAAAAAAAGTTACCTGGATTCTCTATCAAACTAATAGGTGGAATAGAAGTTCTCGGTTGACTATTTCCGCGAAGTAACCTCGGATCTTTGGTAACCGGTGCTTTAGTCGGACTAGTAGACCTGTTCAGTCTCGGGTCAAGCGCATTGAATGTCCCATTCAATCGGGAATCTTTAATATTCACGGCATTTATAGGACTGAAAGATCTGTTTAGTCTTGGATCTTTACTCGGGACCTCGAAGGAATTCGAATCGACTAAAATTTTTGAAGTTCCAGCTTGTTGTTGCTGTTGGTTTTGCGGTTGCTGCTGCTGCTGTTTTGATAGAGGTGCTGCCAAAATCACTGGACTTGCGGTTCTCCTATGAATATTTTGTCTTAAGTTAAATTTCACAGGAGGATTTGAATGGAATTGGATCGGCGATATTTTAGCAGAACCATGAGTAGTCGATGTCTTCACTTGTGGTTGCTTATCTAAACAAAAAAAAAACATTTTTGTATTTTAACTTTATTCTTAAAAAGATTGTTTATTAAAGTTGTAAGTTATAGTTTTTGAATTTCTTTTAATTAGTATGTTATGGTTTTAATTAGTATCTCAAATGTTTTTTAGTTTTACTTATCCATCACATTTTCAAGGAACCTTCACCAATCAGTTTGTTAAAAAAATTAAAAAAAAAAAGTAACTGTACCCATACTTTGCAAATGATATCCTTTAGAAGATAAAGATGTTTGTCTAATCTGTGCATAATCATCTTCATTCTGCTCACCCTTATAAAGTGTAATATTCTCGTTATTTGCAAGTTGATGCAGGTCTTTGCAGAGACTGTCAAAGCTTTCCTCAATTGAAACATCTGTTATTAGCCTACGATTTTGCTGCTTACCACCTGTCTGTTTGTCTGCCTGTGATATAATTTCATCAGAATTCATTTTCTTTTTGATTTTTATCACTGGCAAGGGAACTTTTGAGTCAAGCACTTTCTTCATCGTCCCATTGGTATCCTCAGATGGAATCGGCGAGTCGTCCATGCTGATGACCTCTGAACTAGAGCTAAATAGTATAATAAATAAGAAAATCATTTAAAAATATATTTAGTGTAAAAAATAAAAAATTAAAATTATACCTTAGTTTTTCTAATTTACTAGGTTTACTAAAAGTAATAGGTGAATTTGGCCTAGTTTTGAGCTGTATCCTCTTTTGAAGATTTAAACCAGGTATAACAGATTTCTCAGGACATTTACCTATAATTTTATCACTTATAATCTTTGGCTTAGCTTTAGGTTTGGTAATATCGTTCCTAAGTTTTTTTTCAGGTGTAGAACAGCTTACTGGAGATTTATTATCTAATTTTATTGGTGAATCACCTGAACTACCTATGCCTAAAGATACAAAACTATTATTTAAATTGTGTGATTCATCATCTGTATTACTACTTGCAATACTGATATTTAATGCATTTCCATTTTCTGAAAAATAAAAATTTGTTAAATTTGAATAAAGAAAAGTGTGAAATGATATGTTAGGATTATAGGTAATTAAATAATGTGGGATAAGAATGAAATTATTGACCCTTACCTTCAGCTGACTGAACATTATTTTCTTCAAATGAAGTTGGTTGATCAAGATTTATGTTATCATCTTCTTCTTTTGCAGGTCTAACTCCAAAAGAAATAGGACTTTCTTCACAACCATTATCCGAAGTAGTAGTAAGCGTTCTTTTCACAGTAATATCCGATATGCCGAACAACGATTGACAATTCACTGATAAACTATTAACTGATTCCATTTCTGTTTTATTTTCTATCTTGACTTCTGTTAACATTGTTTGTTTATTTTTTGTCATACTTAGCTTCCTAGTTTTGTCTTTAGTATCCATTTTCTTTGGTATAGTGAAGTCAGTGATGTTATCATTGTTTGAATCATCTATTAGTAAAGCTTTACTCTTTTCATTTCCAATAATCTCTGTTGCATTCTTCTTTTTCTTTGCAATTTTATCATTTGCACTCAATGTTTTTCTATTTCTTCTCATTTCTGGCAAATTTTTAAAAGAGTCCTTATTTTTATTTTTGGAAAATGGATTTGTTACTATACTTGTACTCTTTTCAGAATTAATAAAATTTTTAGTACTTTTTGACTTTTTAATATTCTTAAATTCATTTTCTGAAGAATTTAAGTGATTTAAATTTTTCCGAGCATTTTGCGATGAATTCTGAAATTCTACACTACTATCTAAGTTTTGATTTTCTGATTCACAAGATGACAAAACTTCTTCTTTGACTTTTATTGTTGTTGGTAACGAATTAAAATATTCTGAAATATTTTCACTTGCTGTTTTACTAAGATCCTTTCTTTTAGGTGAAATATTTTCCTTTTTAATTTTAGGTTTTCTTAATTTTCTTCTAGATCCTAAGATAGGAGACAATCTAATATCTTCATCAAATGGAATAGGACTTAGTTCCTTTTTTATTGGCACTGCTCTAATCAATGGGACTCTGGATTCAGTTACAAGAATCTCATAATACTTCTTAACAGTTTTCAACTGTATGCCATATTTTGTAGCATAGAACTGATAGTCATTATTGGGTTCATTTTTTTCAGATAACGTAGTATTTGTGAAACTTAATGTTGCGCTTCGTGAATCTTCGTTATCCTGAGAACTGTTTTCAATGAAGGAAGCACTCCAACCTTCGACATTGCTTCTCTTCAATGAAAGTTTAGTCCTTAAATAAAACAAAAAAGTAGTTATTATAAATAATTTATAAATAATTATTTTATAATTATATTTATAAATAATAAAAATACATGATTCGTTAACCAATGAAATTTTCTAACTTCCTATACAAAATTTACACTATTTTAACAGATAACTATAGTCAAATATTAGCTGAAATGAACAGTGAAGCTACAGCTAACACACTGTACTTAAAAAACAAGTAGATTTGACGTTCTTTTTTAGATAAAAAAAAACTGAAAGAGAGCAAGTGTAACTCTTAAAAAGAAAGGGCAGAAGAAGGTAAACAAACAAGAGGTCACAAAATGTCTCGTGCAGGCCTACTACTGAGAATTCGTTAGAAATAACTGGTCGTGTATCCACCTATACCACTTGGTACATGTACACCACGCTTATATGACGTGTAATCCCGGCGAACTAAACTTTTTAAAGACTGTTTCGATGCTCGGCCGTTTTTTAAGCGCCACTTTTACCGGCAAGTGCAATTCCGAAAGAACACCCCGAGATTAAAATATTAGATAACGTTTGTTTACGTTCGACCCCGAAGCAGCGCATTATATCCTAAACAGCCCGCAGGCTTTGCGTCGCTACGCATTCGAACATTACTCTCAAAAAAATGAAACGATCAATCGTTAGCCGGTTTCTTATGCACGCTACATTTGCACCCCGCGGCGTCGCATGGCCCTGAAAACAGATGAAAAGTCGCGCACAGTGCGCCGAAAAACGAGCGGCCGCGGTACGGTCGCTTCGGAAACTCGACACCTTCTCGCCGTGATAAGGGGCTCGAACTCGAGAAATTCAAGACGTTAAAAGCCGCCGTACTCGCGTTTCCCGGGAAAAACGTGTGTGCGTCGCCGAGGGCAGCGGTAGAGCCCCCGGCGCACTCGACTCACCTTCTGCGCTTGGCCCGGTTAGACTGCGGGGACTCGCCGGATGTCGTGGCGTCGGCGACCTCCTTGCGTTTCCGCGAGTCCGTCGACGGTGAGGACTGCGACATCTTGACGTCGGGGCCCTTTGTCTCAGCGGCGCGGGCAAACTCTTCGGCGTCGGCGCTGCTGCATCACCCGCCGGCCCACTCCTGCCTCGCGTAGTGCCAATCACGATTAGCGAGAAAATTCGCACGGCGCGGAAACAAAGAAAAGGGGATGCCGAGGGGCCCTCGCTCGCGGCCCGTCTACCCCGCGGGCCGAGACCCGGTAGCGCGACTCGCGGACACTCGCGGACACTGGGGATGACACACTTGGCCGCGACGTCGCCGGGGCTGCGAGATTTCGCGCGGTTTCGCGAGGCGGACGGATTGAAGAGGCTCGTCGGCGAGGGCCCGGGGCGAGCGGCCGATCGGGAATTCGTATTAGGCGGCAGGCAGCGCGAAGGCGTATATCTGCGGAGAGCCACTCGCGAACGTCGACCGGCAAACGGCTCTCCTACCACCGGTCAGCCGCCCGCAGGTCTGCCAACTTGACTGGGCCGAGCGGCGGGAAAAGCACTGCTTTCGATAAGCGCGGTCTTTTGCGATTGTTTTTTTTTTCTTTGCGACAGGTGGATTAACTCTACTATTTATTAAGTTTTTTTTGTTTATTAAGAACATTGCCTGTGTATAGAATAATTACTTAATATATAGATATGAATGAGTATGAATTTTTTTCGACAATGCATAATATATGCACTTTATTATTATTATTATTATTAATTAATTTTTAGTCGTGAACATTTATATAATTTTATTGCAAAATAGTCGACTAAAATGATCATTTTAAATTTTTCTTTTGATATTATTATTATTATGTTTACAGCAATATAAATATAAATACAATACTTACCGGAAATACACAAGATTTTAAAGGGTTTCTATACCTATAATCATAAAATTATTTTCTTCAACACATTAGGAATATTATTTTTTCTTGAAAATCTCATATTTTGTCAATATTTTATAAAAAATAATAATGTTTGCTTTAAAATTTTTTTAAATTTGACGGAACAAAACACATTGTTGAAAAAGCTTTTTTGGCTAATCTAAGGTAGCCAAGGATCTGCAGTCAGCTCTAAAGTGTTGATGATTCAGCTCGTTGGAGAATTGACAAATCTGACACTTAGATAAGAGTATTCTTGGAAAACGTGTTAGTATAAATTTAGCTCGCTAAAAAGCTTACTCTTCATCAGATCAAACGCTTTTGTTTATTTTGGTTTCTATTATTACAAAATCGATGTCATTAAAAACAAATAATTTTAAATAAAAAAAATGGACATTCTTGTGCCTTTGTAATTATATAGTTAAATCAGTTATCAATAATTATATATAATTACTATAGTGAATGTCGTTAAATTAAATAATCATAATTTTCGTGTTTATGTTTCATTCAAATATTAAAAACAATACACGCATTTTCATCTCGATTTTTTCAATAAATGTAAAAGCCAGACGAAAATATGAACCTGAATACAATATCATTTGAGCATACGTAAATGTTACCGCAAAATTATTATGCATCTATTTTTTTCTGTAGTGAAAATATAAGGTATAAGACAAAAAATTGGTGATGTTAATTCTACCAATGTACAAATGCGCTATGTTTCTATTATAAAATTATCGAACTTAAATAAAAAAAAACATTCATTTCGCAATAATTTTATTTCACAAAACAAAAATTCATTAAAAGTCATTA
>UXGC01000185.1:0-245491 GCA_900480045.1 Eurytoma adleriae | reverse complement strand
ATACCTCTGCTACTAATTGAGTTAACAAGGCAGAGTTAGATCTTAAAATTGGATCAGCACCCCATAAAACTAATTGCACATTAGAATACAAACTGCTTATTGCATTATCAATTTTTGGAAACTTTTCAGCTATAAGTTTTTGTGCAGGTACCACATAATTGCTTTCAACCGTATATAAATAGTATTTCAAATTCAAATTCTCAATAAAACTCTGTATAAGGCCAGTTTCGTGCACTGGTAAGGCCATTCCTGTTTTTACAAAAACATATAATTCTTCGTTGTGACCTCTAGCCCATATAACTGGAATAGAAGATATAGAAGCAGTCCAAGACAGCAAACACACATCATGCCTAAAAATATATAGATTTATAAATCAATCAAATAAAATCATTCAAAATCAATAATTTTAAATATTCTCAAATAAAATATAATTTAACTATACCTGACTCCTGGGAAAATAATAAATGTAGGTTGTAAAGATTGGACGTACTTTGATATATTCTTATTCGTAATTAAGCTTTCACAAAGCTTCAAAGCTCTAGCATCTTTACTATCACCTGCTGCAAGACTAGCATTCACCTTGATTAATTCAACCGCAACCATGTGTTCGTAATAATCAGTCTCATCATTTGGCAAGACCAAAGTAGTCTCAATACCCAAATCTGAAATAGTATTAGCCAGTACAGATAGATCGTAAATGTCATCGAATGCAACCACAATTGCTGACTGTGGTGGTGTTGTTAAAGAAGATCCAGCAGTGGAATGCACCAATAACAAACTTAAAATTACGTAAATAATAGACATTTTGTTCGTCGATTTATCACTGGTATTTAAGTATATAAAATCGTTTGGTTCTAAAAAAGCAAAGCGTGCTTTCCGCTTATATCACACAAATGAAGTATTTCGTGAGACCTACAAAGTGCGTCGGAAAATTAAAATAGTTCCTTCCACGTGTACTCAGCTGAGAGGCCAAAAACGTTGCATCTCTCGCTCGGCATAATCTGTGATAACAATTTTCCTTTCCACTACATTTGTTTGCATTTCACTCTAGTCCTCGCCGGCAATTAAAAATTCGCGATGGTGCAAACGCTGGCCTGGCAGCTTGAGGCAAAATTTTGAGTTTCCGAATAATTTCAAGGCACGTAAACATTGGATTGGAGATTGCGCGCGAGCTTTTGACGTTATGCTGCGCTGCATAAGTCGCGCGTCTCGATTATAGCCACAGAACCGCCGCCGAAGGGGCCGCGGCAAAGTGTGGGGACTGCGGGGGTGGAATGGTACCGCCATGCTGGAATCGTGGAATCGAAAAAATGATCGGAGTTTACGAATCGTGACGAACCAATGTCAGTTTACCTGATTTTATTACGGCAAATTTACGTAACATGACGCAATGCTGAAGTAAAATAAAAATTTTTTCATTCTGAAATTTAAAATTAAAAAGTTAATTTTAGTATTAAAAAATTAAACTTAAAATGTTTTATGACTATACCTTTTTTAATAAAACTTTTATTATAGATGATTTTTTATTTAAAAAGAAAAATTTTTTTAGCCCTCTGGTATTAAAAGTGACAACTAGGAAAGCGTCCTAACCTCTAGGCTCTATATTGCATTATTCCAGACCGAGCAAAGGGAAAAGAAGTACAACACTTGTGTCGCTGTCGTTTTTATTCCGCCAAAATACTAATTAGAAAAAAAAAGAAATGAATTTTAACTTAGGCACTAATACTCCTGCGACTACATCTGCCTCTGGAGGTTTGGGAGGAGGAGGAGGTACGTATGACACATTGTAATCAGAAAAGAATTAGAATACGCTTAATACCTATATATGAACTTCAAATTGAAAAAGGTTTCGCGATCGGTGCTTCCACCGCGACGACCACCTCCGTTACAACCACCGGCACTGGGTTCAACTTAGCGGGCACCACCCCCTCCACCACAGCATCAGGTTTCAATTTGGGTACTCCAGCTCCTGCGACAACTCCGTCCTTCAACTTGGGCAGTTCAACTACGACCACATCGAGTGGTTTCAATTTGGGAGGGGGTCAATCTGCTTCGAGCACTGGCTTCAATTTGGGAACTGGATTGTCTACTGCAGGTACTACTGGTTTTAGTCTAGGCACACCCGGTAGTACAGCCTCCACCGGCTTGACCTTAGGCAAAACTACCGCAGCTGCACCTACTTCTACGACTGCTGCTGCAGTAAGCAGTCAACCACAAACTTCCTTAGGTACCATTACTACGTAAGTGCAGAGAATGCATTAAGGAAATGAATAAAAATACTTTTTACCTACATTTTTGGTTTAAAGTTATTTAGATATTTATTAACAAAGAAGGATCATGGGCACATTTTTGATCTTTGAATGTATTTTTGGTTTTGATAATTAAATTTTATTGAAAAATTGAAGGAATATAACAAAAAACATACCCTTGATTTATCACAATATATATATTTTTATTTTTATTTGAAAAGTTTAATGCTTTATAATTAATTATATATGTTATCTTTTATTTCAGGGTTAGCACTTCATCAGCAAGTAGACCGCCTGGAGCTATAAATTATTGCCAATTAGAAGAATCTATAAATAAGTGGACACTTGAATTAGAAGAGCAAGAAAAAGTGTTTGTTAATCAAGCCACACAAATTAATGCTTGGGATAGATTACTTATAGCAAATGGTGAAAAAATTGTAAATTTGAATGAGGAAGTCGAAAGAGTCAAATTGGAACAGCAACAACTTGAACATGAACTTGATTATGTTGTAAGTTATTACATTTCAATAATTGAGCTTTTTCTTGAAATATGTAAATTATGTGTATTATAATAAAAAACATCTTTTATTATAGGTTGGTCAACAAAAAGAATTACAAGACTGTTTAGTTCCACTGGAGAAGGAGCTGGCCTTACTGTCAGTTACAGATCCAGAACGCGAATATACATATCGTTTAGCCGAGAATATAGATACCCAACTCAAACAAATGTCAGAAGATTTGAAGGAGATTATAGAGCATCTTAATGAAGCAAATCGTGCGCAAGATTCAAGTGATCCAATAGTACAGATAGTGAAAATTTTAAACGCACACATGAATAGCTTGCAATGGCTTGTACAAAGAACTAATTTACTCAATTCAAAAATACAGCAAATAGATCATATGCATCAAAGCTTCAGACAAGAGAATGAGAGAAGTTTTAGCTTAGCCTATAATTGATTATAATTTTCTGTTTTAATTGTTATTGAATTTCCATTTACATCTCCATGTAACGTATTCTGTATGTAATGAAAATCAAATATTTTTTTTTACTTTATATGGATACATATTTTTTTTAGGTAATATTGAAGAATTTTAATTAAAATAATGGATAATTAATATTTAATAAATGTCAAGTTTGTCATAAAAATGAGTACTTTTTTTATAAATCAAACTATTTTTATTGTTAAGTTACTTAATATTAATTCAATACAAATTTAAACGTTACGTCAATAGCTATTTTTACATGATTTAATGCTTTGAAAGATGTGAATTATTTTAAGAGATCTCCATTGATTGTTCTTCAGCTTCATAGAACATAAAATCATCTTGATATTCTTTCAAAAACTGGGAAGATCGATTTTCATCCATAAACAAAGTATATGCTCGTTTAACATCTTCCACAGTAACTTCCATGCTTTTCTTCTTTCTGCAAATTAAAGATGATGTGGTGATTAGTTGGATTGCATATCTCAAAGATGTTTCGAGAGCTATCCGTGTAAGGACCAATAGTGCATCATTAGACATTTCACAATCTTCTTCTTCACATCTTATTTTTAATATTTCTTTTAGCTCTGACTCTTGGTATGGAATGGTTGGAACAATTATCATACGATCTAATAAATCAATTGGAATTCCATGTGGGCTTTTATAGTTAGTACCCCTAATTCTAGTAATACCTCGATTTGTTGCCATTATAACAACTGGTGCCATTTCATTTTCTAAAGCTCGATTGAGGAAGGAAAAGCACTCAATATCTAACATATGTACTTCATCAATAAACAATACTCCAGGCACAATTTCTGCTTTTCCTTCTTCTCTCCACTCTGATACTTTCTGATTTATTTGTTCTCTTACCTCTGGTTTAATTTCACCTGTATCACCAGAGAATAAAGCTAAAAAGCCATGGGTTCTACTGTTTATGACATCTATTTCATGCAAAGTCACTGTATGAACCACTTCTTTTCTTTTTTGCAGTTCTCCTTCAGGACATTGAACAAAACGAGTTTGTGGCCCTGTAGCATCATAATCACGAGCTCTAGTAAAAGAACGTCCTAGCTTGCTAATTTTACCAGTAGCTTTATCTATGGTAATAACATCTCCAGCTTGAACTTTTTCTTTCATGAGACTTTCAATCATTTTGTTACCCAAATCATAGATTGTTTCCATTTCTGTAGTTTTCAATGTGAGTTTACCCACTTTTGCTCCAACTCCAGTAACAGGTCTGTCAACCTGCATTTCCACAACTTCACCTTCAATAATTTCACTTTCTTCTTTGATTCTTACTCCTATTGATTTTCTTATAGCTTGTGTTAAAGCTTCAGTTTTACTCATTTCTAAAGAATAAATTTCAGAACCAGCCATAAGTGTGAAAGGTGTATCAGCACCTAAAGATTGAGCTAAACCCAAAGCTATTGCAGTTTTACCAGTTCCTGGTTGACCAGCTAACAAAATAGATCTACCAGCTATTTTTCCTTCCTTGATCATTTCCAAAATAACACCAGTAGCTCTGCGAGCTTGAAACTGACCAACCATTCCTTGTGAAACATTTCGAGGCTCTAAACTATCATCTAATCCTAAACCACGAATATGAGAATGTGCTCCGATTCGTTCAATCCTGGTGATTTCTCTTACTTCGTGAACTTTTGAAGCTGCAATTGCCATTTTTTATGTTGTTTCACCTATAAAAAACAATAAAAATCTTAGTCTAGGGATAATCATAGAGCAGTCAGAAATTTATTTCAAATAAAATTTGATAATTCAAAAAATAGATAATCTAAACCCTATTATTTGAATGTTTAGGTTATTGGATTATTAGTTTCTTTTAAATTTTTTATTTAATATGATATTAATCAAAAGTAATATATAAAAATTAATATAAATATACCTTAAAATTACAAAAATGTCTATAATATATATTTAACACAATTGCAAGTAAATCAATATCCTATTTTTCGTATTATTGATTTGAAAGTATTTTTTATGCTCGAGAGTTTGAAAAGCGCGTGGTTACCCGGTTTCTATCCAAACAGTGCAATGTGCTGGAGGACTATAACCTATGAATCTATTCAAATAATTTACATTTAATATAAAAGAATATAAAAGAAAGATCTAAATAAAAATAATTATGCATACCTTTTTTCTTTGGAATATGACTGTAATTGGATCTCAAAAAGTAATTAACCACTATTAAATTCCTTTTTTTCGTTTTCGTCTTCTCGAGCCGGTCAGCCACAATGCAAGCAATCGAACACTCTGCCTCTGCCTCGCTCTCACCTCACTCGTCGCTTGTTGATTTTCGTATTTGTCTGTTTGGTATCGAGTGATGGTAATGTAGGAATCATTCTTACCACAGAAATGTTTAATTTTTTATGAACTATTTTTCTTTATAAAGTTCTTGCATTTAAATTATTTTACAATGTAGGTTATAAACTGCATTCTGTACATTATAAAAAAATAGCAATGTAAGTAACAAATCAATTTATTTAAAAAATGCAATACAAAAGTTATAAAAAATTTCTACAGGCTACTACTGAAGTACAAACTTTTATCTTTTTGTAATGGCACCTCATCTTGATTTCGGTTTGATTAATTGTTGATATTATTGCAAACTCCAACTTAAATTTAAAAATATTTTCGACATTGTTTTCTAATTAAGATTTACACACATATAAATTCTCTCTATTACGTTTAATTGGAGTAGAAAAAGGACTTCACAATATAATACTCGTCTTATTTGCTATTAAACTAACGAAAGAGTAGATAATTTACTCTTGAGTGTCCCGTATCCCAGGGTGGCGAGAGAAAATGATTTTCAAAATTTCCTGACTTTTCCCTGACTATTTCAGAAACTTTCAATTCTCCGACTTTTAAAGGTTTTCCAGGTCGCTCGCCACCCTGCAAATATATTTTGACACTTAATTCAGATAAAGATAATTTCTTTTCGATAATTAGACTATAAAGTTGTTAAATGCGCTAATCACAAATAAACATATGCTTAAAAATATTTATAAAATAACTTCTTATCTGAAATCAAAATCTATTTTTCACTTTACATTAAAAATTATAAAACTATCTGAATAAAATAAAAAAAATGTTAAATAAATTATTTTGTATTTAGTTATCAACTCATTTATAAACTTGTCAATATATTGCAGGCAGTGCTGATTGTTAAAATATAATGTAAATGATCTAGTTATAGTAACAATTTAATCCAAAAACCTGATTATAAAACAAATATTAAAAGTATATGTAGAATTGTTCAGATGGATCACATTCTATTCAAAAAGTTCATTAGCTCAGAAGTTATTTTATAATAATCCAATATTTGATTTTGTAACACAGTCTACTTTTATAGTTACAACAAATACTGCTGTTATTAATACTAGATGTATAAATATATGCAGGTTCGACGAATAGACGACGATGAAGATTCTTGAATGAAATGCCCAATGATGATATGTCACGTCAATGGGTGATACCAATGTTTCATTTAGTCATGAAAGCTATCGATTTAGATTTGTTGAAGGAGCACCAAATTTAGTCTATCGCCGTTTTTCGCGAAAATGCCGTTAAAGATAACATCTCATTTGGTTCAGTCGGTAGTCTTGAAAATTCGATTTCTTCACTTACGCTGTTTTCTGCGATAATGTAATAATAATTAATACAATTGATAATCAATTGAATTAAAATAAATTAGCATATTACATAGAATATTTAAAAATTATTTTACCTGAAGGTTCAACTGGCCATTGTTTGTGAGATGGTGCATATAAACATAATAGCGCTATAATATAAATATTCCACATTCCATAAACTCCAGTGAAAAAAGCTGATGTCGTCTCAAGTTCTATATTTTGATCCCACTTCCATTGACCTTCAGCAACCTAGCGCAAAATTGAATGAAATAAAAAGTTATTAAATTAATTGAAAATAATGTCACGCAAAATAAATATTTTTATTACCTGTCCCAAAATGAATCCAATGACTGTTAAGGATGCACATAATACTGTGGCAACCATTAAAAATTTAAAACGATAAATAACGCCTTCATAATGTAAACGACGCGCAGAGCTCATGCTTGGTAATACAGCTCTCTTAGCACTTATATTTATAAATACTTTCCAAATCATATACGTAAGAAACAGAAGATATATTCCAGCTGAGACTCCAGCTAATATTATAAAGGATAACTGTGATTAATATTAAAGAAAATATAGCACAATAAAGAAGCGAATTTTTATAAAAGAATTTTACAATCCAGGTTTTAGTTATAAATTTATCATTGAAAAGGATACAGCCATTTTAGCTCCAATATTTGTAACCCAAATTGAATAGAATGGATTACGAAGTTGTACTCCACGTTCACACATGTCAAAGAATAATAAAGATAAGCAACCCACTCCAACAGCTGACAGGTGACGCCAGTAGCATTTCAAAGAATTTTTTTGCTCTCCCTCCTAGATTGCAAAAAAATGCAGAATTATAAAATATGTTTGTTCATATGATAGCATTAAAAACAATTCTTTTAATTTACCTGAACCTGTATTAAAAATCATATGCAATGTATCATGAAACAAAAATTAGACAGTTAGTTTACATTATTTTTTGAATAGTTATTTATATCAATGTTTTTTAATTGTACCATTAAATGTTCCCCAGCAAACACAAGCCAAAATGATAATAGTGATGCATAAAATATTCCTTGTCTAACATCTTCTAATAAAAGCATAAATGGCATATCAAAAGCTAAAGTGAAGTATTCCAGTGGCACTGAAAAATATTTTCTAATTAAAAATTATACATGTTAGGTTTTTATAAATTGAAAAATAACTCACTGTTTAGGAAACTAAGAGAACATCCTAAACCAAGTAACATGTACTCTAGTAAAGCTGGAGATCTTGAGAGCATATGAATTCTTCTCCAGTACCAGCATAGGATGAGTAAAGTAATTGGGAAGAAAATAGTTTTCAAGCTCACCCAAACTTTTGTAAAACCACCATTTTGATTAATAACCTATTATGAAAAATTAATTTAAATGATTTGTAACTATATGTTGAGAAATAAAAATCTTTATGATTTCATTATCTTACAGTAAGCCACAAGTCAGTAACATGACCAAGGTCTTGGTTCACTTTATTTTTTGGATCATTGGGTAAACGTATATTGAGTAAATAATAATCATGAAATACTGATCCTAATTCAAATAGTGACAGTATACTGCAATTATAGTTGTACTGTTCATAATGCTAAATTAAAAAAAAAGAGATTATAACATTTTATAATAAATCTTATAAAGAATTTAAAGTAGTAATAAATATACTTTATCTATACTGCATTCTAAATTTCGTTCGATTACAGAAGAAGCATAATGCTTCCAATCATCTACAGGATCTCCTTTGTTTCTATAAGCCAAACGAGCATCCATGGTTAATTTTGTTGTATGGGCTGTAAAAAGATTAATAGTTTTTTTACACTGATATTTTAAATTATTACTTTATTTCTTACTTACGAACAACTATATTACTGTGGTACATAATATCTACTTGTAAAACACCAATTAGGCTGTGTTGCCAGCGTGAATAATCTAATACTTGTTTATTACGTGGTGTAGGCATCTAAAATTAAGTATATGAAAGATCAATGTAAATTATATATTAATAGTAATTTGAAGTAAGTATAATTCATAAAGTTGCTACTAATTACCTGAAATGAGTAGACTATTGGTGAAATCTTTTCATTGATTTCATGAGTGTTAATCGCATGACATTTATTATCAGGTCTGGTATACATCCATGTATCAAAACTAGGTGGTGTTCCATTTGCATTTCGAACATCCAAGCATGGTGTTCCCAAAATCATTTGACTGTTTGATGGTGATGGAGCTGAAATATAAACACATGAGTCATTTCAAATATTACTGAAAAATGTCCATAAATAATTACCATGGATATCACAATTTATATGAATAAGTGAATTTAAAAAAAAAATTGAATGACATTTATTTAGTGATATGCTCTAAAAATCATTAATCAAAAGTGGTAGTATCATTGACAATCAAGAAAGCAAAAAGAAAGGGTAACATGACTCTGAGCAAACTAGAAGTACACTTGTCAACTGAAAAATCGAAGTCATGATGTCTCAAGTACCCACTTCATTGTTTCCCCCTTTGTGACATGCACAAGAGTAGAAACAGCGAAAGGAACACTCTGATATGTATGTAGATGAGAGGGTACCATAAAAACATCTTGTATCAAAACAAGGCAATTTAATTGCAACTTTAATTAATCTTTATTTGAATGTTTTTATTATAATCAGTGTATATAGTAAAAATTATTTTTTCTAATACAACACATTTTTAATAGTTTATATTTTATAATTTATATTTTCATATTTATTGAGTTTTTACTTTAATTTTAACTAAAAGTTTATTTAATAAAAGTGATAATTATAAGATCATCATCAAAAATATACAAGTAAAAAAATAAAAAAAACATTTTTAAATTTAAAATTGAGTGATAAAGTAAAACTTTTTTTCTGATGAATCGAAGTCGGAAGAGAACAAAGCGACGATAGAAAAGACCACCGGCGCAGGTATAAAAAGGAGCCGCCGAAAAAGCCGCCAACTTTGCTGTAAAAGAGCCGTAAAGAGGCTCGTAAACACAGCCCCTTTTCCCCGTTTCCCCGGGAGAACAAAGGAACCTCGGAAAACTCTGTACCTATCCCTTGCTGCAAATTTAGCATCTTTGAAGCTAACATCTTTCCTAAGAAAATACAACTGACTCCTACTTTTTAAAAACTTTTACAAATTCCATCGTATAAATCTAAGAAAATTTTATTACCAAAGAAAATAACGTCCGATTAATACTTATTGATTTTTAGTTTAAATGTCTTTTAATCGTTCTAAAACTAAACTGATTTGTAAATTTAATATTTGCAAGCTTAATGATAAAAGAAACAGAAAATATGAATCCAAATAAAAACTCCAAAAAAATTGTCAAACTTCTATATAACCCTACCGCAATATCTTGCCTAAGTATAAGAAAAAGTGAAGCTGTTATTTACAGTACGCGATAACTCACCTACGAGGCCGCCGATGAGGAAGGATGTGATCTGTCCAAGGATGAGGAGGGACACGAGCACAGACAGCTTCTTGCCGCTGAGATTCTCGATTATCGTGCCCTGCATCTTCGCCTCCGCCGGTCGGACACCGGTCTCACCTTCTTACCGTCTACTCCTTTCAGACAAACGTCTTGAGATGAGCGCTAGACCTTAGCAATGAAATAGGTAATCTCGGCGGTATACGTGCGTCCACGTACGGCGAAATTTACGGAAAAGTCTTGAGGGTCAGGCGATACTTCTTTAGGAAAAAATTCCAAACGCGCAAGATGCTCTTCCGACGCACCTGAGGAGGATAGTGCCGCGGCGTCCAACTCCACTGTCCTGCGAAGCTGCGCTGATCCTCTCTCGCGGCGTTAGGTGTATAGGTGTAGGTATACATAAGGTGCGTTTCCCCTTCGCCGCCGTTCGTAATGCCGCTTTGCCAATTAATTTATTTTTCAAGTGATAATTTCTTTAACAAGGCGATAAAAATAGTTTTTTGAAACACGTTCGCAGAAAAGTGAATATTTTTGAAAATATTCATTCATATTTTTAAATATTCAAGTACTGTACTTTTGAAAAGTTAAGATTGAAATAAACAAAAGGAAGTGGAGGAGCGGCTTTAATGACTTTTTCTCTTTGTAGGGTTTGAAGTATCAGGAGCGTGTATTTGTTGAGTTGACAGTCAGTGACCGTCAGAAAAAATTTACTTTTTTCGTAAAAAAATTCAGAATTGCATAAATAGTTAATGTAAAAAAGTGAATATTGCAGATTTTATAAATATTTGAAATTAAAGCAATTTTAACAGTTCCTATAACAATTTAAAGTCGTAAAGTGTATTACCTCTGAGTAATCCAGAACTTACGCGTTAAGATTGCTTGTAGTATCTTTATAGTTTCAGAGAAATTTCTTTTTTTTATTGCACTCCAAGATGAGATCATTAACAGGTAATGTTGCATTTGTTTATTTAGGACAAAAGTATCCGGCACTATTTTGTTTTCACTGTTGTTTTAGATATATAAATAATAAATCTTTAAACAGATTGAAAATAAAATATGCTTTAAAATTATAAAATATTATGTATGTATGTACATTTTGCAAATTAAATATACCGCGGTCTTATCATTTTGCAATAAATTTGTTTAGTTATTATAGATATATTATTTATTCCACATGGTTTGGAGTGAATTATGTAACGGCACTGAATGTAAAGTCTTAAAAATAAGAAAAATCTTGTAAATCCTCGGTATTTCTCAAAAGCTAGCAAAAATAATTAATATCAATCAATTTCAAAATTTAAAAAGACTTGCTCAGCATTATCCTCAATTGGTAAGGAAGATTGATAAGGTAGATAATACTTGATAATACTTGATATCGGGGACCGCCTTTGATATCGCCCTAACCTCGCGCGAACTCCGTCGTCCGCGGGTCCGCCTCTCTTCAGTGTGTGGCACTTGGCAGTGAAGATTTCCAGCGCAAGCGACGGCGATGTTTTCTTCAGTTGTCTGAGTTGTCGCGGTGCCCGTTCAGTTCGCCGACCGCCTCCTGCAGCTCGGCGAGGCCAGTCCCGGAGGCCGAGCTCCGGAATTCCTCGGCGTCTGCTCGCGCGACACCCATAAGACGAACTGTTTTTTTCTCTACTCCATCTTGGCTTAGTGCACCGTGTATACCATGTCCGTGAAGAGACCAAGGAGGACTCTAGGCGACAAGCGTTTTGTAGAATTACACCGTTTTTGTAAATAGCCTCGGATCGCTTTGTTTGTCGTCGACGTTCACTCGCAATTCGTAAAAATGGTAAGTTCAAGAGAACAATAGCGCAGGTCCGCAGCTTTCATCGCTTGAGTATTTTCATGCTATCGCTAGTGGAACACTCTTTTTTTCATTGTTGATATTTTCAAAGTCATTGCACTTTTCATTATTCGTTTTCGTTCATGCAGATTGTTGCACAACTCATTCACACGCTTGTTTGAAAATGCTTGCGGTACAGCTTACACTTTGTTATTTACAAGCACTACTTGATTATTTTATTGCACATTCTTTTTTATTTTTGTAGGCATCGAGACTTGTTGATTTACTAGTAGGTCCTTTTTTTTCTTTTTAGCCACTGCCAAATATTGAATTGATTTTTATTACGTTTTTAATTTTTCTAGGATAATATGCCAAGTTCAGAACTGGACTTTGTCTACGATGACACTGACACCCATGCTAATGAAATTGCTGAATTGTACAGTTATACAGAGCAATATGAATTGCAACTTAATGTTAAAGTAAATTATAAATTATATTTTCATAAATGTTATTTCAAAATATTTATTAACTTATCTATATCAATTTCATAGGCTTTCGAGGATCAAATGCAGTCCTATAATCTACGACCAGTTTGGCAAAATTTATCAACTGATCAACAAAAGTCAATAATTTATAAACTATTAGATCAACTTGAAGTATCAAATAAACAGTTAAGAATGAAAGCAGCAAGGTGTATTTTGTATTTGGCGCAAGGCTGTTGGGCAGAAGTACAGTCTGACAAGGAGCAACAAGATTGGGAGAAAACAAATGTTATGTTGCTCTATGAATGTGGAACATTTTCAGCATTTGTTGAATTGTTGAATATTGAAATTGAGTCAGTATAACCTACTGTATAGGTTTTAGTTCTTCGGGGTATATTATAATCGTTTTTGTTTAATTTTAGAAACAATACTGCAGCAAGCACAGCTATGAGAAAATTGGCTGTGAGTTTAGCAGATTCTGTGGATCTACGTGTTATACTGTCTCTTTTGTATATTATTACTGAAGTAATGAGGGAAGAAAATAAACAATTAGAAGATAGTATTTATAAACATAATGTTGAAGCTTTTAAAGAAGAATTAAGTAAGATCCTTAAATATTTTTATGCAAGTATTAAACTTTTTTAAAAACTACATAAATTTACTTTCGTACATTAATTTTGCAGTGAGTCCTTCTGAAGATGAGATGCTGATTGTAAAATTATTGGGGATGGTAACTAGTTTTTGCAGCGGGTCTGCCCCACATTTCCCTATGAAAAAAGTACTACTTTTATTATGGAAATTAATTTTAATTTCCTTGGGAGGAATGGAAACGCTAAGAGAACTTAAAAAAGAATATCGAGAACAAGCTGGTCTTGATAATATTCAGGAGGATACAATAGAAGTAGCTAAATCAATGAGACCAAGTTCCCCTCCAACCAGTGCTACAGATTTGTTAGATACTCAAAATCTGAAAAAAAATAACAGACCCTTCAGAAGAGTAAGTAATGAATATTTTGGTATATTAAAATGAGTAAAGTAAATAAATGACAACTGTTTTATTTGTTTTAACAGAGTTTAATGAAGCAGAGTTCATTAGATGAACCAAATGACTATGAATCAGGAAGAGCGTTGCTTATTAAAAATGAAGGTGGTATGGATACAACAGAAGGTGATGTAGATGAAGGGGTATTTGTTGATCAGCCAATTCAACTTGGGTCTTATCAAAATTACTATGACAATCCTAACAATCCTCCTCAAACAAGACCAGATACACCACCTCCTGTAAAAACAAAAGGTAAATATTTATTCCAAAAACTGTCATTATTTATAAAATAATAATTGAATAAATTTCAACTTTATTTTCAAAGGTTTACCTTGGGCACCTAAAGTGAGACAAAAAGACGTTGACACCTTTTTAGACGTGTCGAGACTGAAATTTGTTGGTTACAAATTACAAGGTGATAGGGAGAGTTTAGCTGGGTTGCCTCAACCAATTCACGAAGGATTGAGTACTTTAAAACGAGTAAGTTCAGAATATTTATAAAAAAGAAACAAATTTTGTGAATATTTAACTAAATTCTTTTTTAGCACATGTATACTTCACTGGCGGAAATTCAGATACAAAAGGAAGAGGAAATCGCGAAGAATCCTATTAGTACTCAAGAGCCACCTATTCGACAAACTGCTACAGAGATTTTGTATCAAGCAATGTTGCCGAATTTGCCACAGCATATGATAGCGTTACTTAAAATACTACTTGCAGCTGCACCCACAAGTAAAGCCAAAACTGACAGTATTAACATAATGGCTGATGTTTTGCCAGAAGAAATGCCAGTGACTGTTCTGCAATCCATGAAGCTTGGAATCGATGTTAATCGTCACAAAGAAATTATCGTCAAGGCGGTATCTGCTATATTGCTTCTTTTATTGAAGCATTTTAAATTAAATCATGTTTATCAGTTTGAATTTATGTCTCAACATCTAGTCTTTGCTAATTGCATACCTCTGGTTTTGAAGTTTCTTAATCAGAACATTTTAGCTTATATAGAAGCGAAAAATGTTTAAGTTTTTTTCAATAATTGGATCTTTGCATGACACTTTTTTTTTAATTTGAATATTATCGTACCGATTATTTTTCAAATATTCTATTAGACGAATATAATTAAATTCTTAATGCAAAGACCTAAATTGGGTTGATTTTTCTAAAATTGTAGATGCTACTAATATTTTATCAATTTTTTAGCATACCAATTCTTGATTTTCCTATGTGCGTTATCGGTGATCAGCCTGAACTTACCGTGGATAATCTAGAAATCGGGGATAATCAAAATTATTCCTGGCGAAATGTTTTCTCTTGCATTAATTTACTAAGAATACTCAACAAACTAACGAAATGGAAACATAGTAGAATAATGGTAATTTCTTCTTCTTGAGTCTCTTTTAGAATTTGTTTCTTTTTAGAATTTGTTATAAAATTAATTAATGTCAATTTCAGATGCTGGTAGTATTTAAGTCTGCTCCTATATTGAAGCGCACATTAAAAGTCATGCACGGAATGCTGCAACTTTACGTCTTAAAGTTGCTCAAGATGCAAACGAAATATTTAGGTAGACAATGGCGTAAATCAAACATGAAAACCATAAGCGTTATTTATTCCAAAGTTAGACATCGTTTGAACGACGACTGGGCTTTTGGCAATGGTAAGATATTTTTTTTTCTATAAACTAGGATTTCATTCAAATATTCATAAAAAAATTTTCTATTTCCAGACTTAGAAGCTAGACCATGGGACTTCCAGGCGGAGGAGTGTACGCTGCGAGCATGCGTGGATCGTTTCAATAATCGAAGATACTCAAATGCTGTGAGAGATGAGGAACTGGAGCCTGTGGACACGTCGATTACATCAGTCCTCGGTGCCAATGTCGAACTCACTGACGAGTTCAAACAACACTACGAGCTCTGGCTACAACAGGAGGTCTTTCAGACCACCATTGACTGGGATGAGCTGCTGGGTCACAGCTGCGAAATTTGAAATTAAGCGAGTTTAGACTTTTAAGTGAACGTTACACAGGCTTTGATGAAAAAATTAATTTTTTTCTCCCCGTTCGCAAGGACGGTTAATACCGAATATGCGTTTTCTTTTTCTTTTAACATTAATATTTTCGTAGCACTGAGTCGCTCTTAAATAGAAATCATTTTTTAAATACTTTTGTAATGTGTAATTTATTTATATGCTAATAAGCGACAATTTAAACTAACTTATTTTTTAAATTTATTTATACGCAGTTTTTTAACTGATTCATGGATATTTTAAAAACGACCAATGCAATTTATTAAGAAACATTCAGTTTTTGAAATACACTTTTTTATAACGTTCAGCAAATAGTGGCGAAAAATTTTATATGGTGCAATTGAAATTGTTGAAAAGGTAATTCTTAAACTAGACAAAATATTATTTTTTTCATTAAATTCGGTCAGAATGTTCCTTAGCAAAAATTGAATACTCAAACTTTATTTATAAATTCATTATTTTATAAATATCATTTATCGCGTCATACAATGCAGCTTTTTCATCAAAGATCACATGCAGTTTTTGATTTTTTAAGTCAAGGTATTTTTCACTATAGTAAGCGTGGAAACATGTTTTCCATAAAGACGCAGAAGTAACATCCGAAAGTGTACAGTATAGGCTCAGTTTGACACATACCAGTCGTGTACCTCGTCATGAAATTTCTCTGGTTTTCTAGCATAAAATTGTGATAATATTAATGAATTAATCAAATTATTCTTTTTAAAATTCAGTAACGAGAGATGATTTAATCAATTTAGCAAGACCATATTTATAACGCATAATATTTGTAAATTTAAACCAATTCATTTTTTACAAGCATATTCAGTAAATGAATTTAAGTTTTTAGAAATCAATTTATACACTAGAGCGATTTATTTTATAGTTTAGTAGAACGAATACGAAAACTGCTCATGGTCAGCCATTTATTCAAGAAAATTATATGACCTTTCGTTAAATATTGTGTACAGTGATTAAATTATTATATGTGAAATGTGCATGTTCATTTTTATTGAAGAATTGTGCGACCTTATTCACTAGTAAAGGTAAATGGTATTCGCTACTCCGAATTGTAATCCTTATTTTTGTTATATTGTATAAAATGTATCTTTAAATTATGTATATAGACATACTTCATGTACTTTCTCTCGTCTTTAGTTTTTCACAAGGAAAAAATATGGATTATTAATAACATTGATAATAAATTAGTTACGCCATCCGTAATTTGGTCATAATTATTATGTTATTGCCTTCTTCAAAAATAAGTAGAGAAATATTTGGTGTTAAGATAATTTATTTTTCATAATTTGAGTATATTACACAAAATTATCAAAATATTTTGAGATTTTTAAGTACATCACAAGCAATGTACAGATTATATATTATTTAAGTTTCGCGAGAAACTTCTTGTACTTCATAAATACGTTAAAAAAATATAATTATAAATCTTAAACTTACTTATAAATATACATTTCAGTTTTTTTTTGAAAATTTATGACAGTGTTTGTAGAAATGTGCAGTGATCACAGTTTTTTCTTTCAAATTTTCAACAATGTACAAAATTTTTATTAAATTAAATAAATATTAAATTTAATGTTGCGGCCGAACCCATTTGTACGATCCATAATAAGTAAAATTATTTTTCTTCGCCATTTCGTCAGCTTCTTTTGGTCCTCGCGAACCGTACCTAAAAAATGTTTAGTTCATTATTTTTTCAAATTATAAATACGTTTACTTAGAATTGTTTTCAATTAGCAGACTGAAAAAGTGGCAGATAAATTACTTGTAAGGGATTGGCGTAATATTCTCTTTTTCAATTTGGTGAAGTAATGGAGTAAATATTCTCCACGCTTCACTGAGCTCGTCGCTGCGAACGAAATGCATTTGCGAGCCGCAGAAAACGTCCAAAATCAGTCTTTCGTAAGCATCTGGCAATTTAAGGCCCTAAAACAATAAAACAGGTTTATATAATATATAACATACGTTCTGCATAAGAAAGGTTTATTATTATCTTTTCTTAACGTTAAAAGATATTACCTTGTATCGACTTCCGTAAGTCAAATCTAATTCAGTTTCTTCCATATCAAACGTAATACCAGGTGATTTAGTCATCATTTTTATGTACAACGCTTCACCCGGTTGAACTCTAATGACGAGCTCATTCCTTTTTCCCTTACCATCGAATATGTCACCTGGTACATCGTGATACTGAATTCTGACTTCAGCCTTTCTTTCATTTAAAGCTAAAAATAAACATTTATCTCATTAATTTTATTTTCCATCGCTAAATTTAAATGTAAAATTAAAATAATAAAATGAAATCTCTCATACCTTTGCCACATTTAAGTATGAAAGGAACACCATCCCATCTCTCGTTGTGGATCTTCAGAGCAGCCATGGCATAGGTGGGTGTTCTTGAACCAGCCGGCACCGTCTTGTCGTCCAAGTAGCCCAACTGGGCTTCCGGATCGCTTGAATCTGGATCACCAACATACTGACCAAGAACTACGTCGTCTACAGTCAACGACTTTATGTTTCTCAGGACCTTCACTTTTTCGTTTCTGGACAAATGATCAATTTTTATCTTATTGAAAAAAATAACTTTTAATAAATGTTGCCTATATCTTCATAAATACTTAAATCTTAACGATAAATAAAACGACAATTAACTCGCCAGAACAAATTTAAAATTTCCAAAAAATTCTGATTAAACATCACACCTTATGTCATCAGGATGGCAAGAGGCAGGCTTTTCCATGGCAACGAGCGAGAGTATCTGCAGTAAGTGGTTCTGCATGACGTCCCTGATGATACCGAACTCGTCGAAGTATCCACCCCGGCCTTGCGTGCCGAAGGGCTCCTTGAACGTGATCTGCACCGAGGCGACGTGGTCCCGATTCCACGTGGGACTGAAGATTCGGTTGCCGAAGCGCAGCGTCATCAGATTCTGGACCATCTCCTTGCCGAGGTAGTGATCGATACGGTAGATCTGCTCCTCCTTGAACAGCGCCGCCAGGTGGTCCGAGAGCATCTGCGAGGTCGCGGCGTCGCGGCCGAACGGCTTCTCGATGATGATCCTCGTCCAGCCTCTGAAAAATTCCATACATTCTTGGTAAGTTTTTTTCACAATGCGATTGTCGGTTGACGCTTTGTAAAAGTGAAAGGGTGATACAAAAGACACGCGCCCCGGCAATGATCGGTTAATTATCGCTCGAACGGGTGACTGATAAATTCGTACGTTGAGGAGTTCTGAATTAACGCAATCTTTTATCGCCTTCGATAAGAAACGTCAAAAATACTCCTGATCTTAATTTAATCGCTTAATTAAATTGTGTACGTATGCACATCCTTTGGTTTGTTGGATAGATCAATCAATTAAAAAAAAGTTCTGGAAAAATGAACTACCGTACTAACTTATCACATTTTGAACTGAGAAAAAATTCTGGTATAGAAATACTTGTGTACAAAAAGTTGGCACAGATGACTAAAATTTTTTCTCAGTGCATCACACAAAATCGATACCCTACACAACGACCCCCTGTATTCTTCCGTCGTCTACAAACGAAGAAAATTCTTCAAAAAAGAAATCACGCGAAGACGTACTTCTGAGCCATGCAGGCGTGCCTAATGTGCACGGTGACGGGCTCGAAGACGGAGGGCGGCAGCGCGAGGTAGAACAGCCGGTTGGCCTGGCCGTTCTCGTGGGTCTCGAGGTGCCGGTTCAGCTCGGCGATGCCGTCGTCGCTGTCGTACGGCCCGGCCACGTAGTGGTTCAGCCGCCAGAACTCCTCGTACTTCTCCTCCTCGCCCGGCTTCACCTTCATGTAGGGCTCGCACTTGGAGCGCAGCGACTCCACCGTCAGGTTGCTGCGGGCGTAGCCGTAGAACGTAGTCGCCTGCGGCAGCAAGTTGTCGCGGAACAGCCACCATAGCGTCGGGTAGATCTTCTTCTTCGCCAGATCGCCCTGTGGGTGTGATTAGTAAATTATTTTATTGTTTCTTCTTTTTTTTTTTAAGATTTTAAGTAAATCTTAAAGTTTTATTGTTGACTTTCAAAATTAGTTTAGTCTTTGAATCTTGTTGACGGTTTTTTAATAAGTAAAAATAAACTTACCGAAGCGCCGAGGGTGACGAATACGTGAGGAATTTGACTATCAAAGTGCGTCCCCTCGAGATGGTCCATTTCCTCGGATTTTAGGGACTGTCTTATGTAGACCAAGCTCTCCTCAGTCGAGGTTCCTGTTACAAATTATTGCATGTTAGTAATTCTAATTTTTAAATTTTCATTTATTACTATTTCTAATGTTTGTTGCAACTGTCAGTAGAAATAAACGTTGAAAACTGTGAACTAGTACAGCAGGAATTTTTTCTATCTATTTCTATAAAATTAGGCTATAATTGGTGAATAATTAGTACATAATAACTGCGCGACTAATGCATTGGGAACAATTATTCTTGATATTGTTGTAATTTACTTTGTATAATACATCTGTTAAAAGTTTAGAAAGTTTTTTTCATTTTCATAATAAATTTTTTTGTCATTTAATGAATGCGTACATAAACATTGCCCACATTTTTCATCATTTAATCGAAGTAAATGCTAAGCTGGTCGTTGCAAAAAAATGGTGGCATTAAACTTATCGTAGATTTTTACAATTTGAATCGAGTTGAACTCTCCGCTGGCGTACGATGCGAGTAAGAACGTATTTGCGTGAGTTGGGAACTCACACCGGAGATACATTATGCCAATGTTAAGAATTTAATCGCGTGCTGCGGGGATCACGATCGCTTCGTGTTCTAACACGTGATGAATATTCGAATGTAAGCAAATGTGGAGTAAGATAAGTTCGTAAAAAATGTCCATCATCCGAGCGGGAACCTTTTTATATCGATGCTTCGATTTGTATATAATTTTCTACGATAATGCAATTACGGTTCTGAAATTATTTCATTTTTATTGGCAGACCTAAGATTGGGCCATTATTTGTATTAATGTCAAAATTCGATGTTCTAAGAATGATAGAATGTGATATGGCAGAAGTGGCAGTGTACATATTGATTCACTAAATAATGTACGAGAAGTACAACGTTTCGACATTCACAGTTCCTACATTGACAAATCAATATTAGGTAACTTCGGGAAAAATGGTTCTTCGGCAATTCATCTATCATACACACATTTTACATTCACAACTGATTTCTAATCCTTCGTAATAGACGTTATTAAGTTTTTTTAAAGTTCTGTATCCTTCAAAATTGAAGTTTAAAAGTTTAACACTGATCAAAGTTATTATGAGCTGATATACGTGCGTCAATGTTCAAACAGCGCATATAGGTAATTACTTGAAGAATGAATAATAACTATTTGAATTTGTAATTATAAATCCATTATCTAATGCAAAAAATTGTAAATGTTATTTTATTCAATGACACAACGTTTCATTATCAATTATTGTTAAAGGTAATTAACGAAGTAAGTAAAATATTTTGGTACAACAAAGTACTAATTATTTTGTTTACGCATAAGTTGAAATATTCAATTACAAATAATAGTTGCATTCCGTAGATAGTCGATACCCGCAACACTCTAAAATAGTGCAATAACTTTTTTTTTAACAAAACAAAATAATTAAAACACTCCCCTGTATCCCAACGTACCATTTCACTACCGAAAAAAAACCCCGCGGGGGTAAGTAAATCAATAAGTCGCACTCACTCAGTACGGACTGATGGTTGTTCATGGTGCCGTTGGCGTATCCGTTAGCGCGTCGACTCATGGCTGAGGCCGGGGTTGCGCGCGAAAGACTGACCGGGAATGCGTGTACCGAGGATCGTGCGTCCCGCCGACGAGGGACCTCGCGACACTACTGACCAGCCCGACTTACGATCAGGACTGCCCGTGCGGCTCGAACCGCGAGTATATCGCGCGAGCGCAGGCGCCCCGCCGGCCGCGAGCCCGACACGTGCTTAGCTCCGGCGAGGATTTTTCCGGAGCGATGCCGACGGACTTTTTTTTTCTTTTCGTCACTTCCAGCGTACACTTTGCTTCGCGTCGCGAGATGTAGGAGTACTTTTATACGCCTTTCGTTTTTTACGAGGGAAGAGGAATAAGGCTGGAGAGTAGAGTACCACGGTGAGTCAGTGGATTTCGATGAATCAACAGTAGGTAGGGAATCTAGTGGGAGGAGACTGCCGCGAGAACACGTGCTCAGGCGAGGAGGAAATTGCGCGCAGGCGCACTGAGAGATGAGGCCAGGTGCGCCGGGAGCACCGGAACTGCCCGAGCTCTTCGTATTAATGGGGCTCCGAAGGCTGGGCGCGATATCGCGCTGACTCTGTAAGCATGAATTGTTCTTTCAATCTCGTGCGCTTTTCTGACTGTTGATACGATGAGTAATGCCCGTTTGGAATAGTTATTAAATTGTAGAAGTACGGAATTTGAAAGTTTATTTTTTAGAAAAAGCGATGCGTTTAGTTGATTATTTCAGCGTTTGTATATGTGGCCTTAATTAGACTTCCTGCTTTTTTATCTTATTTTAGAAGGTGTCAGTTTAGAATTCACTGGTTTACGTCGACTATAATTTCAGACGCTTGGAATTGTACATTGAACTAATTTACGGATATAAGAAAGCGAATTCAATTTCAGTTACTGTTACGCAATCGGAGAACCTCGCGCACCGTCATTAAAAATTACGGCGTAAGCTAAAAAATGTTGCAAGTTTAGTTGTGCAATTTAGAAAAACTGTGCCATTGCTCAGCAAATTTTTAATTGACTTAATCTCACCCAATGAAAGGACTACCTGAAACAATCGCGGCTACCAGTTCCTTTTACATTTTTACTTTGCATTATTTGGTAATGTTGCCACGTGATGTATTTTAAATTTGTCGCATTTCACGTTGGAAATTCACAAAATGTGCACGTGAACATTTACATGACGTTTTTTGTTTGCATAAATATGTGACATTTGTAAATCTAGTTTTCTTTTAATTATTTTAAACACCGTTAGGTACTATTCGATGAAATTAGGATAAAACTGTATACACTTATTTCATTTATACGAATTTGGTAAAATTTCATTTTACGGAATTAAGATTTCATCTGCATTCTTTGTCGAATGAAACAAATTTTCATGTAACTTAAATTACTAAAAAATGCATCCAACATTTACATACATACAATTTAATTCCCCTTCCTTTGAGTAAATTACGGGATGTTGAGTGGAACATTATGCACGTGACTTGAAGAATGGAAAACTTAATGAAGAATAATTCACGTACGTATCTGCAGGTAAGCATACACGCGATTGGCATCGCTCGATCGAACGTCAGATCGGGAATTCGGTCATAAAAATGTCACTGGCAAGGAGAATGAGATGCGCGCGTAAAATGCGTAGAACATTTTTAAAAGTTCATTGATATCAACAGCATGAAATATTTATGCCCTTTTAGTGAACCGTTTGTTACTTGGGTATTGAAATAAT
This sequence comes from Eurytoma adleriae, assembly GCA_900480045.1. Classification (NCBI taxonomy): domain Eukaryota; kingdom Metazoa; phylum Arthropoda; class Insecta; order Hymenoptera; family Eurytomidae; genus Eurytoma; species Eurytoma adleriae. The sequence goes on along the minus strand of UXGC01000185.1, from coordinate 222,327 downwards.
GGTGAATTTTTCTTCAACGAAAAAATATAATGTGAAAGTCAGATTACACTTTTAAGTGAGATTACACACATGTATTATGCATTTTCAGTAAGTGCATTAAAATGAGTAGCTTCAAAACTATACTGACGAAAATATATATTTGCCGATATGCGGTCTACGTTTATTGTCTTATATTAATACTTAAAAATAGTAAATAAGTAGTTGATAACTGACATTAAAAAAATAGTTAATAAAAGATTTTTTGTTACACTGTCAGATAAAAAAAGAAAGATCGTAATGATAATTCTCATACTATTGTTTCGAACTGTATTATAAGGATGATAAGATTTTCCTGCTAGATTATTGTTTCAGCAGTTTGTCGATATTATTACGTAAAGACGCTATCGCGCGCACACGCATTTGACGTAATATTATGACGATCGCAACTCACAGTGCATTACTTCCGGAAACAATGCGTTAATTTCTCAAAATGTTTACAATGTTTACAAGACTTTTTTTGGGCAAAAGATACTTTGTGATTATTGCTAGAGTTTATAATATCTTTTTAAATGTAAAGTAACAGTGTAGATATATAGATATTGCAGTTGTGTGGTTTGATACATTTCCTGTGTATTGAAAAGTGTACGTAGATGTTAAATGATAACGATTTCTTTTTTTAGAATGAAAGTGCGTGTTACGGAAATATTTAAGGATACAAGGAGCCAAAAATAGCCATCGTACGAGGTGCTAGTGATGAATTATTGAACAATTCACGTGGACGTGGAATGTGAATTTAAATGGTTTTTTTTACTCCAGGCAACTAACTTAGTATTTGCAAAAATTTGCGTAATTTTCGAACGCGTGATTTTTAATCGTGAATGAAGAATAACGTATTCGTTGCAACGTGATTTTCTCGTAACTATAAAAAAATTGCAGATTTTAAATATTAATTATAAGAGTGATTTAATTTATGTGCATAATATATAGCATTATTTTTGATAATAACGAAACAAATTTGAACGGATGGCTATAGTCTTGAGTATAAGATAGAAGCATAATGAGGCAAAAAATTAGTTTATTTAAATTTTTTGTGACAAAAAATAACAATTTTTTTGTTAGTTGATTTTATGATTTTAAATACTTACAGTAATTATCATTGCAATAATTTCTTTAATTACTTGTCAATTTCATTAAAATTTCGAATTATTAATGAACATTAAAAACGCATTACAGTACAGAAAAAATGAGAAAAATTGTTGCAGAATACTTATTTAAGGATTTTATTAGACCATTTAACTTTTCAAAAAATACATGGAGAAAAATGCTCTACTAAAAATTGTAATAATCAATTTTAATGTTCGCATAGTCTGAATAATTGGAAAAATTAAAATAGTGTAAAATTTACTGGAAATCTAATAAAATTTACTATGGTTTTATTTTAGAGTTTACATAAAACTATATGTGTTTGCGGGAATAGCAAAACTAACTATTTGCAGTAGAGCTTTTTTCTTCATGTACCTACTTGAATTGCAGTTGTAAAAAATGATATTTTAAAATAATAAATAAAAACAACAGCAAATTAACAATGACTATTCTTTACATCCTGAATTTTGATTACCTTTCCATAATTGACAAAATAACGTCCAAAACTTCCTACGTTCTCCAGGCAACTTTTCTTCGAAAATGTAAACGTCAAACTAAAATATTTTTCTTTATCAAATTACCTAAATCTTATTTATTACACTAACAAATCTGGCTGAAGGGACTGCTTCTCTGGCCAAATACGAAAGCCAGTGGAACTTCAGCTTGATAACCTCGCGGCCAAGTTCAGCCTCGCGAGCCTCACTATCAGGAGATGCAGCAGGGTCTGCGCGTCATCGTGATTGCTTAGAGACTGGACGACGTGAGCGACCCGTCGTACCTGCGCACACAAAACTGACCGAGCTCCTGACCCGATACAGCTGGTTTTTCCTTCTGACCTGCGCGGATCCTATTCACGTGAAAACCACCCGGGCTTTCCGCCGCCTCTTCCGCGCGAGCGTTTTCCGCGGCGCCGTAAGCGCCGAGCCAGGGAGGGGATAATTAACGCATTTTTTCTGCCTCGGATACAAGTGCACGTGTACGTGATGGTAGTCGATTTTTCTGGGATCAGATCGTTTGATAATTGAAGGAACTTTTTCAACGATTGATCATTTTTAATTGAAATTATATTGCGCAACGCGCACAGGTCGTGCGGTAATTGAGCGATTCATTTTTGTGTAAGAAATTAATTTTTGAATGCTGCTGAACGAGGTTATATGTATAGTTGCTGGAATATTAATTGTTTGAAAACAATAAATGTTTTAATAACTTTTGTTTAAAAAACGATTGCATGGGTTTCTATTAGCCTAGAAGTCATTAGGTATAGGTATAACGTATGTAAATCACTGCAACTAAAACTTTTTTTCTAATAGATTATACTTACAGTATAACTACTGATGTCATTTTTGACTTGTCATTCACCTATTACGACTGATCTTTGCAAAATATCTCTAGGTAAATGTTTATGATATCCACTCTATATATTCTATAATGAGTTATTCTTGTACTATTCATTCATAATAAAAAAATTTAGAAAATGATAGTAAAAATGAAACTACAACTTTTTCGATTCAATCTACGAATTAGTCATTGCTTACTATAATGTATCAAGCGCAATTAGTGGGTGTACACTATATGATATCTATTAAAACTCGACAAATCTATACAATGAATGAAATAAAAAAAGGAAATATGTGTCTTGGGAGTTAAAATAATGCAAGTCACTTTGGCATTGACTTTGAAACTACTTGGAATGTATAGCTAATCTGACATGTGAGATAGTCTTTTACATATGTACACAATTCTCGTACAAAAAGTCCACTGCACTAACGTGGAATTTGATTTTCAATGCACAGTACAACATCGGAAAAGGTAAAATTGAATAAATGAAATTTCGGATGCTTTGAACTTATTGTGATGAGTAGATGACTTTTATCGTAGGATATGGGAAATAAATTACTCATTTAAACGGAGTTTCACATAATCAGTTATTATAGAGGGATAGCCGATCCAAGCAATTGCAGTAACTAATTCACGATTACATCGCAGGCATTTTCATTCAATAAACGCAGCAACTTATAAATAATCGATTCTAAAATCATGAAAAAAAGCAATTAAATGCCAACGTAAAATAATGCAATGGATCTTGAGAAAAGACGACAGATAACCGATCCAAAAACGGCGAAATACAATGTCGACTTGTCCGGTTGTTATTTGTTTACTTCTTATACGAGCGCGCGAAAACACGTGTGATTATCTGCCGGTGTCGATACCTCGCTGAGCGTAGAATCATCCGATAGCGCGCACAAGTACTTAAATGCGAGGCCTGCAGCCGGTCGCTGCGGGGATTGCGCAAGCGAACTGCTATTAGGTGTCCGCAGGTATGGCCATGGCCGTGAACCACATATTTTTATGGCACAAAATATTTTTTTTCCACCGCAGTGAACGGAGCTTGATAGATCGAATACGTACTGAAAATTAGGTCTGATACGTGTCTTATGCCCTCAAAATCCTTACCCTCTTATATCATTTCGTATCTCACTACTTGCACTTGTACCACTTCGCGTATGAAAATGCAATGTCATCTAATCGAGATTGTGAGATTTGTGGAGTTGTGCGTTTTATACGTGATTTAAAATTTAAGAGGTGAGAGATTATGATTATATTGTTACGTTCCGCAACCCGATCGCTTTAGGAAGTAAACGGTGATTACAAAATAATTGAATGAATGAATTTTTGTAATTTTGATAGTATGCAATTAATAGAAGTTTTTTTATACATGAGATTACATCAATTTTAAAATTATTTGTAAATAATGATCTTTCAATAGTTGTAGCATATGTTTTTTGTGAATAAAAAAGTATGAGCTCATCGTTCATCATTAACGTTGCATCGATTAAAGATTAATAGACATGAAGGTTCAATATTATTCAAATGAAAAAAGGCAAACCATTGCTATTGCATCTTTTTTCTAATTTTCATGCATCGATATTTTCTCGAATTATTTTTTAATCTCATACAACAGGTATAACGAAATCTTTTACTTGCTGATAAAAAAAGAAACAAAAAAGAACCGCGCGAAACGTGCACGACATCGTAAACGAAAGTTGCATTATCACGTGTATCGTGCGATTAGTCCGCATGACGCATGGCGTGACGACTTGTGACATAATAATGAGAAACCGACGTTTCCTCTCGTACATTTTTTTAGCTTTATCTTTTATCTGCTGTTGTCGCAAAATTTTTTGCATCGCTGCTTAAACGGTCAGATCATTGACGAATAATCAATACCAAAAATAACGTAAGGAGAAAACAGAATAAAATCATGTTTGCAAATGAGGAAAAATGAGAAAATGTTTATTTTGTTTTTTCAATTTGTTTATGATTCTATAAATAAAGTATTACTTAGAAATCATGCTTATTTACCATTATTATTCTGGGTGTAAGTATGCTCGGAAATTTTTTGTTGAACTAGATTTTCTTTGTTCTTTTACATTGACTATAGTGTCATTCAATTCAAGGCCCCTTTCTACTTGACTAATTGCAGAATTTATGAGAAATGATGACAAGGTCATGGAATAGTGTGAAAAATTGAAAATCATATTTTTAAGTTAAATTTATCAAAAATAGATTTTACACGATTTTAATTGATAAGAAAAACAATTTTTAATAAATCAATAATAATAGAAATTTTAATTCTATTCTGTGTGTAATTGTAGATGTTTTTCTTCTTGATCAAATGAAGATGAGATTTTACTTTTCAAACTCTCCGTTGATATTGAGCGGTCATGCGCGTTATTTCGATAATTTTCATTTCCGCGCTCTTATCTCAGTCAAGTGTAGCGCCAAACAATTTGGAAGAAAATTATATGTGTATACTTCAATGACCGCGTGTTCATTTCTGTAGTCATTTTTGTATTATCTTTGTATTTAAAAAAAGTAAAAAAAAAATCATTTTACTCCATTTAATTATTGAATTATTTATTTAAAAAAAAGATAAAAAAAATGATTTTTTCATTATGAGTTTAAATTATAATATATAAGAGACGAAAGGTTAAGGAGCAAACAATTTGAAATTGTACTTACTTCGACTCATGTTAGCCATTGTGAAGATTTTCCTTTAATAAATCCTTTCAGATAGGAACCTCGTTGACTTAACAAGAATATCTCGCTTCTGATCTATATTATCAGAAAATGATAATCAGTTGTAAATATAGTATGATTTTCTAAGCAACTTTCATGCATGCATAAACGTATTCATAAACGTTTTGTGATGTTTATTAAGGTATAGTTGTTGTTGAGTAAATTGAACCTTGGAGAATTTTCTTGAAGCTTTAACGGACGATTAATTGTGATATTCATTAGCAATCCATTTTTTAAATAAAAAAGCATAAAGTTTGCACCTTTTGCACATGATGCTTTTAATAAAAAATATGATTTACCCGCGATAAACAAACTTAACAAAGTAACACGTCATTCTATAATAGTACGCGATTAAAATGTATGTTTATAAAATGATATTCATCGACACCGTTTACACAATAATTATTCAATAATTGTATAGCTACATTCTTTTTCTCGGCGCACGGTTGCAGGCTCAAATTAAACAACCGCAGTAGAGAATCATAAAAAATTAAATTGAATTATATTGACATTGTATTTTAAATTAACAGTAAAACGGTAGTTGCGTGATTTCAAATAAAAATTAACTGTTATACGAATTTGCATATTCAATAGGATTGCTTACCTCTTACAATAGAAACTTGTGGGAAGCCTCACAGCTGATCGAGTAAGTAGTTGTCTGGCGCAGCGCCGGTGTTTCTACTGACTGGTAACCCAAGTCTCGCGTACAGCCCTTTCTTCGATCTTGGAGTCGGAGCACGAATGGCGCGTGCTCTATCCCCGATTCTTTCGCCTCTTTTTTGCCGCACCTCGCCCAATGTTTCTCGACTGTTATACCGAATGCTCACGCCGCCTCTCGTTTTCAAATCTTAGCAAACGTTCACTACTTTTCAAACTCGCTAATCAGCCGTTAGCGCGACGGAAGATTGGACGTCGATGAAAAAGATGAACTTTAAGTTACGACTAGTCGATGGGTGTGAAACTCAACGTAGATACACGCAATTATTCGCGCTAGAACTCCCGTTTTCTTCTCTTCTCATTCTTCGTGGACGCACTTCGCTCAACCTTCGGGACACACGCGCTGCTCCGAGTTGTGCGTACCTCGCTTTTTTCACGCGTACCGCCATCCGACGTCAATTGAGTGAAATACGCAAGAGTGGAGCAAATTATGGAGCATTGAGCAATAATGACTAGCAGACGCTTTCGGTGTGTGCGGGAGTAAAAGAGAAATATTTATTGATGTAAAGAAAAGAACTTGTCAGATTTTTTCTTAGAAAGTAATTTAATGTAAGTATTCTATTTAGTTGATTTTTGAAATTCATGTTGTTATTGCATTTGCTTTCGTTGCTTTTTAAAAGAAGTAAACATAACCTTACACTTGCTTTGAACATTCCGTTTTTTAAATATAAAATTATATTTAACTTAGAGTAATTTGATTTTCTGCGTAATAGCTCATAGTATGTGAAAATTAATTATTTTAGATCTAAACAAGATGAGGATAACTAATTTACTGGCTGCTTGGCATACACCAGGCAAGGGCAGGACAGCTCAGCCTGTTGATAGAGTGCCTTTCCAAGAGATCCTGCCTTTAAAATTGAAGAACAGAGTATCTGGAAAACACGATAAAGCAAGAGGTAAAGTATTTACAAGTTATATTACATTTGACGAATATCATAAGCATACTCATTAAATAAAATTGTTACTTTCAGAGGGCGGTTGCTTGTACGAAATGTCATTGGTTATTGCTTGTTTGCAACAAAATGAGTATGAAAATAAACTTTGTCAAAAGCAGGTGGACATGTTCAGTAATTGTTATAAAAAATACTTAACCAATACTCGTGAATCAAAACTGGCTCAACAAAAAGGTACTTTAGTACCTGGAGAAAAAAACCTTACTCACAAACAAATTAGAAAATTGTTTAGGATGCGTCCAATTTTGTAAAGTTGTGTTGTAGTTTAATAAATATTTTTATCTGTAAATTTTGTTGAATTATTTCCTACTACCTGAAACAGTCTTAATGTGAAAAATGATTTAGCCTTTCACCTGTCACAAAATTTTTTGCATCACTGCTTAAACAGTCAGGTCATCGATTAATAATCTGTACCAAAAGTAAAGCAAGGAGAAAATAGAATAAAATGTTTGCAAATGAGTAAAAATGAGAAAATTGATAATTTTCTTTCAATTTGTTTATGATTCTATAAATAAAGGATTTTTTAAAGATGGTCCTTACACTATCATTAATCTGTGTGTAATTTCATTAATTTTCATTTTCACGCTCTTATCTCAGTCAAGTGCAGCGCTGAACAATTTAGAAGTAAATTATAAAATAGTTTTAGTATAAAAAAAGTTGCATTAAATAAAATTATATTAAATAAAAACTAGAAAATTTTAATAAAATTTTTATTAATAAAACAGTATATATTTTAGCATTTTGTGATTCAGATTGTTTTTAAATAAATAGGCGTACTTTTAAAAATACTCCTGGCAGCATACTATACAAGATGGATCGCTGATTAATTTTGTTAAAATTTCAGTTAATCTTTCAGGTATCTCACAATGCTGATTCCCCTGTTTCAAAAATATAAAAGTCTCCATTATTTATAGTTCATCTGTAGCTTCAATGTCCAAGGAACAAGATTCTTCACTTCTTCATAACTTGAATAACATCTTCATCATGCATAACATGCTGTACTCCTACCCTTTGAGGTGAATATTTTGTACTGGTACCCTAAAAATTTTAATGAAATTTATAACTAATTATTTAAGTATTAGAAAAACTGCATCTATTTCAATCAAACATACCCAAACAAGAGCATATTTAAATTGTGCTGCTAATGTACGATGAATTGCATGGCAAACATGTTCAACTGTCACGCCTTTCCTCAGAATTAAACCATCATCAAAGTCAGGTGGCTGACCTGGTTTTTTTGTGTAGACTCTTATTAAAGATAGATATTCCCAAAGAGTTTCTAATAAATAGTCCAGATTCAGTTTCATGTTACAACTAAAAGAAAAGAAAAATTATTGATTAAAATTGAAGAAAAACAATTTAATTCAATTATATTTAGAACAGTAAATTTGATGATTACCTGACTACAATACTATTAGGCTGCCTTGCAATCCTGTCAACTTCTTCAATTGAAATTTGATCTATTTTATTGTAAACATAAAGACATGGCAGGTATACTCGATTGGCATTAATGACATCAATTAATTCATCTGCGCTACAGTCTTCTCTAAACAAAACTTCAGCATTGAATATTTTATATTCATGCAAGATCATTTGAACTAATTTTTCATCCACTTTTGTTAAGATACAAGTTGAATTGAAAGATAATCCTCCACCTTTCTTGATTTTGAAGTATATGTTAGGTTTTCTTTTATTTAGTCGGATACCTACAGATTCCAACTCCTTTTCCAAAAGCTGTCTTTGTACATCTTGTTTTGTGGCATCTAACATCATTAAAATTAAATCAGCAGTTCTAGCTACAGCTATAACTTGCCTACCACGACCTTTACCCTAAAATAATATTTAAATATAGTTAAAAATCAGAATAGATGTAAATATTAAAGAAGATTACCATTAAGATTATTATTCATTACCTGAGCAGCTCCTTCTATGATTCCAGGCAAATCAAGAAGTTGAATGTTAGCACCTTTGTATTCAATTACACCAGGAATACACGTAAGAGTAGTAAATTCATATGAAGCTGCTTCTGATTCTGTATGAGTTAATGTACTGAGTAATGTAGATTTTCCTACAGATGGAAAACCTATTAAAGCAACTCTTGCATCTCCAGACTTTAGCACATCAAAACCTTCACCCTTTTCAGATTTCTTCGATGGCTCCAAAAGCTGTGAACGATATTTTGCTAGTTTCGCTTTCAACAGACCCAAGTGATATTCAGTCGCTGGATAGAAACAATACAAATTTTTAACCATTATTACAAATGTAATTATTTTTTAATGAAATAAAATTGTCATTGTCTATCAATATATTAAATTAAAAAAACGTATGTGATGATTTAATACATAACCTACTGTTTGCATTTACCTTTATTTTTTTGAGTCCTAGCAATTTCTTTCTCGATCTCAGATATTTTTTCTAAAATTCCCATTTTGCCTAGGTTTTATGAGGCGCCGGAAAAATTCATTTACGAAGTATTTTACCAAATTCAGAGGCACTGCATTGGAGTAATAGCCTCTCACCACGGGGACACGGTGTATCAGCCGATAAACCGATCATGCAGCAGGAGTGGACATCAGATCATCATAATAATGTGGGAGAAGAAAATGTTGCCACTAGAGGTCGTTTTAATTATTTTTTGAATGCAATGTCCTCGTTCAAGCGTGATCCTCGAATTAGTTATTTACCTTGATTCCTTTAAAAAAGTACAATAAACTTCAATTTCTGTTAGTATTGAGGTTTATTCAAATGCAAATAATTTGTTACAATTAAATGTCGAAATCTGAATTCATGTAAGTATTACTTTTTTTATCTATTTTTTGGTTATGTTAATACAATTAACAATATACTATTCTATTGAAATTAGTACCAGGCACTTACGAGTAAACATAATGTAGCTAAATATTCATTTCACTTATTTTGCTTTAAGTAGAACAAGTCGCACATGGCCAGCCATCTTACTGCACTCGGAGCAGTCGGAGCACATTGCAAAGTACGTTTTTTCAAATATTTCTCATCTTCTTAAATGCATTTGATTAAATTTAATAAGTTTAACTTAATTAATTGAAATAAGAGAAAAAGATATGAACAAATGTCAAGTGAAAAATCGAGATTTTAAAACAAACTCACGTGTTTCAGGCGGACAGTACGACCGTCACATTACTGTCGGCTGGCGTCGTCACTTTGCGAATAGTCGGCGATCTGGCGGCGGCGACGACGTCGGCTCCCATGTCCCGGGTCGAAGCTTGGCAACGTCAGAGACCGGCGGCGTGCGCGGGGGTGGGAGTGCCCAAGTGCCGTCGGAGCGCCAGCGCCGGGGGGAGGGAGAGCAAGTGGCGGCGGGCGGTCGAGAGCGAGCTTTTCGGTTGGCAGTAGAGTGTCGAGCTCTCGCGCGCGAGCGATATGCAGCCAGCAGCCCGCGGCCCCTGTCCTCCTCGCCGCGCCACGCCGCCCGCTCGCTCCTAACGCCGCTCGCACTTGCATCGACCGGATGATCGACCGCGCGGAGGGGGCGTTCGAGTGAGCCGACGGATTCGAAAAAAAAAATAAAAAAATAAATAAAACACACGCACACACCTGCGCGTCCGGGCGACGGGCTCGCACTCGCACAGACACACATATATATATCGATCTCCCCCGCGCGCCGCCCCGCGTCGTCGGCGGATTTTCGGGGTCCGAGGGGGTGGGAGGGCGCACGGGGTGCAGTGGATGTGGGGGTGGTCAGTGCTCGCGGGCCCCGCGGCAGTGGCAGTGCAGTGTGCTCGTGGTGGTGGTGTGATATGAGGCCGGCCCGCCGGAGGACGACTCCCCGCTGCTGCCGCTGCTCGTGCGAGCGCCGCTGAGGGGACGCAGGACAGGCCCGACCGAACGGGGGGGTACGTCACTGAGGAATAATGTTGAAGTTCGGCAGCAAGAGCGACGTTACGGTGGTGCATCGCGCCACTATTCGACTGCTCGACGACGCCGAGATCATACATTGCGACTTTCAGGTAGGCATGGCTTTTTTCACACGGGGCTCGCGGACTTTATTTTTATAATGCTGGGGGGGTTGCCAAGGAGTCGGCGCTCGGCGTCGAGGGGAAGCGAAACTGCTTTTCTGGCTGGCGATTGTTGCTGCTGAAAGGGTTGTTCTCTATCATACAAAGAAAATTTCGCGTGAAAGACGTTATTGATGATGGGATGATAATACCTTTCTTATGTCTGTGTTGCCAGTTTATTTATGTTTTCTGACACTAACGATTATATCGCAGAATAATGTTTTTATGCTTTTATTATTTGTTATTTCAATGATATGCAATATTTATTTTTAAGTTTTTGTTTCATGCCTTAGGCGTTAATCCTGGTATTGAAAAAAGATTTTAGTCTAATTATATTTTAATCAATATGAACCATGAATCTGCAAAAAAATAATTATTATTAGTGTCTGAGAAAGTTATGGCGTTACTTGTAATTGTTGGTATTTTCATATAAAAAATAATAATACGAACAATTTCAAGGAATTTGTAAAATTATTATCGTTGAAATTTTGTGATTCTTACATTTTTTTTTATCTAGAATAATAATTTCAACTTTTTTAAAATAAAAAATTGATTTAAATTTTTTAAGAGAAAAACACACTGATTATATTATTCTTAGGAATAGAATGAAGCTTTTAGAAAATTTGAAATTCTACACGCTTTGGAATGTGTGTAGATAAAACATTGATTATACTATCGTATAAAACGAAGTTTCCGTACAACATATAAATTTCCGTATATTTGTTCCACTTCAGTACTTTATAATTTAGTTTTATTTCAAGAGTCAATAAAAGAGAAGAATAAAATATGAATAAAAAATGCATGCAAGAAAGTATAATTAACGATAATCGCGATTTGATTGGTACATAAATGTGTGCCTGCAAAGAGTTTCGAGAAGAAAGCCAGTCAGTATCACCAAAAATGACCTCATTTTAAGAACAATAGTTCATCGACGCACACTATTTTAGCAAGAATTATCGTTTACTTTGTTTTATGCCAAAATCAATATATCGCGTTTGCATTCGCGCAATGATCGAGGATATGGTACAACAACGCGCGATGAAATACTTCAATGGAGCGAGATAATGAGAACAATTATAATCATGTTATAGTTAATAGAAATTTTGTTGAGAATCCATGCTCGTCTAAGAGAACATTTTAATCATTCTTTATCGCAATAATTAAATAATGAACAATCTTTTTCATTCATCAGTATCATGCAAAATCTTTTTCTTAAAATAGGCATCTTTTTAAAAGAGACTATAGCCTAAAGTGTGCGCATGCAAAAATAAAATCCCCCACAGCCCACACTCACGAGCTTAGCAAGGGAATATACAAGTGCACAAATTAAGCGTGCATTAAGCAAATAATAGCAGACAAAATATCTCGGAAACGTTCTGACAGGGTGGACTACGAGGAGCCAGGAGGAAAAATTGGTCGGCGCCGCTTTGGGGGCGTACGCGCGCGTGGCCTCTTTTCCGTCGGCGCACATGGCGCGCACACAGTGCGTGCAGCATCGATTTCCCGGCGCCTTTTCTTTGCTTTCGGCCAGCGGCGACACCCCCGCCCCCTCCCCGCCCCCGCACCCTTGGCCCGCGCGCCTCTCGCGATTAATTAGGCGGCAACGAGCTTAGTCTCGCGGCGAAAGGGGTATTTTTAGGCCGCGAAGCCCGAGTGCCTTTCATTCATGCATTTTCATTGAGGAACATTGATTTTATGCATGAGTAAGCCCGGGTCTATCGATCGCCGCTGTATTTGCTTCTTCGTAAAATGTTCGGCGCGGCGACAAAGTTCGCTTTGACATTTAGATAAGCTCGCTCGGGCTTCTATTTGCTTTTTTCTGTATTCGGGCGATCGCTTTATTATTGCACGCTCTAGAAAAAAAATACGTACCCTCTCGGCTACTTCGGAGAGAATTTCTTAATATTTTTGTAAAAATGTTTAATGCCAGAGTTTTTTGTACGCTGTGTACACAACAAATTTATAGTTGTTTTTATGACTCCTGTCTATAAAAAAAAAAGAGAAAACCGTGAAAAAGTCGGAGAGTCAACAGCGATTTTTCTATCCGCGCCGTTATAAACCGACGCATATTTCAGATTTCCCCCGGCGTGTTTCGACAAGCGGTTTATAGGCAAAGTGATGAAATAGCGAATAAGGGAATGAATAAACATTCGGGGCGGTCGGGCTATTTTAAAAGCGTTTCGGCCGCACAGTCACGCGCTCTATATAATTTTTAACCACGTTGGCCTGCACAATCCCATAATACTGTCCGTCAGCCCCTCCTTGAATTTCCGGAATCCCTCCCTTTTTTTTGACGGCCGGGCATAAAAAGCAATCTTGATGCTTCACAAATGTTCCTTTTTATTGGTTGATGGGATAATGGGTGTGCGGAATTTCGAAAGAAAATGTTGAGATTTTTCAAGGAGAGTGTATTTTTGATCTTGGATTAGATCTTAGATATAAAAATCGACATTTTCTTTTTCAAATATTTCACATATGTTCTGGCTGAAAAAGATTCAGAGTTTTCTTGCACTCAGTTGTACTGGAAATTTGAATCGGCCCTCAACATATTTAAAATTAAAATGACTAAATTTAAGGCATTTTTATTTTTAATAGAGCAGTTTTCCACAGTTTTGCAGTTAATTATTTTTACTCAGGATCTTAAACTGTTACTTTAATTGCGAGCTCTTTTTGGAGGGTGTACAAGTGTTTCCACTTGCATTTCAGAAAGTTTTCAATGAAAGTTTTGATGAGCTCGACGTTTCCACCAAATTCGCGCAATAAATTTATACTTATGCTCCCAGAACCTGCGGGGCTATTTATTTAATTTACCATGGAAATTGATAATAACCCAATTACAAACTCAAATATTGAAAATTGTCTATTGTATCGTAAAAAGTAATTCGATTCTTTTAGAATGATACGTTACGCTCCTTTAAAAAAACATTGAAAACGATACTCTTAAAAATCCGTAAAATCGCTCGATCATCCAACGAAGAAAGCACATTCTCCCCATCTCACGCAGCGAGAATCATTCAAACGTCGTTACAAAGTAACGGGGCGCGTCACCCGCAGGAAAAAAAAGACACGCGCCAGCGAAATTTCGAGCGGCGCACTCGTACCCGTCCGCGCGGAAGGGAAAAAAGCCCCCAAGAATCCAGAAAAAAAAGCTCTCGGCGGCGCTCTATTTTCCTCCCTCGTCGCGCCACATCCGTGCTGGCGTACGTGCGCGCTCCGATCGATTCGTGCGCGCGCTCAAAATTCGTCGCGCGCCACTGACTCCTTCGAGCGCCTGCACTTAAAGGCACCCCCAGCTTGTCGCGGTGTCGGGACTCTTTTAGAAAAATTATGTTTGCCGTAGAAAATTAACGTTTCCTCGACGGGCGAGTTGTTTAATTTGATGGATTTTTCATGATCGACAGCAGTTGAGCTATCTTGCGAGTAAGCTAATTGCATGTTTTTTGAATTTATATTTCTCTTTGGTAGATCAATTTAGGGTGAACCCTTTTTAAAGCTTCAATTCCACTTTGCTGTTCGGCGCTTTTATAAACTTCCGTTTGATGCGAATCCAATTCTTCATTTGAGCGACGACAACTAACTTTTGTGTAATTGCATTTTTATTGAAGGTCGCTTTTATCGATTGGACGAAAAAACCGGTGAACACTATATTTTACAGTCCTGCAAAATCATCTTTATTGTATTTAAACGAACATATAGGTTGTGTGAACAAAATAAATCGTTCGAACCATTTGTTTACTGTCTATCGATTCGTTTTTTTATTTGCCCTAGTCGCAATGTGTAATTGAATATTTTTATTTTTCTGCGCGCTACACCAAATATCAGATAAAAAATGAAAATATTCATCCAATACTTGAATTAATTATTAACTTTAAAATAAAAATAGCGCGGATCGATTTTCTTAGGAAATTTCCATAGATGAGGAATCGCGGTAAAAATGCACTGGTATCTCTTTCACAGTCGATAGGCGAGATCCGCAATCGATCAAACAGGTTTCCCGCGTGTTATGTCAAAACGAAGGAAAAAACTTTCTAAGCGGAAAAATCGAACATTTACGAATCCCGTGGCTTATCGGGGAACCGAAATTGCGACAAATCACGCGAGATCGAGCAGTCTTTAAGATTTTTCGTAAACAGGTTATTCCGTGTGTACAGTTGAGCAATAAAATTCCTTAAAGGAGCTATTAATATTAAAGGGCTAAAATTCTTATCAAATCGTTCGCGATAATCTGATATTTACACTTGATGCATTCTATTTTTGTTAAAACGGAACAGTTAAAAGACCTTTGGTAAAATATTTTATATTTATGAATGATTAAAATCGAGGTCACACTGATAGAAGAAGTAAATTTTTAAGATTAATTGTTCTATAAAGATACTAGATCTATTTTTATTCAAGTCCACTTAAATTTGAATCGAAGCGTGCTTAGTTATAGTAACCTCAATTAAAAATGCGGAGTGACATAGTCGAGGTGACTAAATAGATTTGCCTATAGACGGTTATAATTCTAATTAGTCTCAAGAAACAGTCGTTTGTCTGTTCGTCTTTGTATTGTCAACGATGGTATTAGAAAAATTAAATTTGTATCGCAAAAGAAAATATGCCATTTTTTTCAACAAAACAATTTACAAACCCTTATCAACATAGTCAAATATTTCCGAGAAGTAAGTGTTTGATATTGAGCAGATAAATGACGATTTAAAAAAAAAACTGAACGGACTGAAAGCTTGCGTAAATTTGCGGGAGCGATACACCATGGCTAAATAATGCAAAAAGCCACTCGACCCGGTCTTATCTGAGCAGGTCGATTCTCGTCGGTAATAGGGTGATTTTGGGCTTTCCCGATACCAGCCGAGCGCCCTTATCAGGCGTCGTCGACTTCGTCGCACCCCTCCTCCTTCCCCCTTTTCAACCCAGTTTCGCCGGTATTTTTACGCGCTACAGGCGACCGCCTCGCATAAAAGGGCCGCCTCGCCTTTTTCGCCAACGAGCCTGGATTTATGTTGCTGAAAATGCCTCCGCTCAGCCGCGATAATATTCCCTTTTAAAATTGATCGACTAAGCGCGGCTCGAAGGCATCGCGAATTATGCAGATTTCGCCGAGTTTTCATTACCTTTTTTTATTTCGCGTCTTCGCTCGATCCACTATCTTTTAGTGATTAACGGGTTGAGCGAGACTAGTTCGATTTGGTGTACGCGCACCGGAGCGCAGTGATATATTGCGCAGCCATCCGTTAATGCATTTGATTCGGTTTGATTCCTCGAGGCGTCAATTAATGGAGTTTATCTGTAATTGGTTAACCGAGAAACTCTAGTTTAGTCAAGTTCGAAAGACGATAGACATGTTATTGTGAAACAGTTGAGTTCTATAATTCTGCGAGTGTCCTAAATAATGGTCGTTAAAGTTCAAGTTAACTAAATTAAATTTGTATTTTATTTAAATAATTATTACCCGAAATCTTCGTAACTTAGAAGATCTAAGTAGGTATGCAATGTGAACGTACTCGTGAATTTATACAACCTGTAGTTGGAGAAGCACGTATACGTGTATCCACGGAAATTTTAATTTAAAAAATTTATGTAGAGTTATGTTACTATCTTTATATTGAAGTGAACACATTGAGCGCAGCTCGTACAAAAATGAAAAGCAAATTACTCGCTCGGAATTGAAATGCACCGCAGTTATGATAATAACATCACTCGCTTGCCAAGTTTTCGGATTAATTAGCATAATTAATAAAAGCTCGACCAGCATCTCTCCAAAATATCTTCTCTTTTATTATCGCGAATGCAAATGCACATTAAGTAAATAAACAAACAAATTAGCGAATGAATTAATTTGTTAATTCGAATTCCAGTTGCACGGCCCGATTAAATAATAGTCCCAAGGCGAGTCGGTGCGTAAGAGGCATACCGGTGCATAGGTGGTGCACGCGTAACGCGAGGGGATTCCCAAAAGGAGCGAAAAGAAAAGTAGACTCGACCGTTTCGTCATTTCCCGAGCGAGATCTGGCCGCTTGCGCTCGGCACCTGCGTGCGCGGGTCGCTCGATCTACCTGAAATTCAGCGTGCACCGTGTCACGGAAAATTTCGCCGCGCACGCGACGCCGGTGTACCGTGCGTGAGAACGAGGACCTTACCGCGATAATTAACTGCGTCGAGCTGCGGCCCCCTTCGGCTCTTTAATTTCGAGTCGACGCCTTCTTCGAGAAGCTTTTCACGCTGACCGCTTTGCGCTTAGCAAAATTTTTCTTTGGTTGGATTTGGTTTTATTTTTGTGGTCCTTTCTTTCGAGATTACGTCACGTTGTTTATGGGTAGTTCGGTGAAGAGGTTTATGTGCCTGTCGTGGAGGTACAAATTTCGGACATTTGGAACATTTGTTTACTAACAAATAAAATTTTTTAAAATTTTAATTATTGAGTTAATCTTGATTTTCTTTAAATTTTTTTACACAATTAATGATAAATTTAAAAAATATTAATTGCAGTAAACGGGTCTGTTGTATATTTTTTTTTAACAATAAACTTTTTGAAAATCCGGATTAGAATGTGAAGTGTGCTTTTCTGTTTCAAAAACACATTATTCTTTTATTCAGCTCGTAGAGAGCATAAGTACGCGGGTACCACTATAACTCTCGTGATTTATTAATTTAGCAAGCGAACAACATCTTAACCCGGATCTCAGGCCTTTTTTTTTTTAAATCCACAAAAAATTGGGCGGGGAGAAAAAAATGAAAGCTCGAGCACTCGGGGACCCTTGACTTCGTTCATTTTCCTCTCGAGCTCAACTTCATCGTTCTTACGGCGCGACGCCCTCGTAATTTTCCGGCGAACATACCAGCGTGCGACCTGAATCTGTACTTTTAAAAAAATGTCTCCCCCTCCTCGTCTTTTTTTGTCGATTTTTCTTCATTAGCGATAATGAGACGTTGAAATTAATTTTTGTCCCCGACTCTAATAACAGCGTAATTTCGCGCCGTTCGGTAAAGTTACATCGACGGTTGCTGTTCGTGCTAGTGGCCGAAGAAAAAAATTCGCTGAATGCTGACGTACTAATCTCGATTGGTGTGACAACATTATTTCAGTTGATTAGTTTTTTATAAAACAATTTTAAATTCAGTTATACTAATTTTGAGGTTTATATAATTTTTTGAATAAAATTTGTGAAAATATTTAAATTGTGAATTAATTAAGTACGGTATTACTAATCTTTGACTAACTGTATTAGATTACGATGATAACCAGGACTTAAACTAATTAGTATTTATATAATTATTTGCACTATTAGCTATATTTGATTACAATGACTGTAAGAAATGAATCAATTTTAACCTATATAAGTAGGTAATCAGTTATGATAAACGGTCAAATGGTATAAGTGTATTAACAGCCTTCCAGAGGCTCCTAAGTTAGGTCTAATCACCTACATTTTCAGGTGGCTTATTATAAATCTGACCTAACAATCTCGTTATTGGGAGAATGCCTCACAGTCCACCTAGCTAAATGTGCAAGGCCATAAATCCACTGTATTTGGACTCAGGTGAAATACTCGATGAAAATGAACTTTCGGTAGATTTTCAGTATCGATTTAGAGACTCAAAATAATTTTAGTTTTAACATAACATTCGTGAAAGGTATACAGTCGATTTTAGAAATCATTAGAATAATTTATATTGTATTAAAATTTTTTTATAATTATCTTTTGCGTGCGAACATTCACTTGACTCACGAGGCCAGACTCTAAGAACTATCTTAATGGAACTCAAGGGTGTGGAATTCAATTGTATTTCCTCCTTAAGAGAGGTATAACGCCTTGAGTAGTATAGTACCTTGGAAAATGCAGCTGATTAGCTTCAAAGTATGTTATTTCAATATTTGACTGGTTTTAAAATCATACGTCTCGTCTTTTTACATACAGTCATGGCGAGTGTCAAAGAAATTACGATCCGATGACTGAGCATCGTACGAAATGAACGAATAAGCAAAAAAATGCATCTCGAGGGGATTTTCCTTCGCAGCGCCTCGAAAATGCACTCGCGACAACGCCTCGAATATTTTTCGAAACGACTAACATCTCCGCAACGGCCGCGTCTAACGACATCGTCGTTTCGGCTGGCGCGTCTGTGCCGCACTAAAAAACCGAGCTGCATTCGCGTAAACAAAGCCGCGCGTCGCTCTTAATGACTCCTCCCGCAGATGCAGCTGCGATAGGGCGACGCGTGCGCGCGAAACTTTCGAGCATAACACGGGCCTACGTAATTGCGCGGCTGCGACTCGCTTGTCAACGAGACGGTCGTTGGAGGTAACGTCGCGCTGGCCGAATTTTCCTACTCGTCCGAAGCTTCATACGGGAAGGGTCTTCATTGTTTGTAGGATTGCTTTGCTCGTTTCTCGATTGTGAGGAATTAGCGCGAAAAAGATTCACGGATATTTTTTATGATGAGTTTACGGTTCTGTTGGAGAACATAATTGTGTACACATTTAGAATAATTCGATGACATCGGGAAATTAAATTACGTTAGATGTTACATAACCAACTTGCTGAAATGTACAAAAATAGTTGGTTTAAATGTAATATTAGAATTTCTTTTTGAATATTCAAAAGCTATTGTGTCATTGACTGAAGATGACATTTTTTCTTTTTATGTAGTTGAAGAATAAAAAAACTGCTATATCAACTCGTACGATTACGAATGAGTCAATCATTTTTGTACACACTGGCATTCTTTTGAAGTGCATGAATGCAAGAATGATGATTCGTTTACATAACAAGTCTCAAGGAAGTGACTATTTTCCATCCGTTTTGTACATCGCTTAGGCGCATATAATGATAATACGTTTGATCTATGTTTCTGTATGATTTGTAATTATAATTTTTTAATTTACTATAAAACTATGTAGTTGCACTAAAAACAAAAAGACATAAAAATAGCAGTTAGTTCACTATGATGTTTTTAACAAGGTAACTTTGCCTAGTCATCAACGAGGAAATCGTTAAGAAAAATGTGCCTCGCTACATATAAAGATCTTCATTAAAAAGAAAACAAGGCGTCGATCATTTGTTTTTTAAAAACTTGAAAATATTCGAAATCTTAATTAAAATTCCTTTAAAAAAAAGACGTGTGTGCTCAAAGGAACGCGAGTGCACTAAAAATACCCCGGCTGAACGTTTATTTACTGCGCGTGCAAACAGTTAACCGTTCCACGGGCGTAAAACTCGGCGGATAACACTTGAAGCGAATTCCGGGGGAGACGGAAAAAAGAGGAAGGCGCGAGGAGGCACGAAAATAGAACGCGGCACGTGGAAGGACCGGCAGGTGATCGGTTAATGGGGCGGACCGCTGGGACCGCCGGGGCGATAAGGCTCCTCCGCGCGAGATAACGGATCGAATTACCCTTGCGCACGCGAACTTACAATCCGTCCCGATCGCTTATCGGGTCTAAGAGTGAATCGGTCGCTCCGCTCGATTTACCTCACGGTCAAAGCCACGCGACCGGCACTCGATCATTCTGAGAATTTCGGAGACACGCGGCTTGCGCTTACTTAAAATACCGTAAATTATTGTATTTCGATATTTGTTGCATGTCAATGGGTCGGAAAATTCTGACTTTTTATTCCGACACTCGATAAGTTATTCAAATGTAATCTGAAACTGATGTGTAGTTAGTTCAAAAAATACTAAGATCAAATCCAAAACACCACGAAAAAAACTTCTAACACGTATTTAGCGATATTTTTTTTACTATTATAAAGTTTCCTCTGGGAGGAAACAAAATTTTAAATTAACGGCATTAATGTTTAACGTACAAAAAAGTCAATTTTTTATGTTTTTACATATTTTTGCATGTGAATAAAATCTTTCAATAAAATTTTTTAATAACTTTAGAAAATATATATTATAAGCGAGTTTTAATTGCAGAAGACAACTTCATTGCGATAATCTGAATTATTTTTATGCTCCAGGTGAGTTTCAAAGCTTCTGTCCGACGTGGCACGGCTTTCGTCACGTGAGTTTAATTAGCTTATAAAGTTAGAGATCAATTAAACTTTTAATAATCAAATTGCTCTGTTTAAGAGCGGCCCTTTTAATATCGTCGGAATTCACGGGTAAATGGAGCGCTGCGAATAACCAGAAATCTATAACGACTTTACATCTATTTTCGTCGTTTATTGCACCATTATAACAGCTGTTTACATCGTCTCGTATTTTATTGATCTTCCCAATGCTTCCTTTGTCGCGGGCAAAACGGCGAAACTCGACAAAGGTCGTTCCAACTCTTTTTTTCTCAATTCTCTGTTGTGATTTGCGATACTTATAGGTACATGAGCAGTGTAAACAACTTTACCCAAAGATTTTCATTTAAATTTATCGCAGCGTTATTATTTCATGAATATTTTACGCGGTTATCCCTCGCAACGAGTTTCCCTTCAACCGAACGGCATAATCCGATAAATTATCGCTTCGAATTAAAAATACACAAAACGAGTGCAAAGCGATTTAAAAAAAATCGTTAAAACAAACTTTTCCCCCTTTGTGCGTCCAAATAAATAGCGCTTCAATATAACGACGTTACCTTTCCACTGGAAGCGAACCTCGGCCGACGGGACACAATACCTCCCGGGGCGTGTAGAAATAGAAGTCCGCAAGCTCGCGGCGTCCTTCCAGCTGCCCCCGCAGGAAACCGTCGGGACAAAAACAGCGCGGATCCAACTCTCGGCTTATCTTCGGTGCGCTGGGAGAAAAAAAAAACTGGGCGCCGAGAGCAATGCGCGATCCGCGGGGGCGGGCAGGAGGGTGATATTCCGCCTCGCTTTTCCGTCTCTCATGAATGTATGCAAGCGCGCGCGGCTCCGTCTCGCCGTAAATACCTGGCGCGTGCGGCGTCGCGTTCCGGCCTGCCGTTGAATATTAATGGGACAGCGCGGCAAGGCCTCGGCGACGAAATTTCCGTCGGCGACGCGCGGCGTCGGCTAAAAGGCGATTAATGATCGCCGTGCCGAGGGGGTCGATTCTCTGATACTCGTCGGCCGAGAATGAGAGAAGCGGCTCGAGCCGCGCCGCAATTTCCGAGATACTTTCGAGCGATTATTTTGCATCGGTGTTTTTGCGCGACGATTGCGGTAATTTCTAACCATAAGCGGCAGTGTTGAAATTGTAAGTAAATTGATTTTCACTGAGGAGTAAATAAATTAGTGCGTTATTTGCATTTACGTTTATGAATATTGTAACGTTAGAACGTTTTTGCAAATGTTAACCTTCAGGTTAAATTACTGTTTAATTACAAAACTACACGTAAAAAAGATTTTATCACCGAAACTGCAGTGTGTATCGTGATTTTTTTCTAAGATGTGAGATAATATTCAAACCATTTAAATTTAATAATTCATTACTTTTCAATTAAAAAATTAATATTATCCCGTAAATTTCTTAAATATAATAATTAAACAGATAAAAATTCTTTTGCAAGCTCGGTGTCTGAAATCAAACTTAATTCAATTTCGAAAGCTTTTACTCGCAGCCTCAACGTGTAGCAAAAGCGGGGTCTCGAAGGTTCAAAAAAATTCAAGATTTAATCCTGAAAACGCGAGCCCTCCAGCCTGGGAAATTGTTGTGCTCGACTACTTAAATGTTTCTCTGGCGGCGCGAGCGCCCGAGTGCCTCGGCGCTTTACGGCTACCCGAGTCCGCTTTGGCTCGACTTCCACTCGTCCGCCACTCTGCGTCGCTCCTTAATTGTGGATCAGAATCGACTTTACCCGCGCGCAGTTCTTACTCGCACGCCCCACGCGCCGCTGCGCCCCGGATTCCTGCACAGGTGCTCCTCCTGCTTGTGACTTTTCGAGCTTTTTCATGTGGAAAATTTTCAAAATTGCGTTTATTAAATTATAAGCCTATTTCTTGGCATTTAATGAAATATTTTTGGTATTAGCGGGGAATGTAATTTCTTCTGTCGAAATTAAATTTAAATTGTGATTTAATGACATTTTCAATTGGAATTAACTTCTGCGGTGTAATAAATTTCCTTGAGCTTTCATTTTGGTCTTCTGTCAGATTCAGCGTGTACTTTTGAGAAGTTCATTTTCCCCAGCAATCCATCCGCAATATCAAAAAACTCGAAAGAGGATCACTCGCGTGCTACGGAACTCCTGGAAGTTTACCAAATCCAGCGCTAAGTCCACAAAAGAACTCATTTTCGGCGAACCATTTCGAATTTAACTGAAAATTAAAGAGGCACGCGAGGGCAAGAAATAAAATTTTCCTTGTTTAGATAGAAAAGAGAGAGAGGGGAGGAGGTACAACCCTTACTCCTCGGTTTTGCATTATCATGCGATAAGCGAAAATCGAGACGGGGGGACTGAAGCTTTTTCCCAGCCGATTGAATTCGTCGCGTGGCACCGATCAATCCCTCCACCTCCTCCCGCGCTTTCCAGCAGACTTCGCGGGAGAAGCCGGGGTCGGGCGGCGAAATTGAAAGATAGCGCAATTTCTATTCTTCGCCGGCTATTACGATACCGCTTCTTATCACGAATTTCACGACTCACGTGGTTTATCGAAAATAATTTGAATTTTTATTTAGTTTTTTGTATGCCGGAATTAATTGCGCACTGTCTGAGAGTGTTTTTCCGCTTTTTCTTTTCTTATAGCATGACGTATCGTAATAATGAAAAATGTTTAATGCTCCTTTTCACGCGAAAGTGTACAGAAAAAAGTAGGTCATACGCCACGTGCATTCGTATATACGAACTGTGGGAAAAAATATTGGAAAAATTTTATTCTTCTCTTTGTGTATACAAGTGCTACATTCGCCAAGGAGCAATAAATTGCTTTAAATAGTGTTTTCGTGCAGTTTCATTGTAAACTAGCTGAAAAGATGAATTAACAACCCTTTTTTACGTACCTAAAATACTTTGCTTTAATTTGTGTTCAAAAAATGAAAAAATATATGAGGGAAATATGTAAATTGTATAAATATACAATGACTGAAAAGTTAATGCATTTGTAATGTCAAATGGTTTTGTAATGAACTAGTAGTGTATCAATTAGTCGAATAGTAAAAAATTGAGATAATCAGTTCAGCGGGAAGTGGAAAAGGAAAAGCTCTTCGTGATTCATAGCTCCGGGAGCAATCTGAGCGAAAAACTAAGACAAGGACTTTTTTCGTGGCAATCTCACAAAACGATCCTCCCCCGTTCAAATGCGCACCCACACGTGAACTTCTTTCGACGAATACATTTCTTCTTTCAGATTCATTTACAAAAGGCTGCTCCACTTTACAGTCGTTTGAAAAATTCGTTTGAAAAATACCAAAGTAAATTATCTATAGCTGACCTGGTTTTTAATGTCAATTTCACAAAAACACACGAATGCAAAATCCACGAAACAGAAATTTCTAAACAGAAATAGAAGCAAGCGCAAAAGTAAATAATAATTCCGACTGCATCGACGGGCTAAAAAAGTAACGCCCATTCGGCTGTTGGAAAAAATAAGGATAGAAAAAAGGAATGCGACTAGGCTTCCTCGAGTTGGACCATAAATTTTCGTCCCGAAGCTCGCGGGGCTCTATCGACGTCTGCAAAAACGCGTCTAGCGCGGACGCAACGAAAATTTGCTGGCACTCGCCGCCGTTGCTTTTTCATCCGTACGCCGGTCCGCGCGACTGGTGCGCTACTTTTTTTCGCCGCTCGCACTGCGCACGACGTCCGAGAAAAATCATGCGGGGTCCGTTTCTTATTCGACCATGGATAATTCGATTTCTCGAGATTTTCGAGTCTGCGAAAAGCCGAGGTGGGCAGTGTAAGAAGCTATAGATAGCTTTATTATATTTAAAACGTTGGTGCTTTAAGCTGAATTTTTGGTTTATAAAAATTGTTTTTGTATCGTTGTCCCTAAAAAGAAAAACACATTACTTCAGATTAACGTGTACAAATAACATTTCGCGAGAGTTCCGCAACAATATATTTTCTACAAAAAAAGCTAATTTTGAAAATGTTTTTTTTTTCGTGACAAAAGCTCGATGTGCTTTTGTCGTAGAAAAATATCCTGCAATAGTGCTTTTCTTTGCAGTAAAACTTCAAGCGCTTTTCTTCCTGAAAAATCTCGCGATGAACGTGATTTTTTTTCGCGGCCAATTTAAGAATTTCTACTATTTTTCTTTAAAAAAAATCGAAAAGAGCTTTCGTTCTTTCCATCCAAACATAAACTTTCTTTTTAACCGCAAACATTGTTTTTTATCTGTTTCTTCCTTATTTTACAGTAATGTCAATACTTATGCCATAAATAACAGTTTTAATAACGAACAAAGCAAAAAAGGCTTATAATATACGCGTGATTAGTAGAAGTAAGCAATTCCGATTCCAACGAGCATCTGCATCTTCGTCTTACGCACTGCTCTCCACTCTCCCGATGATGAATAATCCGAGCCGGCACTCGAGCGCGCAACTTCGCCGAGTATGTTAATGCGGCCCGGCGCGGCTTGGCGCGCGGTCCAAGTGTCCCGTACGTCGAGCGGGACCCGTTAATGATACCCTCGGCGACGGACCGACTCTGGCATTTCGCTCGATACCCGTGAACGCCGTCGCGTCTCGCGTGCATCCACTCAAAGATACGCGTGTGATTTTCCGCGCGGCCTGCCACTTATGTTACGCGACCAATTTCTTTTCGACGAGGCTGTTCTTGCGCCGGATCTCGGTTTTGCCGTATTTCGATCAATCAAGAGTGTTAATTTAAAGTTTGGCTGTTGATAGAGTTATTCGTTGATTGTTTATTCGAGGATTGTTTGTTGCGATAAAAGATTTCTGGGAAGATTTAGTAAACACAAATATTTTGTTGTTTAAGATTTATTTATTTAATTTTGTGCAACTTAACATTACAAAGTGTGATACACTGCAAGTAAAAACTAAGGATACAATCAATGACTCTATAATAATATGAGAAAAATCTAATAATTATATTTTTAAATTTATACATTTAAACATTAAAATTTTGCATAATATTTTGCTTAAAATTTATTTCAGAAGCGTGCAATAGTACCATGCACAATAATTAAACTGTACTTATTTGTGTTATCATTAGAACGAATCATTTATTTCAATTTCTTATACACTGAACCAAGCAGATATCACCTTCAACTTATTTTCTGAGTAATTTTCGTAAAACTTTTCTCTTAAAATTAAAGCGCATGCCACATGTTTTTATGTTATAAATTAGTATTTCAGCGATAAATACAGTTACAGCAAATGTATAACACATAAATAAAATATAAATCCAAGCGGTTACTACTTTTCGGTCAGCTGCTCTTTTCTTTCCAGAAAAGCTGAATCCCTCGGTGTTGTTAGGTTTTTTGAAGTAGCGTTCGTCCATATTACAAATGAATTTAGTACATCCACTTTCAGTAAATCTGAGAAAGATTTTATCGTATTTAGCTAAAAATGGCGAATCTGGTTTAAATAAGTACGCCCCAGAAGTCACTATCAAATTTTCTTTTGATATATGAATTTGTTCATCCTCAATTACTTCCAATCTTATATTTCGATACGGTCCTAAGCAAGCTATATTTTGACCATCTTTAAGTTTCTTAATACATTCATTAAAATCTCTTACTAATTCATAACGCTGTAGAAGTCTTTTGTATAATATAAATTTTTTATTCTCCACAGTTCCGCCGATGTTGAGATTTGATTTAAGTAAATCGTTTACAGAGTTGATACGTGCCAAATGGTCGGGCACCGTATTCACGGCACTTAGAAAACTTAGAATAGAAGAATTTCCCAAAAAGGCCGCAATAGTAAAGATTAAAAGAATCAACCTTCCTGGCGAAGTTCGTGGTTTTTTCAAAACGGCATTATTTACGAATATTCTAATGATTTCCAGCACTAACAAAGATACCGGCTGCTTTTGAACGTATTTAAAAATTATCACCTGGATGATCATTATAGCAAAATATGAAATAATTAATTGAAACTTTAAAAGATTGAAAAATTTATGCTTATAACTCGTAACAAATTTGAAAGATATAATCTTAATATCAAAAGTTAGGAAAGGATAAGTTTGCTCGAGAGAAAAATCATCGTAGTAATTTAAACTTAACGATGCATCTGCGTAGCCGAAAAGAACATCTTTAGTTATGCCGTGAGGATGTCCAAAAGCATCAATATATCCCGGAGAAGTTGTCTCTTTCATGGTGGCACTTGCATTCATATGCTTCCATATTTCGCAGGCGATTTTAACTCCGCATCCTTTGCAATCATTAAATTGAGATCCCGGTTTACCAAAACTCAATAGTGGAATCATTTTAAATAGGACTAGTTTTAAATTATAACCGTTCACATCTTCTGTTTTATCGAAATATATATAGTTGCAGAAGGCGCTAGCTGCATTTAATTAAGTCAGATAAATATATATTAAGATATAAATGTAAATACGAGTGTTTGAAAACTTTATTTATCACTTACTGTTCGAAAGTAATGATTCATAAGGCTGCTTAAATGAATGATAAAACAAGGTCCAATTTGTAGTGTTTGAAGCATCACTTCGCATTTCTTGCCAAAAGAATGGTGCCACGTTCGAAAAAGGATTATAAGTAAACATTGTTAACGAATTCATTTCATTTCTGCACAAATAGATTGCTAGTAACAGATTAAAATTCCAAGCAATTTTCAAAATTGTATTTGCTATATAACAGCTTCCTTTATAATTATCAACGATCAAAACTAAAGCTTGATCATTCCACCATATTGAATCCCTCAAATTATTCATTAATTTTACAAGATTCGTTTTGGCCGAGATAAAGAATATCAAATTCGGAGGTGGGTAATTCTTTCTCCTGACGTAGGTTTCATTCACTCTATAAACATTTTTAAAAGCTTTATTTTGTCGAAGAATGACATCTCTATACAAATTTATTGCTTTGTAGGATGAAAATGGTATGTCCGGATATTCAATATCAGTGTTAGCAATATCGTTTATTATTAAAGTATTTCCTCGATCAAAGCAGTAGTTAAAAATCGTTACCTTAAAATATAAAAGAATGAGTGTCGTAAATCCAAAATTTTAATTATGTCAATAAACTGTCAGTACTTACAATTACTGTAGAAATGATATCTTCACTTCTTGGATCTCCTTGTGGATTCAATTTCATACCGAATGTACACGAAATAAACATTTTTAGAATACAAAAACAAGCTAAATATTTAAATTTAACTTTCATTGTGAAATTTGATTACGATTTAAAAAAACGCGTAACTTCGTAACTGCATATGCTTAAGTGAAACATCATTCCTACGTAGAAAAAACTAAAACTGCATTTCTGCTATTATTTGTCACCTTGAGAAAGGTAACATGCATATTTAGTACTCTTTTAATTTATTATAAACCGCTGGAAATTTTTTACACGCTTCACGCAACTTTTAAAGTGATATCTTTTTTACATCTGCTTCAGTAATTTACGCCTCATAACACAAAACGAAAATAGACGGGACGATTTAACAACTTATGTATATATTCGTGCTTGAAAAAAATAATTTAATATTTAATAATGTTATACTTTTCCCATTATTTAGTTCAATCGAAGCAATTCCAGCGGCACTTAAAAGTCGATACGTTATTAATAATTCGTGGATATTCGATCCGGCCGGAATGAAAAGAATCCATTCCGGCCAATTAACCTCTGGCCAGCGAAAGCCGCGAAATGTGCGGCTGAATGTGCGCGAGCGCGCGCCTTCAATTAAAGAGAGGCCTCGAGAATGAAACGAGATTGCATAATGCGATTTAATCTGCTCTCGGGGCTGCGGCGTCGAGTTTTAAAGATTTTCCCCGGGAGTTTATATATACAGCGGGGGGCCTGGCCGAGCTTGAAAGAGCCGTTTCTGCCTTATTCCTCACTCCTCTCTTTCTTTTCTTTTATTTTTTTCTCTTCCTCGCGGCCGCCCCTCGAATCGATTACTCGAGAGTTTAACGAGGACACGAGTTAATGGCGCCTGCCGCGATCTCGGCTGTTTTAGTTTTTCGATTGATTGCGCCGTTTTCGTTTCGCTCGAGCGAAATGCATCAGAGTCGCGCTCGATTCGAGGTGCCGGTCGGGCGATACAGCCACAATGAGCTTAGAAAATCGATCGGCCGATTGCTTATAGATGTCAAAGATAAGGTACAAATGAAAGTTTCGAGTTTGTTAACTTGTTCAATGGCTCTTAATTAGCTGACCTGCTGCAAAATATATTTTTATACGAGAAAACAAGATTGTTTTCTTTTTCGGATATAACTGAAAGTACTACTAGGATTTTTGTTGCCCTGCGCCGCAGAAATTGTAACTTAATTGGAAAATTATATGTGCAAAATTTAGTGCATATTTTTTATTTCATCCACAATAAAATTGATATTTCCAGTATTATTAAAGCGAAAACGTATAAAATGTCATCGCTTTACGAAGCCATAGATTTCCCGAAACTAAAGTCGAAATATGGGGGGAGTAAAATTTTTACGCGCAGTTGAAACACCGGGAAGACGAGCCCCGAGATTCCGAAAGCTCGCGGGCACTCGTAAAAGGGAAATTTGAACCCGACCCAACTGCCTGGCCGATGCGATCCCGAAAGCGCTGCGCCTGCGCTCCGCTCGTAAATATCGCTCGCATTTTGTGCGCGCGACGGGAAAGTTTCTTGTGTATGCGCGCGGCTTAAGCGGTGCGTTGCCCGCGCAAAAATATTGGCGGACGCGGGGGTGCTCGCTTTAATCGTCGCCATTCGTCACCATTGACCCCGAAAATTCGACGTCGACGAGGAAAAAGGCTCGATAGGTTTCGTCCCGAATCCTTGCTTCGCCGAGCGTCTTTTCTTTCGCAAACGACTGCCAATTGTCCCTTGGCACTCGGGTCTCTCCTGTGTGCTCTTCTCTTAGGTCTTCCCTGTATCGTATGATACTACTGAATAGAGCTGATATATCTTCTTTCTGAATTACCAAAAACGAATACTTTCGGTACTTTTCAGTGAATTTCTGTTTAAATGTCTTTTATATAAATACTCGATAGTTATTCTTGCTCTAGTAGTAATGTTAAAAACAAAACTTAGATTTACACATTTATAGACTCTAGCTAGTTACGTCTTATAGCTATTTATGATTTCTGCGATATGAATGTACTATAGTAATAACTCACTTATTAGTGGTAAAATATTGATTTAAATAACAATTTCTTAAATATTTAAATAAAAATACGAAACGCCCACGCAGAATCGAAAAAGAATAATCCATTTCCTTGGCCCAATCCTTTTAATGTTAAAGCCTTTAGCGAATTTAAAGCTTCGTAAAATGATGCGCGAAAAAGTCGAGAATTTTCTCGGCCATTCGTGAAAGCATCCCCGCAGCTGCATCCAGCGCGCGATAGCGAAGCTTAGGTGCACGCCGGGCGAAGTATTCAAAGAATTAAAAGACTCGTAAAACGAAGCTGCCTTCCTTGTCCTCGTCCCCGGCGCGAGAAGAAAATAAAAGAGCGCTCCAAAAAAAACACTCCCGCGTGACACACATACACGGTGCCCCTCATTATTCGAGACGGTTACTGGATAGGGTCAGTGGTTACGAGTCCCCGGCCCGAGCCAAGTTTTTCCGAGCGCTATAGCGTACACAATGTGTATAGACCCCCCTGTCTGCGCGATACGGTCACTTCGCATCGATGGGACGTTAATAAGTGATGCAATCGTCTGATCTTCTTTTTTTTCTCTTCGGACTCTCGCTTTACACCGATCCGCTTTAGTTTTTCATTCATGCAGACGCGTAACGCGCTTACGCGCTGGGGGGATGTATTCGTCGCTGATCGAAAATTGGATGAGGCGAGCGGATAGAAAAGGGATATAAGTCGAGGCTGGTGTGGGGCCATTACGGATGCAGTATTGATAAGAGTTAGAGTGTTCTTTTGTTTTAGTCTCGTTGACATCGTTCTTCCAGGAATTGACCACAGGTCGATAAAACATTACGATTACTATAAAAAGAAATAAATCTTTTCTAAACATTTTAAGTGTCTAACACATAATAAAATTTAATGTCAGCAAAGTAAATTGTTTAAAAGTGGTTTATGATTTCCCGATATGAATAACCCCTCGCATTATAGCGCGTGTACTGCAGTAGCTGCCCAACAGCTTTGAAAACAAGGTCCGAGCGAGTCATGCTAATGACTCCGCCGCCCCATCGGAAGCAGCCGCCTCTCCGACCCTCCCTCCAGATCGAAGCAGCTCTCCCTTTTCCCTCGCCATCACCGATGCACCTCACGCGCGTTGCAGGCGCGCTCCTGGCGCTCCATGCAAATGCGTGCGCGGGCGACCTTTGCCCGTCGGGCCTGCGCCATTAAAGCCGATGACTCCGAGCGTGACGAAAGACCCTCGCTCTGAGATCATTCCTTTTCCCGCTCGCGTGAGGTAACAAATGGACGCAGGCGTTGCGGACTCGAACAACCGATGGGAGGAGTCGGTGATTCGATTGCTTTTTTTATCGCTCGATTCGTGCGTTACAAAGATGTTTTTTTAAAGAAAGATGTTCCGGGCCTTGGTGATTTAATGGTAATATTTATTTTCCGGTGGTTGGACGCGCGAAAACTGATGGCTGCAGAGAAAGCCCGGAGGAAAAGTGATTTAATGACCGTGAAGCAGTACGTAATTCATTTCGCCTCATTTTAAATGCGAAAAGTAAAATGTGAAAATTTTGCAGTTGCGTTACTTTTTACGTACCTTTTACTGACTGAATTTTAAATAAAATTACTGTTTACATATTTTGAGTTACGTCTTCTCGTTGGAGGTCGCATTTTCTCTGAAATGTTAATATTTTATTAGCATTGATTTATATTTTAAGTTTAGACGTTTAAATATGACAGAATTTAAAATTCTCTCAAGTGCTTTTTTTGCTAAAAGAGATTTAAAATGATACTTAGGTGTTATTTCGCATTACACCTACTACCTACCATTAAAATAAATAGCAGCCCTGCCACGAAGTATAAACATCCATTCTATCATACCGAGCAACATCTGTTTCAAATTAAAAAATAAATAAATCTCGAAGTCGCTGAAAATTTAAACCTGATCAAAAGAAGTGCCAGCTGCGCCTCTATAAAGCTGACATCCTAACGTCCGTATATCTCGCCTCTGGAGTCTCGTTTGGAGCTCCGTACTCCGCAGCACCGCCGGACAGCAGCGTCGCGTTCCATTAGCGGCTCGCTCGGCTAAATTTAATCGCGGCAACAAAAGTTGACGCTTCCGCGAAGGCATGTAGGTCGACGCTCGTGTCTTACCTCATCGATGACTCGGCGCGCCGGCGCCGTATCCTAATGCCCCTCCTGCCGCGCGCAGGTAAACACAAACCGCTCGCGGGATGCGCGCGGCCTTTTCATCTCGCCAGCTCGGCCGAGGAGAGATCGCGCTGATAGAAAGATCTGGTACACACGCTGCGAGGTGTGTTATTATAGCAGCGGAGAGAAAATTGTTTTAGGATAGTTCGCATGTGCGTGGCGTGATTTAGATTGCAAATGATTTAATTTGTATGGAGATTTTTTTCGCAGAAGATGTATAAATGTTGGAGAGGAAAGAAAATCGGAGTGCGGCTGATTGAATTTTCGTGGAAGTTGTCTTGCCATTATTGACTGTTTCTACTGGACCTATTCCTCGTGACTCGGAAATGCAGCTGTTACTTGTAACGGAATTAGAAAGTGGATTGGCATACTTTTACATTTTAATAATATATGAATTTCGCTGAAACTCTTTTGAGAAAACTATTTATACTAATGTTGAACGGCAATTTGTTTATATTTCATAAATTCCTTTTCAAAATTAAATTCGATTGGTAAAAAAATTTTTGGCTTTAAGATAACTCGACAAGTTGGTCGTTATATTCACTTGTTGCTAAGTTAATGTAATTTGCAACTTTTCGAGTTTGCCGCAACTTCATACTCTTGGTATAATTGCTTTCCTCTTATTCAGATCTAGCGATCAAAATGTTTCCGTCCAGATACTTTGGTAGATTAATAACTTCTAAAATTTAATCTTGTTTCGATACAAGTTAAGCAACTTGACATCTGACTTTGCTCTCAACTTTCAGACTTTACCTAATTTTATATTTTTATTAAGCAATTTCAAGCCTGATTTTCTTTTTTTTTTATAAAACTTGCATCATATTTTTTCTTGCTTAAAAAATGCAGCATTTAACGCCAACAGCTAAATATAACAGAGCAATAAAATACTTGTATTTTTGAATGAATTCAAATTTATCCTATTTTTAACAGCACCTTTCAGTATATCTTCATTAGCGGCAAAGCATATAATCCCGGAAAAGTAGTTTCGCGCGTGATATACGCACGCTCTTTTTAAACTCCATTTTTACTCATCGTCAGTTCATAAACAAGCTCCCCGCGGAAGGGGGCTAAAATAAATTTGGAGTCTATTCACTGGAACAAGGTCAAAGTTGAGCGTAGGTGCACGTAATAACTTTCTTCGCGCTAAATGTTTCAAAGTTAAGTACAACGCATGGTGACGGCTGAAACTTGCCTGGGACCCGCCTTACGCCCGGAAGACGAGGACTCTTTTTTGCTGAAACGCATTTCATCTATTTTGTTTTTATTTCACGCAAAAATGTTTTCCATGTCACAGCGTAAACTGTTGGTTTTGTTTTATCCACTACACCTTTTTTAATTAATAAAATAGTACAAACTTACAAGTGGCTTACATTATTTTTGTAAGAATTAAATGAAACAATATACTACCGCTCGTAAAAATCGGATTTCATTCTCGTCACAGAAGCGCGAAAACTTCAGGGAAAATGAAAATCCTCACGTATCGACTTAACGATCGTTTTAGGGTGGAAAAATTTACAGCCCGTGCGCTGGGCAGGCAGGCGTCGCCGAAACAATTTTGCCTCCACTGCTCAGTTTCCATCTTCATCAGCCGTAAAAGTCGATTTTAGCTTATGAAAGCTCCTGTACCCTTAATATGAAAGAGAGAGAGAGAGAGAGAGAGAGAGAGAGAGAGAGAGAGAGGACGCTCGAAAATTGGAGTCTTTTATCACGACGAAGCTCTTCGGCTGGCTCGTCGAGGATCACTTACGTATTGGCCAGCGCATTGTGCACGTAAGTGGAGTGCCGCTTTTTCTCTTACCCGATGAAAGGCTCATCGATAGGCAAATCGGAATCTGTGGCTTTTCAAAATTTTACTTAAACTCTTTTTTGCTGCTTGACCAAACAATAAGAAGCTTTCAACGTAATTTATACAGTTTTTATTTTAGAAGGAAAAATTTTACTATAATTAAAATACTATTTTTATGAATAAATAATTTTCTACACTAAATCTGAAACTTACAAAAACAATAGCATTTCTTATCCGGCGCGTGGTTTTTGTGAAGTGAAGGGAATTCTTCAAGTTCTCTTGAAGTAGAGAGAAAGAAGTCTCTTTTAGAACTACCAGAAAGAATAATAATGAGTATTCGAGAGAAAAGAGAAAATCTGACATTAATAATTATTACCATGGTACATTATACAAACTGACAACTCTTTCGCAGAGTCAATTTCAAAAAAAATATTATTTCTAGAGTTCCATTATTTTCTTGTAACTTTGTTACAAAAATCATTTTATTTTATCATTTATATAATTTTGATGTAAGTTGCATTTTATTTTTCTAATAAAACAGCGCAAATTAAAAAGTAGAATGCATACGCTGATTAGAAAATGATGACCGACCGCTACATTACGTAAAATGATACGCTTTGCAATTTCCGATTTTTTTACCGCATTTTTGCTTCATTCGTTCTATGCAAATTAAACATTAATAATATTTCATTATTGACTCGTTCTCTTTTCTAAATAATAGCAGTTACGTATGTCGTATTAAATGCAAGTTAATGTAGAGCAGCTCGATGTGAAAAAACGACCCAATTAAAATTCTACAATTATTGATTGTTATTTGAGTGTACATCTATTAAAACACTGCTTAATTGACAGTCAGCCCCAGGCATGCGGCCTCTATGCGATGCTCATTGCTTACATAAACTTTATTTCATTGAAGTGAACATCATCGGTTATTCTTCGAACAAAATCAATTTATTTGGACGCTCCTTAACATGCGTCATTAGCGCAATTACGTAATCAAAGAATGACACTGAAAGAAGCGACGAAAGCTATCTTCCGATATAGAATAACGTCAATATTTTTCTTTTCAACGTTTTCTCCCGTTTGACAACGAAAAGTCGCAACTGTCACGACCTAGTGCTTATGTAGCACCTTAAACAAATTTAACGTTCGAACATTATCACTCCCCAAGATATCACCGTTCGAGCCCGCCGCATACTTGGCGAGCTCTCTGTTTTGTCGAAAAGTCATTTGCGCTCCCGGCAGTTCGCCGCCGATATTGCGCTATTATCCAACGTCGACGCGCAGATAAGGTTTTAGGGCGTGTGCGTGCTCCGGTCAAGGCGGACGTAGCCGTTGCATAAGTTTTAATCGCCGCGGCGCGGCGCGACGCAGCGCGAGCGAGCGGAAACGCCGCGCGGACGCTTCTGCAATTTTCCGAAAGTGCCCGATCATTTGGCGGAATTGCAAGTCTCTCCTTATACCCGCGGGAGTTCGCAACCTTCGTCATCCTTTTTTCTTCGTTATGGTATGATATATATGTTTCTCCGTATCGTACGTTTTACTTCGTTCGGCGGGCGTCTAATTCCAGCAGCCGGCTGCACGGTTACCTCCTGGACCGCGTCGTAAATCTGGTGGGGCACCGGTGTGGCGCGCGAGATGAATTAGCAATTTTTTTTACCTATAAAAAGTTCCGCGTCTGGGTGTGCGTGCGCGCGCCCACCCGGGGCTCGAAGTAGAGCGGAAAAGGCGAGCGTAAATATTCTTGCTCAGCGAGAAAGCTGAGACTTTTGAGCTAACATTTTTTTTATCTCTCTTCGGGACGCGTCTTTTCAAACGGCAGTGTTGGACTCGACCGGCGTCTTTCTTTGTTCTTCTGCCCTTCGGACGCTTTTGTCCCGCTCTTCGAACAGAACGGGTCTTTTGGTTTGCTTTGCTGACAGGTAAACTTTTGTGTCTCCTTCTTCTGATAAAATTATTGATAGGATGCGAAGGAAATGCGACAGATTTTTTTTCTGTAGTTCAGTTTATTTATTGTATTTATTTAGGTATGCATTTCGTTAAAAGATGTAATTGTAGAACGTGATTTTTAGGAGAAATTTGTACCGACGAACTAATTATTATGATGCAGTAAATGTTAGTTGAATTCTATTGAGATTCGAGTATCAAAATATTGTGTTATAGATGTGCCTTCTAGGTTGCATTTGATTAATTTATGCTGTTTAGAACGTACGAAAATTTCAGCTGTTTGTATAGTATGAACACTGGCTTTAGCGCGGGTTGCTCTACGTAAACGAAGTTAGTTCCCAGCGGTCCGATGAATCAGTAAACCAAATTATCGCTGCATACACTATGGATAAGTGATGGCTACTTTTCAATCAGTATAGCATAACCAGCTGTAATGTCAACTAAAATTATGCCGTAATTGATACATCACGAAAATTTCTCACGGACCTTAAAATTATTTTTTTCTAATATTAATATCTCTCTTTTATTCAGAATATCGACGAATTGTCGATACACATCCCTGAAATATTTTGAAATTGCAAATCAATTCATCGACAATCCACGACGTATTGACAACCAGTAAGCCCAGCCGTCAACAATATTCTCTCATAGAAAAAAAATAAGATATTCGCCGCTCAACGGTTCGCGGCGTCCGAATCGCCGATAAATCGAGGTGTGCTCATTAATCTGCCGCGCGCGGGAGGAGATTTACGGTAACGCGTTGGCTCGAGACGGACGCTCCCCGCCGAATATACACAAAGCCACTCCCGGCGATTGCGGCGGACTCGCGCACGTCCTGGCGAACTGACGGGTTTGGCCGTTGCGCGCTGATTTAGGTACTTTTTGGGCGCGATCGCGAGCGTGTCGCCGTAGTTGCGCGCGGACGCCACCGCGACTTTGGCCCGCAGAGAGATTAGTCGCCGCTGGGATTTGCAACTGAATGACGGGATTTCAGGGCAGTTTGTTAAAATAGAGCCCCTTTGAATGGATTTCACGCGGTATACTGTTTAGTTGTAAACTTTGTTGAACCCTTATGACACGTTCTGATTAATAACTAATTTAATTGGAGCTCGCGGATTAAATCCAACTAGTCAAAATTTATAACAACACTTTTAAAGGACATTTATAGAAATCACTTTTTTTAAGATCATCGTTCGACATTCTTTTATCTTTAACGATCAATTTTTAGTTTTTGTAAATTTAAAATTTTATTTGCACATCGTAACTATCCACTATATCTAATAAAGAGATTATAAAATAAGGGATACATTACTGATATTAAAAAAAATTTAACAACAATTACTAACATTTCTCTGATCAAAATTCGTCTCAGTAAGTCACCTTTTCATTCCAGTCTCAGTACGACGCTAAAAATCAAGTTTAGGAAAAAAAAGCGTAAAACCCGAGTGCGGATCACGGCCGTAAAGATAAAGCATCCGCAAAACGACAATCAATTTATACGTTTCATATCGGCGTCCGCAAAGCATCAATAAAAATCGGACGGACCACGCGCGCCGTAAAAATCCTCGTACGCGAAATTTTCGCCGCGAGAAGGTCGCGTCCCTCCCTTGGACGCGGGCCAGCCGAATCCCCTCCTTGGGGCTGGAATTGGCTGTTTCACAATTTCGGGCTGGGCGAGGTCCCCCGAGTGCCGAAAGTTGGACGCGGAGCTTTGAGCTCGGCTGGGTGGTGCCGAATTTGAAGTACACTAAGTCACTGAACTCGAAAGTTTTTTCTCTGTTGCTTCGGACATCGAATCGATATCTGCGGCGGAACTTTTCCGGGGCCCCGGATATATATCGATTTACGCCGGGAGCTAATGTATTAGCGCGGCAAATTTTATTTAAAAAGTTCCTAAGACACTTTTTATTAGTTTCGCGTGCAATTTATAGTAGTATAAAAGAACTAAATAACGTTGCCGGGAGTAATTTACGAAAGACAATGGCACTCGCGCGAGAAAGAAAGAAAGAGCGCGAGGCGAACAAAGGGGAAGAAAGGGTGCGGCTCGGCGGGAAAAGTGTGAATTTTCCACGGACTGAAATCCTCTGGGAGAGGCAGCTCGAGACGACTGGCGTGTGTAGGGATTCGCGTCCGCGTGCTTTACTTGATTTATGGCGCGTTATCGGATTTTCCGGCAACTTGACTCTCCAGTGTCGCGCCCGAAAAATACACGATTATGTACGCGCGAGGCGCGCGTAATTTTGCCAAGAGATACTCCAGCCAAGCAGAGGGCCGTGTCACACGCTGGATTAACCCGGCGATTTTGCATTTAATTTCAACGTGCTCGTACTTAATTTTCGGATTCATTTGAATACGCCTGCGGTGTTGTCAGTACAGGTAGATATTTTTTGCGGTCGCTTTATAATTAATTATACCTGTAAAAAGAAAGTATTTAGATTTTTAAGATAAATTTAGGGTCCCTTTAATTTTAGCATTTTTTAATTAAAAATATTTAATTGTTCCGTTAAAACGTTGCATTTTTTATCATTAGAATGCAATAATGCTCCAGTTAACCGCTTAAGACATTAATTTCTAAAAAAACCGTAATTGATTTGATCGTAGCTATGCGTCACCGACAAGCTCCCATAGCCATCCTATCAATAGACCCCAATAATTCAATAACGCAACTCCAGTCATGAGCGTCACCGGGTGACAAATAGTCCCTTGGACCCACCAAATCTACGGCTTCGCCGATCGAACTCTTATATACACAACTTCCAGGCAGTCCATGCCCTTTCTCGAGAGCGGAAACTTCCTCTTAGGCAGTAGCGCTAAATCACCGGTCGGGCGACGCGTTACGGTTGTACGAGTGCGTCGCAATGCTCCAGTGTCGTTTGTTTTGTTGCGCGCGGAAATTCTTGCGGCCGCCCCGGAGTGCAGCGGCGCGCATAGGCGGATAGAAGCCAGGACGCGCTGGGAGTTCGCCGATACTTTTGCTAAATAATTGATTTAGTTCTACCTTTGCTGAATGTCAAAAAACGAAAAACTACTCGATTCGAATGAAAACTGAACAAACCAGGCTTAGATTTGACTTTACCCGCAATTTTGAGAAAAGTAGTGTTCAGGATTAACGTTTGTAAAAACTAATATTTTGCTATCTCTGTATTTCAGCCTCAACACAAGGGTCAGTACATTCTGGAGTATGTCTGCAAGCAGCTCAACATTTTGGAAATTGACTACTTTGGACTTCGCTACGTCGACAGTTCTAGGCAAAGGGTAAGGGTTGCGTTTTGATTACCATAATTCCATTTTTTGGGCGACGTAACTTTGTCTACGATTAAAACCACGATATAATTTATTTAAATTTATTTAGTAATAACATCAACTCTTCAAACATTTTTGAATTTTTTCTGTCAAGTAGTAAATTATGATTCGTCTCTAATCAAGATTAACTCAAGCCTCTATATATCCGTAGTAAAGCAAAAGCAAAGAAAAGGTTTTCGAAAAGATGCGAGTGTCCCTTTGTCATCGAATCACTTATTTGAGGTACAAAAGCGTGAACAAACAAAGGTGCGTCAACATCCTCGCCTGGAGGATTACCCGCGTAATCGCGTTAGCGCGTGGATTTCTTCCCGGCGCTTCTTGTTTGGGATCAAGCGTCGCTTCCTTTGAGAGTCGCGTCTTTTTTCGAAGTGTCTTTCTGCTGTCTCTACGTTGCTACTATACAAATTAAAGTCTCTCGCGCTGGAGACGGATTTAATGGTTTCTGCTGAGCTCTTATAAGGACTCGGAAAAAAGTAAGAAATTGAAGAGGGTGCATTTGAATTTATTTTAAATTGTACTTCATTTAATGTCTTTTATCTTAACAGCTTCGTTATGTATAAGTAGAATATTAACATTTTTATTGCACAATTTTCAATTTAGGTACTATTAGCCCTGAAGTAACTCATTTCATCGGGAAAACATCTTAAGAAATCATTGAAAGATTGCTGGTTCTTTTTGCTTTATAAAATCATTCTCTGCTATCTCTTATAATGAAAAAAAAAATTTAATTTACTGGAGTAAAAGTACACTCGACATAAGATTAATTAGTCTATTTCGTCAGCTTATTATTACGTTTCATTGGATATTTTTACTACGGTCTGTTGCAAAATTATAATCATTTTGTGTTAAAGTCGCTTACTCCGAAAGAGTACTTTAAACTTTTAAGAATTTTCAAATTGCATCATTTAAACGACATTTTACTCATGTATGTAATAAATACTGCTCAATTCGATGGTCCGGTCAGTACATTTGATTTTCTGACAGTGCGAAAAGAAAATTGCATCCACTTAATACCCACAATTCAATAATACAATATCGAGGGTCGCGGAAGTAGTAGTAAACAAGTTCCTCAATCGCGAGCCAATATTCCCGCATAGGACGGAGCGATATTTCCGCGGCGTGCAAGGCTTCGACTCGATCCTTCCCCGCTTTCCAATTTCGCGGCTCTAACTCGGGATTCGATTCGTCCCCCCGTCTCCCGGACAAACTTCGCCGCGGGATTGCCGTCCTTTCATTTACTCGACTGAGCAAATTTTCGAAGTTTACAATAATTAAAAGCCGTTCCAGCTCCGATCGACGGCATATTATTATTTATATTTCAATAAATAATTTCCGCGCAATTCTCGATTATCGCGCAGCGTTGAATTTTCTGCAGCGAAGCTGTGAAATTTGATACTCTTCTGCAAATGTTTACAAAAGTATCCGGGAGAATGAAAGACCAACACAATGTTTTATAAAGTTATTTTAACTCTATTTCACGAAAATTTTATAAACGGCTTTTGATTAACTTTTAATTGGCAGGCATTCTATTAATAGTAGTTAATTAAAAATAAATAATTCAACCAAGTTTGTTAAAAAAAAATTCATTTAAAAACATGTTATTTTGCATGACGAGCCGTTCGATAGATTCGATTGAAATGTAAAATTATGCCTCCTTCGGTAGTCACCCCGGCGTGACTGCGTATCCGGCAAAAAGTTTGGGGGAGCCAATCCTTCCGCTCCCGCCCTCTTAGGTCACCGTCCGCATCAGCGAGTAGCCCTCGTTATCACACTGGCATTACCTCGTTAGTCGCGGGTCGTCCGTCGCAAATTGAGAGTCGCGCGCGCGAACTTTCGCCGGCGCGATTCAAGTCCCTCCAACGTGCGGCGTATAACGAGCCGGTCGATTAAATTTCGGAACGAGCCCGCCGGTTTCGATGGACGCGCGTAACTAGCGCAGGTGAGTCTCTTCGTTAGCGAATATGACCGCTAAATCATTGTCAGTTATTACGGCGCAATTAACGTGAACTTTTTTTAATGTTTGTGGCTGTAAAAGTCTGCTTTGAACATTACGGGCACGATGAAGTGACTATAAATTAAATTGGATAATCAAGTTCACCACTTGTAATGCAAAAAATCTGGATTAGTACAGTATAGTATAAAATATTTTTAATCAGTTCTTTAAGCATTGTTTTAACGAAACGTACGAAGTTTGATGTAGGATATGCTTCGCATTATATAACATGTTTCTTTCAAATGAGACATACCCAATTATTACTTTGTTTTCCTTGCATCTTACTTAGTTTAGTCTGCTGAACTACTAAGTGTACTATCTATTATTATAATACGACAGTGTAATACGTGACTGCAATTGATAACGAACTGTGTACATCTAATTTAAAACTTAAAATTAAACATTTGATTTTCCTTTAAAAAAGTAAATAATTTTCCAAATGTATTCATGAAAATAATAAAAGAAAATTCTGTTTCAGCACTGGTTGGATCTTTCGAAACCAGCGATCAAGCAGGTCAAAGGTCAGTATTACCGTAACGTCGATCGGACGATCAAGTAGTACGACTCGGCGACTTGATCAGACCCCGTGCGCCCTATACGGCTCACTAAATCCGAATCTACGCCCGACAGTCGCAGCCGTTTCCCATTACCGTGAAAGTAAAGAATCGGATAAAAGGAGGGACCTCGTGTACATTCACCTGTTCTACCTACAAACGAAATATCAGCAAAAAAATTTAAAGAAAAAACTTAAATATTTATCAAGAAATACACTTTGTTCGAAAAATATCCAATTTTAAAAGACAGTACAAGTAGCTTGAAACTTACAGCGAATGAAAAATAACTTTACAGAAACATCATCCTTCCAGCGCTCGTCCCTGGTATCATTACTCCAGCGAGATCGTCAAAAAAGTCGGCTGAAAAATTCAAAAGTCCATGCTGGAGCGAGCATCTGTAGAAGCGAAAAAGTTCATCGGCGAATGCACTCGGCCGATATTTCTCGATCCGAGCAGACGAGCCTAAAGCTGGCCGCGGCGACCCCTTAAAGTTTCTCGACCTCCGGTGCGCCGGTCGAAGTCGCATGAAACTTTCAGAGCGCGCCTCGGCTCGCCTGGCCGCCCATTCTCGCTCTCAGCCGGATGCTGCACGCGCGAATTTTTTTTTTTTTTTTACTCGTCCCGCATTCATGACGCCGTGAGGCTCCCGCGAGATAGTCTACATCATTGGTCGAAGATTTGTTACTTCATGAATTTTTGAAAAAATATTTTCGCTTTTCAGGAAAACAAAAATATTTATTTTTGTTAGATTTACAATGTATCACGATGATCTTTACAAATTTTTTTTCTTTTAACAACACACGTGTCAATCGAAAATTTCGGTACAAATTGCATTCTTCTGTACGGAATTTTACTTATACGGTCATTCCTGTTTTAAGGCGTTCGGTGCACGTCGGAAAATTTTCATCTCTACCGCTTTGCCGGCGATGCCGAAAAAAGATAAATAAAGAGGAACAGCCCCCGATAAGGTCGAAACGAGCGCGCGAGGTTGCTTTTATTTCCCGGACGGAGAAACGGAAGTGGGTACAAATCCCTCCTCGATTCGATCCGCGCGAGCTTTCGAAGGACCGATTTTTATACGAACGATAAGCGATAAAAAGTAGCCGACGCCGCGCGCAATGCTGCGACTGCTGCTCTTTGCCTACGAAAGTGTGTCTCTTTAAAGGGAGAGATATATACCTTTGGGTTCTAATAAAAATTATAGTTTTCTGCTATACAATGAAAGGAGAAACTTTTCGTATTGCATGTGTCCCTCCTCGATATCTCTAGTGCACCGATATAGTAGCACATTTATTATATATATTCTACGACAGTAAATTTAAAAAAAAAATGACATCTAATTATTATTTTATCTAATTAAGCTAATTTAACACTTGACATAATGCGTTTTCTCCAAAGGGCACAGGTTTGCGATATGCACATTCCCGAATTAATCCAAGGAAATGTCGACACGTTTAAAGAGACTACTCTCAGCAATGTCAACATGTATACACCGTGTTGGCCTTTTGTGTGTACAATGCTGTGCACATATTTATAGTCCTGCGTACACACGAATACACGCGCCTAAAGTACGCCAGGGTAATTGTCACGCTACGGTCCAGTTCAAAAGTTCAAGCAGATTTACATTCACGTTACCCCTCATGTGAAATGCGCAAATTACTCAACATTGTTGTTACATCCACTTACTAATAAATGGAGCAGAATAATTTTTATCAATTCATTTATTATTTCATTAATTACTTAAAAAAATATCGGAAATACACTTAATAATCGCGCACTTAATAAGAATAAAATAATAAAACCCAATTTGTCGAATATGCATGACTTACGTTATCGCGTGCTTATCGCGCGCTGACTGTCGGGTACTTCTCGCTTCACAAATTATCGACGTATTAGGATTCAACGAGTAATGAGGGGATCGTTATTCTGTATTGCAGAAATGGAGCCGATTCTCTTCAGCTTCCGCGTGAAATTTTATCCGCAGGATCCGCTGCGACTGAAAGAAGACATCACGCGCTATCAAATATACCAGCAGTTGAAGAGGGATCTGCTGCACGGCCGGCTTTACTGCAGCCCTGGCGAGGCGGCGCTGCTGGCGGCCTGCATTGTACAAAGTAAGAATGGATCATTGTGTTCTTTTTTCACTATTATTTTCTTCCTTACTGCGGCAAAAGACTTTTTTTTGTTTACTTTTTTTAACGTTGGGTCTTTTTACTTTGACGTGGTCGAATTTAAAGGAAATTTAGTAGGCGAGGTAACGAAGTAACATTTTTCATGGATATAAAGTAGCTTTAGTGTAAGCATAAAAATTAATTTGGACAAATTTAGAGACAATTTTATTTTAACCTGAAATATATTGAATCTGTGTACCCTCTGTTTATTTTTTTTAGTTTATGTACAATTTTTTTGTTTCTCATGCGAATTATTTATTTAAAAAACGTTGATAAGTGTCCAAAGTGTTCTTGCCTCATTACATTAATCTCTTTTTCATTAGTTTTACAGCCTCTGCATTTATTTAAAATTACGATTTTTGTTGGAGCGGCAGTTTTAATAAAACTTTGACGCGCTCCCTTGCCGCAGCTGGAAGCGGTAATTAAAAAGTCCTTTGCCCGTACATTATTCGCGAGAAACACCTACATAAAATATCATTACTCATGAATAGCGATTATTAAAGTTTTATTAACTACGTTGAAAAGATAAATTGCCAGCATTCAAATATTTTATAGAGATTCAAAAAATTTCGTTTTATTTGTAAAATACTGCAATCGTTGCAACAATTAAACATTTTTATATACCCATACGATAGTAAACATACGGATGAATACTGCAAAAGTTTTTCTCATCTATACAAACCCAATTTTTTCTCGGCATCGCACATTCATCAGCGCTTCGGACGTGTTC
The DNA here is from genome assembly GCA_900480045.1 of Eurytoma adleriae. Lineage (NCBI taxonomy): Eukaryota > Metazoa > Arthropoda > Insecta > Hymenoptera > Eurytomidae > Eurytoma > Eurytoma adleriae. The sequence continues at coordinate 177,619 of UXGC01000185.1, read as the reverse complement.
CACGGTGTTTTTGAGGAAAAAAAACTGGGCCACCACACGTCGATGCCACCGTGCGCGCGAGTCCATTCGTTACATCCGCGCGCGGACAAAATAAAAAAGCGGGGCATTCGCCGCCGCAGCCGCTGGAAAACAACGGCAACGCGAATCGATGCGGGCTCTCCCGGTAATTACGGCGCGAGAGACTCCAATATCGCTGATGGCTCCGGGATCCCCCGGCCATCCTTCCCGCGATCGCCTTGGAAATTGGAGGTGCGCATCGACGCGCTTTTAGCGAGAGACACCGGCTTTGTTCGTAGCGCATTCGAGGTGATGCGACGAGATTGCATTCGCCAGGTGCGATTTTAAATAATTCGTTTACGTGTATGCATTTTTATTTGTTTATTTTTTTGGAATATTTTGGAATATACGGTATAAAAAAAGAAGTGGAGAATTTTTGGAAATGTGTTCAGTAATGCGCATAATTGGAGCAGCACTAACAGCTGTTCAAATTATTCTTCTTTATTTTTAAGCGGAGTCTCTGAGCGAGGTAATGAGGGAAAAAATTTTATGTTCACATTTGCATTTACTGTTTTTTTGAAAAAATGATCCGCATAACAGGTCTTTATAATGCCTCATTTAAAAATGAAATACAACCGATGTTATAACGATATCATTATAGTGTAATTATTTTACTTTTTTAAAGAAATAAAAGGAAACTTGTTGACAATTTCGCGCAAAAGTATAATCAAAGACACTGGGTTCGCGGATACAGAAGAAGGCTCGTGAATCTTCAGCGGGCATTTCCGTGCGATGCGTCGGTCTATAGAGCTCGGCATTTCCAGTCGGTCAGATGGACAATTTCCGTTTATGCGCTTCGTCGTGTCCCCGCGCGCGTTTGTTTTATCGCACAAAGTATTCAAGTCCACGCCAAACGCGGTAAAGATTCTGGCAGCCGGCCGCATCGAGCTCGCCTCGGCAGTTTGGAAGGACACAGGCGTTTACATTTTGGCCCCGATATTCATTATTTTTTCTTCTCGCTTTCTTTTTTTTTACACATGCTGGCCTATTTCGAAATGACCGCTACTATACCGTCACAAACGCGTTTCATTTTATCGGTGAAAATTAGCATTTTTCAGCCTCTCCTCTCTGAAGACTGTATTACACATTTATTCAGAGATGCAGTTAAAAAAAATTACATTTTATGGAACCCTTGAAGAAAAACGCAATTTGTGTGATTTCTGCGAAAGAAGCACATTTCGCAAGATTTCTGCGATAAAAAACCTACTTTAAGAGATTTTCGCGAAAAAAGCGGCATATCCATTAAATGTGCTTTTTTTCGAGGCAAACATCTCAAAAGTTCTTTTCTACGGGAAAAACTAAATGTGCTTTATCATGAGGGATGCGATGCTATTTTAGATTTTTTTTCATAAAAAATAATTTTTTTATCAAAGGGAAGGTGTTTCGTATAGAAAAGTAAATTAGATGCTTACTGGCGGACTTCTCAAGGCACCTCAGTTGCCAAGATATAAAAATAAGGAACCTGTTCTGATACTTAACAAGGTTCTATATAGCGAGTTTTACGAGTTCAGTCAGATTGTTACATAAGATATTTCCACAAACTGTTTTGTTACGTACAATAAAAGAATTTTGAAATATGCTTGGAATATTTTCGCTAATGCCGGATGAAAGGGCGGGGAGGGCGAAAGAGAAAGAGGGGCAGGGCAGGGAGGCTTAGGCTGATTAGCGAGGCGGTGCGTCGCAATATCCGGCTAATGTTTCCGGTGTGTGGCTTTTGTCGCAGGCGAGCTCGGGGATTACGACCCGGAGATACACGAGGGCAACTACATAGCCGAGCACAAGCTGCTGCTGAAGCAGACCGAGGCGATCGAGGAGAAGGCCCTCGAGCTCCACCAGACGCAGCTCAAGGGCTTCAGCCCCGAGCAGTCCGAGACCCACTTCCTGAGGCTGGCCTCCCAGCTCGACGCCTACGCCGTCGATCCGCACCCCGTCAAGGTGAGTCTGGCCGGCTCCACTTTTTTTCTCTCTTAAATCGTATCGTTACAATTTTTTAATGTCAGTTTAAATAACCGAGTTGGTTATTTTAAAATCCTAGCTACGTAAATTGCGGATGTTCAGAACATTTGAATTCAATAAATATTTTATACTATAAAAAGACATTTCTTTCTAATCATTATAAAAAATGTAAAATATATACTTGATCATTAATAATAATTAAATAAAGATACACTGATGATAAATAATAAAGTCATATAATTGATACTTATCAAAATACTTTTTTTTGTGTTTAAATTTGGCGATATAATAATAAAATGAGATCACGATTAGTATACTATATTGCATAAAAATAATTCGCTTAATTAAAGTGTCACAGAGTAATTCGTTTCCGAGGAGTACTCAGGAACTTCAAGTGATACGCTATTCAGACTTTGTGCCGTAAGATTGACTTCATACCTCTGAGAGTCGTAATGTTCCCTTGAGAAGCGACCGTGCAATGTCTTGCGTTGTGCATTCGCTTCCTCTATCCTTATTTCATAACTTGTCAGCGCTAATATTTCCGGAAATAACCTCGGTGAATCTTATCATCATAATTCCACATCCAAGTGTCTAATTTAAAAAAAAAGTCTAATCTAACAAAATGAAAACATTTTTTAGTTTTATTTTTCACTTTTCTTTTATACAGTTTACGACTAAAATATAAAAAATATATCTTTCTTGCATTATGGAGTTAGCTATAAAGGTTAAAGAGTTTTGCTTTTTCATAGAAAAAGCTTTTTTTATATCTTCTTAAAATGTAGTCAATAAAGTGCTTTATCTAAAGTAACATATTTTTTGAAAAATTTATAGGCACGAGAACGTTCTTTTTAATCCAGACGAAAAATTTATAATCCCGCATTAGTTAAAAACTTTACGGTGGCTCAATAAATTTACAGTTTTCACATGATTTGAAAATAATTCCTTTCGAGTTCACGAAGCTGATTTAATTTTCCCTTCAAATATTTATATCGACTCCGCATTGATCGATAAATATCCATTTAAGAAATGAATAGACCGAAGGAGTTCACTCATCGATACACAAAATTAATATAACATCAAGGCTGATGGATATTGACGTGCTCTCAAGAAAAGCAAACCCCAATGGCTCATCCATATTGTGCACGCGGTAAATACGAAATTGAAGCTGTTTACAATTTAACGATCAGCCCGCGCGACCCAGACGGACCGATAAAATATTAGCGTAAAATTTAATTAGCTTTAGCCAAATGCACCTGCCGTGAAATTTGATCGGCTCTAAAATTGAAATTTAACGTAGTCGCATCTGCCGCCCCGCGGTAATCCCAGAGAAAGATTGAATCCCGGGCCCGTCGAAATAAAGTCCCAAATTAAATTAGCGAAACGCAAATTGAAGCGCGCGGGCGAGAAAAGTCCGCCATTCTCCCAGGTGTGTGTGCGTCCGGGCTTTGATTAGCAGCAAGTGCTCGATATACTCGCCGCACTTTGCCCACTTGTCCGTCTCCTCCAGCGTGTCTGAGGGGCGCCGCGCCGAAATCTCGCTTATATCTGGGTCAAGCGAGTTTTCGCTCCTCCCCCATGCCTTCTTATCTCTCGCCTTCCTTTCTTCTCTTATTTTGCCTCTTCATCTTCTTCCTCCGTACCTATCCGCCCACTCGAGCCGCGGCTTCGCGTCTGTTTCCACCTGCACTATCCCCGCGGCTCGGCGCTACTGTGTACGGACCCGGAATGCTTTTCCGTGCCTTTGACGGGGTTACCTTTTATTCCGAGTGGATGGGGTCGAAAATAAGTTCCGTCGTGCAGGTGAATTTTTTTTGCCAGGAATGCAGAGAATTGCTCATGGAAAATTCATTTTTCCACGCTACTTTCCGTTCCAATTTTATTTCTGCTTGGAAGTTCGGAAAATTTAAAGCACGATGTACGCGGATGAAGAGTAATAACTCTTTAAAAGTTTCTTTTATTTACAAAAAGTGGACTCTCGCGTAATATTTCTTCTTTAAACTCCTCGAAGTTTGCTTCCCTTAACGTATCTAAAACTTTGTACCTTCGTTATCGCCGGCGGGAAAGTACTCGACAATTCCAAAAGAAACATCATTTAACATTTTATCACTTCCACTCCACATTCGCTGCTTTTCTTCGTTCTCTGCTTCTTACAGCCTTCAATTCGTACGACGCGCCGTCGAATCTTGTTTCTCGTAAGCAAGAGGCGAAATTCCGCCGAAAGCAGCGTGCAATTTTCGAAATGAAGATTTACGCGGCCGCGAGGCCCATTACTCTTCGGTATCTCTTAATTTCGAATGCATTTTGTTTCGCTCGAAAATGCACCGCGCGCTTCCTCATTTTCGGACCGGCGTCCTTGCTTCAGCCCGGGGGCCGCCCTATAAATTCTCGAGCGGACACTCGAGGAGCCCGGCGATTTAAAATATTTGCCCGGACTCCGCGGCTAAATAAGGCGGGAGCGCGGGGTAACGAGAAAAGCATCGCGCGCGCATGCACTATTATTTATGCGCTGCCTTATCGCCGACTCTTTTTCCCATCCTCCTCGCCTTTTTCCAACCTTCCTCCTTCTGCCCTTGTCGTTCCCTTATCTCCCGTGGATCTCGCGCTCGAATAAATCTCGGGGTGGCGCGTTTGTTCGGCTTGTCATCGGGCTGCAGCTAATGAAAATCATTAAAATTCATCTACTCGCTTTCAGCGGCACAAACAGATATTTCAAAAAGCTTTGTTTGCGCTCTTAATTAGGTAGTTTAAGTTTCTTAATTAAGATGGACTTCGATAGAACGATATTTTCGTTTCATTTGTAAAGCAAGTTTTAATCTGCTTCAATTGCAATTTCGGCCTTTATTTTTGTTCGTCACCAATAGGACAGTAAGAAATCTGCTTATATTTGAATAATTCAAAAAGTCAATAAAAGCGATTAATATTTTATAATTAATGAAATGTCGCTTTTAAGCACACCGAGTCATTATAAAAAGAATCAATTTTTCACCAGTGTACCCCCACTTCGCAGCTAAATATAAACTCTATCAATATTAAATTCTCATGAATACCCGGGCAACAATCATCAATAAAAATAGAATGACCCATCAAGCGACCTTATAGTCCTTTAGAACCTCCCGCGCCCTTCAAAATGCGGAAGCACATTTTCTCTCCATTTCCATTTTGCGAATCATTACGGTTTCATCGGCGCCCCTCACCTCCGTCCTCTCGCCCCGCACAAAAGGTGCGGTTGAAAAAAAGTATCGCTCTCCGACTCCGCTCGTCCGAGGAGTCGTCGCTGCGACGAGGGGGGACGAGGAACATTTTTATCATCCCTCGTCGCTGCCGACTCATTTGCGAGTCTCTCGGGAGGGGCCGGGGGAGCGTAAGTTCGGGCTGCCGCGGCAGCTGCGCTCGGCAGCTCGAGCCGTGCAATTTTCATGGGCGTGCGCGCGCAGCCTCGAAATAATTGACGCCCCGGCGCGCCTCTTTTTGCACGTGTCGCCGCGGAAGAATTGACTCCCGATTCCTCCGGCCGAGAGCCTCGAGCGGGAAGCTTTCTTGTTACTATTTAAGGGAGGAAATCTTGAGCTACTGTCGCCGGAGATTGCATCTCGTTATTCTCTTGTACATGAATTTTTACTGTGAAATGCTCAACAGCATTTTTTTTAAACCAGGTGTCGAATTATTAACGGTTAAGCTCTTTATAGCCATTTGACTTTATTTGAATCGATAAATTGCACCTGATACGTAGGCATTTAAATGCAAAATTAGTGCCAGTTGAACTGAATGTTAATTGCTTCTTTATAAGTAAAGTCATGAATAAAATAATCGTTAAAATGTGTGTATTAAATATAAATAATGTATTGAATATCGGTCGAGTTTGCACGATGTCCACGTTTGATAATACAAAGCAATTGTAACGAAAATCAATTGTTTTGACAGTTTGCATATTACTTCTCGAAATGGAAAAGATCACTATCTGTAATGAATAAACAACCATTTGTGAGGTTCTTTCATGCCTGCCTACGCTTAACGCTAAAATCGCTTCTACCTCATTAGCTCGTTATCAAAACAAAGTAACGACGATCCATTTTTTAGCAACGAAAGTTTAAATGAAAATCGAACCAGCTCCGCTGAAAGACTGCCGAGAGCTGTCAAAATTTCCTCGTGCGAATATAATATCCTTCGGGGTGAAAGGCTCCAGAAATTCCTCTTCCTAGTTCGATTATCGGCAGCCCCTTATTTTCCGCTCCCTTTCACGCAATTTCTCTAAGAGATGTCTTATTAAGCGCGCGTTCGAGTACCAATCCTTATTTTTTTTTTTTTTGAACATCGTCGCTCGACTGTGTTTCTCTCGCGCCCCTTCGATCGCACAGATGGGTAGAAGCTTTTTCGCATCGACTCCGGGCCATTGAGTGCTGCATATTTGCGCTCCATCAAGAAAGTTTCGTAAAAAACTATTTCACGAAAGAAAATTTTTATAGGCTAACTCTTGTAAGGTGGGAATCTTCTCCGTTCGCTTGAGTAAAGATATTTGGAAGGAGAAATGTGTTTTTACTCGCGAATAAAAAGGAACTCGAATTCGAAATACGATCGGAATGACACGTTACATTTCATAGATCATACGAGAAAAGTGGCGCCTTAAAGAAGACGCCTCGGCGGGGTTGAATCCAGCGAGGATTATGAGCGATGGTAAATTCCGAACACGTTTCCAGCGTATAACACCGCCCGACCCCACGAATTCGCTCTACAATTCACGCTTAATATATCATACATTTGGATACTTGCACACGAAAAGAGTACATGAAGATTTACGGCTAACCGCGGAGAAACGTATTACTACGTACATTGCTGATAGGTCGTTCGAGCGAATTAGGCGTTTACGTGATGACCGACATTGTACATGTCGCTACGGAGTAAAAAATTATGGCAAAATTTTTAATAGTTAAAAAAAAGGTTAATTGATCCTGTCGTCTGTTAATTAAGAAGAAAAGCTAACCAGCAGGCATTTGATTTAACTTCCGAAGAACGTAAAACGAGCCGAAATTAAGACTGGCACGTTCATTATTTCCAAGTCCCGCAATTCCCTCTTTCGCGACGTGTGCCATTGGACTTGAATGTGCGCTAGATATGACAAATTTTAATTAACGCATCGGTCGCGTCCTTTCTTTTTTATCGTGCCTCTCGTTCTCCTCATCGTAGTTATCAGTGTGTTTTCTCCTTTTCAGAAATTTTAATTTTCGTGCGGTCATGTGTTTGAGGATTTTTTAAATTCCTTTTGATTTATGTATTTTATTTCTATGATTTGAATTATTTGTCGTAATAAATGAGAAGAAATGTTTTATTTACAGAATCAATCGTTGAATTATTAATCTAGGTGCAAGTTAATGTTCCACTTAAATTCTTCAATCAACGTATAATCGAAATAGTGACTGGTAATAATCGAACCCCTTATTCTTGTACGAGTTATATCGATACAAAGATGGCTTTGATCAAATAGTGGTTACCTACTTCTAGAATGATATTTGTTTTTCTTTCAGTTAAATATAACTTTGAATACGTTTACGCTCAAAAGCTCAGTATACTTTTATAAAAATAATGTATTTCTAAAGCTCAAATTGAAGACCCACTAATTATTCTAGTCATGACTGTAATAATAATCCAACTATGCGTATCTCAGGCAAAAAGTCAACAATTACGTTTCAAATTTATAAGAAAAATTCTTCTTAAATTAAAGAACAACGATCTTAGGTAACGATTTCATTAAAAATTGAAAAAACCGAATACTTTAATATAAGCACTTAAAAGTGGCAAAGCCTCTCTCACAAAATTCTAAATAAAAAGCAGCCTTGAAAAAGAAATTGGTGTGCCACAGGACCAATTGGTCAGGCGGCCGATCGGTTTTCCGAAAGTTATCATCCTAGCTCCCCGCTTTCTGCATCCCCGGTCCCATTTTCCGGTAGTGCTTTGATCTCGGGAATCGACGCATTCGCCCGATGACGGCGGCAGAGAGCAATGACGACCACGGTATTATTGCGGCTGCTCTCTCTCGCACACACACACCCATACACACACACCCACACACACACCCCCCTTTCGTGTTTATCGAACGTTCCGCGGAATTGACGTTCCCATTCGCCAGGGAAGAAAGAGAGAGCCATATTCCTCTGGGTGTATTTGATTTTTTCGAATGCAAGCGCAAGCCGAGGGAAACTACCTTTTTACTTTAGCTTATTGAACTTTGACTTATTTATTTTGTGCTGGTAGTTTACCTTCGTTTCTTATATACGTTCCTTACCTCTGATTCTTTTTTTTCGAAGATTTAAGATTTTTCCTTACAATACTGATTGAATGAAATTTTTTGAAAATCTGGAAAGTCCATTTGCCGTGTATCGGCAGATTTAAAAGTACTTTTGCTTCTTGATCTTTCAATACCTACGATTGATTACCATTTAAATGCAATGAAATGAAGATTAAATAATAGAGTAGCAGTTACATCTCCACACCATGACCCGATCAACAGTTACGAGAGAAAACAATATAGCCACTTAATCGAATTCATCGATTCGACGTATAGGTAAACCCCCGATGAGCGCGTCGTGGGTGCATTAGTCTCCTCCATTCTGCCGGCGCTCCGCTCGCTCTAAATCACAGAAGCCGCGGGCGAAGGCGGGCCGCGTCAAAGACACGAACTCCCTCGCATAATTCCAGTGTGCAATATTCGGCTCCGCTAATCGAGTGCGCACACGGTCAGAAGCTTTCCCCGCGCGGGTCGGATGCTCCGAACTTCCGCGCCGCGATCGATATTTCCCCGCTCGCGCTTGAATACGCGCCCCGAGCGGACGCTGACCTACGCGAGCTTCTTTCGGCCGTCTTTGTCGAACGACTCCGGGGATGGACGGGGGAGCCTTTTTACGAGCTCGTTTCCTTGTCCGCTAATTTTTCTACTTTCGACGCTCGTTTTTCGTCGACGCGGAACGGTTGCTCGGGAGGTTTCGACTGGAAAAGAAGCTATCAGAGTTTTTCGAGGTTTTAGACCGAAGAATTAGGTCTTTTTTAAATGTAGGATGAGAAAATGTTAAAATATGTCGTACTTATTTTTGTATTTTTATTCATAGCAAAGTTGTATAAGAAAAACATAATGTCAATGATAATGTAAAAATCTTTTTAGATCTACGTCAGATAAGACTTTAAAATCTAATAAGATAAAAATAATTGAAAATAAACTAGTCTACTTTTGGCGTTATGTGTTTAATAACCATATTTAGCATTTTTTATACATTTATTTTTTAATATTTGTATGCTCTATAATACACTAATTAATTGTTTTATGAAGAAGGCAAAAAGATTGATCTAATTTTATCGCGTTATCACAACAATTAGTCATATTGAATTTAAAAAAGTTTAAATCGTCAAGCATTAAGGAACTCATTAGTGACTCCAGTAAATTGAATAAAAGACTGATTGCACAAATGGGAGAATTAATTTCATAAATCGTAAAAGTACTAATGAAATGATAATTTCATTCTAACAGCGCCAAATCGAAATCATTCTGAATATGTCGCTATAATGCCAATAAAAACTCGATTAATTAAATCAATGTAATTAGCGGCGGCATTAATTACTCCGACCAGTTGAGCTCCAAATTCAATAATACCCTTATCACTTTGCCATATCTATTAATAACTGCGACATTTTCAGCCCCTCTTTGGCAATAACTATCAATTATTCTTCCAATCTTTGTTCAAAGTTTAAATCAGCCGAAGCCTAACTAATTCAAAATCAATCCGCCTGTACATTTCGAGGCCTTGCAGTGAAGTCGCGCGATCCAGGACAATGGGATGCGAAACGATCTCGTCCGGGCCGCGCCTCGAGGGCGGCGTGGCGTTTCATCAGCGAGAAACTCGAAAGCAAAGTCGCGCAATAAGCAACTTGATTGCGAGCCGCATATCCCGATGCTCCGCCGAGCGCGCGCCCCCGAAGATTCGCGCGATGTTTAACGACGCCGAAACGCTCTTTACCGGATTAGACGGGAGACTGCCTCCTCCCGACGAACTTCTGCTTTTGGGGGATCGAGGCGGAAAGGTTCTTTTTTTAAGCGGATTAAAAATACTAAGCCGATTGACGTTTTCCTCAATTTTCTTTATAATTGAAGAGCGAAATGAAGAGAGATGCATATTGTAGTACGATGACATTTATTAGGTATATACACGCATAGTAATCACAATTTGTTTGACAAATTTCGCTTACGCTAACGCTTTGTACAATGCAGAACGATTATTTGATCGCGTTGCCCGCAAAAAGTCCGAGGTAAAAAATACACTGCGCCCAGTGAAGTCGCTCGACGGATGTATAAAAGGGAATGCTTATCAATCATCGCAGTGCGCGCGAAATCCCCAGCGGCGATGCATTAAGGGCGTCAGTTAATTAAGCCTTCAGACGCGATCACAGTCATCTCGGAAAAACATGTCAACGCGAGGCAACATCTCGTTATTCACCTGTACTCGCGTATCGCAAACTGCTCGCACTTTCGTTTACATTTTTTTTTTTCAATTTGTGCTAAAGTATTCGAACGCAAAAATTTTAAAAGCTACATCATTCCGCTACGCTTGTGTTTCATAAAACTAATATAAAAATTATATTACAATTTTTTACATTAGTGCGTCTGATAATTTTTTAGTTAAAGCTAATTTGAAATTTCTTAGGCTACGTTAATTATAAGTACGTAAAGATTTCGATGACTACATTTTTTTATATCTACTGACGATAGATATGCAATCAATATTTATAATGATATTTGTCAGAGTCTTTGTCTCCTAAATATACCTTCTAACATTAAAATTCTCAAATTTTATAGATTTTTTTAATCTTTTTTTGTTTTTTTTTTAGTGTAAACTAATGCTTACATTCGAATTATTAAACCTAATATATTACAAACTTATTTACAGTACGTTTGTCATTTTATATAATATGTATATAAATAAGTTATTAACAGGAAAAACGAAGTTTTGATTAACAAAAAGAAGCTACAATCACATGAGTAAAATTTATTAATAAAAAGACAATAATTATTCTTACATGCAATTAAAATTAAAATAATTTAATAAAAACGGATACTTGAAAAAGATGCAAATCAGTATAAAAGAATTATTCAATTCAAGATTGCCTTTAAAAATATTTAACAAAACTTACTCTAGCAAATAAATAAAACTTGACAGAATAAACAAAAATTAACAAAAAAAGCGATAATTATTTCCTGTTCTTTCGACTGTCAATGTCATCGCAGGATTCGATTCGACTCATTGTTTTCCGAGTTGCAGGTTGCATTGACCAGTGCCATCATTTCCGTTAACATTTGGCATCGGTGCAATCTTCTCGGCATCTGCTAATGCAAAAATTACAAAAAACGAATTACGTAAAACGTACGTCCAATAAGTGATAGTTCGTCAGTTAAAGCTAAACAACAAATCGACTACACTATACACACGATAATAAAACACTTAACCGTAAAACTATGTATTTACAGAAGGTATTTGGGATAGAAATCTTTACGTACTAATTGATCGCGCTTAAATATTACAGAAGGTATGTAATTCTGTAAATCTTTCCTTTTTATTACAGTCGCTTCTAGGTCCATGTCATCAGTCAACTTGTACAGCCACTCTGCTTGTATTTTTACTGGAAGAAATTAAAACATTGACAATTGGACAAAATCTTTCTTACTCATAAGATGATTATTACAAATATTTAAAATAAGTTACCCGTTTGTAAGAACAAGTGAAGGCGTTGCATTATCTCCTCGTCTATATTTTCTCCTACTTTTAAGCGCAACCCAAAGAATCTCATGTAGCAGTAGGGGTTAGGATAATCCAATGGCTTGAATGTTTCTGTATTGAGGTGAACTCGAACGACGGTGGGATGGTTTTCTAGTAATGCTACGAAAATAAAAAAGTAATTAAATTTTTCTTTAGAAGTACCTTTTTAGACGTTCGATTGCAATTCTTACCCGTTAAATAGCGCATTTTAGTTTCTATAAAACCCTGCCAAGTTATCTGATTAGCCTGAGTCTGACTGCTCACAAGTAGCATCACGTAGTGATTGTACTGACCGAAAAAGAACGATTTCTCAAACAAATTACCCCAGTTGGCTATTCCCATGTTTATATTCTTTATGAGGTTATGCGCACTTTGCATCTCTTCTTGAATAATTTGCAGCGTGGAAGGCAATACGTTGAAGCATGAATTTCGCTCGGGATAAATAGGTACTATTACGGGCATAAGGTCTTTGCACTGAAACAGAAATAAATCGTTAAAACATATATTATAACAATTATTTTGTTTAATAGAAAAACTACCTGGCGATCCCAAACGGTGTATCCTAAATCGATTTTCTCATGCTCCTGTAGAATCACTGGCTCGGGCCATTTCCACTTGGAGTAAATTTCGAAAAATTTCTCTATTATTCCGACCGCATCGACGTTTGGATACATCATGCTTATTTTAGCAACGAGTATTGCCCAGCTTATGCCGCCCAAAAAGCCAAGCTGGTTACTGTAGAGTCCTTTACCTGAAATACAAAATGCATGTATGAAAATTGAGCAAACAACGTTTTGTGTATTAAATTAAAGGCACTCACACTTTGCCCACAGCCGTATGGCGCGCAGTGCCAGTCTGAATTTTTGAACATTCGGTACAAGGTGTAACAATTGAACAGTCGCGCGATAGCCGTTCAAACTTCTCACGCATAACTCGTTCAGATTTGACAGCGACAGGCTGTCTCGGAGATCCTGCATTTGAAATAGCAGAATAATAATTACTATAAACTGTTATCGAATTTAAATTTAATTATTGTCATTTTGTCTAACTTACCAAATTCTCCGGCATTTCATCTAACCATAATCTAACAAACAGTATGTCAACTTCGATGCCGAGGATTTTCAATTTTATTAATGGCACGTACGCTTCTTCTATAGCCTACAAATATTATTTTTACTCGTTATTTTATAAATTGACGTTAACTTTAATAACCAGTCAATAATTGAAACTTACGCGCAATTCTTCGACCTCTCTGATGTAAGTTAACTGAGTGTAAAGTGACATAAAGAAGTCAGTTCTGGAAATATGTTTTGTTACGACGAATATTGTGTCAAGATCTGCCGACCAATCGTGGACGCCCAATTTGTACGACCCGAAAGTTAAAACTTTCACGTTGACTCGCTTTGCTTCATCCGGCGTCATATTTTTTTTCATAACCAAATTCTTTATCCACACTTTTCCCCATCTGTTCAGTTTGCTGAAAGAAAAATGAAATATTTCCATAGTTTACCAAAATATTCACACTCACAACCGTACGCGGAGCTAATAAAATGCCAATTTACTGTACTGGAATTGGTGAAAAATGATACTCACTGCAGTATCTGCTTTCTTTTATTCCTATCTTCATCGGTCTCGAAAACATTGTGCATCTGCAATGTTTTTATGAGCTCATCCCTCTTTAGCAACAAGATGGGCTGATCCTGCGATCTGTGGAATATGAGCGTGCGCAGCGATTTGTCCTTGTTATAAGCGACGTGCCGGTGATTGGAATGATTCGTTTTGCTGCACATCATCTTTCTCGACGCAAAAAATGCAGCTCCAGAGGAAATTCAAAATTAAACGACGACACACACCTTGCTTCTTCAAACGACGAAAACACTCATAACGAGAGGCGAGACAATATTTACAATGGCAAAGACTTCAAAGTGCCTCGGCTCAAAGTCGCAGCTGTATACGTTGTAACGATTTAAAATTTCATTTTCTTCATGTCAACGATCTCCTTTTTTCAACAAATTTACTTATTCTTTTGATGCGAAATTATGACAAATTATTACCGATTGAATTGGATTTCCTTTAAAGGAAACTTTGTTATAAATTTATAATAATTTAACAGGTTTTACAACACTATTGAATAATGGACGAATTAAAACAGTATTTAAAAGAACAATAACACTGGCTAATTCACTTGTCGTAAAATAAACTATATACACAATAAATAAATGTCAGACTTAATTAGGTAATGTATAGGTAACTTGAGTACCGTTGGTAAAAGTATTGTAAAAAATCGATGATCGCTGTGCTTAATTAAATGTGAGGACGCGTTAATAGACACGTATTGAGCAGTCACACGTTCGCGAGTATATGAAATCAGGACTACATCAGCGCGGGCTTCGACCCGAGACGTTCCAAATCAACAGGGACCCTGCCAAGACGGTGTATACCTATATACATTGTTTGTACGAGCTTCTAATGCCGTATTTTGATTAGCCCTAACGATAATATTCAACTAGACGGCATTACGATGAATTTTTCACGTCGCATTAAATTTCTCTTTCATATGCAACTGAATTTTTAACGAATTAAATGTATTTTTATCCACGATAAGAAAAATGCGTCGTTTACAAGATGCATAATACCAAATTCGTTTAATCCGGGTAAAATAATTTTCCACTTTCTGTGTAATAAATCACAGCGACGCATCTGATTGCAGGATCACAAGGGCACACCTCTGTACCTCGGCATCAACCACCACGGAATCCTCACGTTCCAGGGCTCCCGCAAAACGAATCACTTCCGCTGGTCAGAAGTCCAGAAGATCAACTACGAGGGTAAGATGCTCATCGTCCATCTGACGATAATGGAGGTACGTATTCACCGCGGTCCCCCGGACACATACCGACGTGTCGGGGTAACGCGGAACATCGAGCGAGCGAGCGGGACGACGGACGGCAAAATTTATATGCGCGTTCGTTTAATTGAAGCCTCGTGTAATTTATTCGACGAAGCGGTAGAATAGTTAATTGTTCGAATTGCTAGAAAGTAAAAATTTTTTTAAATCTAAGACACTTTTAGAGTAGATTAAGCAATTTTATAATAAAGTGCTAATTAGTTATTATAGATTTAAAGATTAGATTTTAGGCGCTGTTCTCATATTTCAATTACATTTTGTACGTAGTTTTTTCGTTTTATCGCTACTTGTTAAATTCTGGACAATTTCCTCTCTTTGAAGATAAAGCACGCGCCTACCTAAAGTAGCTTTTTATTGGATAATTTACATAATGCGTGTGTAAAATACCCAAGGGAAAGCGGTATAAGCACCGACTTATCGGATGTTATTTCGAATTCAAAGCATTTAACGTCGATATGATATGTAACGACTATAAAAGTATGACTTTTTAATGTAATGATATGCCAATTCCCTCTACAATACAATATTATTTGAAGTATTATCTAATAATATTAATTAATCGCTATATTTTGATAATGAAAAGATATAATAATTATTTTAATGTAATATAATTCAGCTTTTATATTCAACTTTTCGTTTTACAGAATATTACCATATTATAACATTAATTATTTCAATCATTAATGTATATTCTCTTTTTCTTTCTCGACGCTGCACTTTTCAAATACTCCATTTGCTAGTGAATAGCTTTTCATTTCTCGCAATTCAGCGCACGATTTAAAAAAAAAAAAATTCGCGTCTGTTGCGAGACGACGGAAAGATTGCGTCACGAAGAGAAAAAAAGCATATTCTTCTAGGATCCGCAGGGTATTATGTTTCGCGTACACTTACTCGTGACTGCGCGACGTGCGAGAAATTCGTTCTTCCTCTCGGCTCATTTCATCACAATGCTAGCTGTCTAATTTTCGTCATTTTCATTTCCTTTCTCATAAAGATTATTAATTTCTTTAAAAAAAAATTAATAAATATTCGCCAGTATAAAGTATAAAAGCGGTCGACGTTTCAACGATAATAATAAAAGAACGCCAGTCCCATTTTACCGATTTGAATAATTTGAACACAGTAATTTTCATTTAAAAATGCACACTACTCTCGGAAATCTATAGAAAGAAACAAAAGCTCCGCCTTCAAAATACAAGGCGCCTCGATAAATAAATGAGACGCGCTGCGCTTGGCGAAAAGTAAAAGAAAAAAAATCGAACAGACCCTCGGCATTAACCTTCGCGGGCATAGCCGGAAAGTTACGGTTACGCAGAAAGCGCATTATGCAAAGGCAGCGCGCGGCGGTAGTTACAAGCGGCTTCGCCGTGGCTTACGTCCGCGCGACGTCGGGAGCCGGCCTCTTGTGTATTGACCTCGCGCGACACGTGCGCTCCCCGGCCGAGCTTGAGCTTGCGCGCAGGGTAACGCACCGGCGCGACTCTAGGCGTCTCGGTCGGACTTAAGGGAATCGCAAGCTCCGCCGTATAATGTGCCTTGATTTTCTCTAATTTGCCGAGGATTCTTTATTCGCTGGAGCGATTTTTTTTAAACATTGGTAGACGTCTTCGAGGGTTATGAATGTTTCATTTTACTTTGGAAGGCTAATGCTATCCATCGATTATGTATTGATTTTACGTGTTCGAGGCTCACATTTTATAAATTTTTAATACGTCCCCTCATTTAAATTTCACCTATTTTAATAAAAGATATGTGTATAGTATATAAAAGCTGATTTAAATGCGATATCAAAAATTAAAATTTCCAATGTGACTTTGTTACCCAGACAATAAACTTAACAATTCATCAACTTTTTCATTTAAATTTTAAACCTTATATACGTGATCCAAATGAGCATTGCTTATTTTTATGAAAAAAATCCATCGAGACCCATTTTAAGCGAACATAAACGATTTTATGAAAAATTTATACAATTTTCACGAGTTCTACTGAAAATTTGAAATATAATTTCTGCATTTATTCATCAAATTTTTTCGCTCAGAAATCTGTAAAATTCCTGAAAAAGCTGTACAAATTTTGCATAAACCTCGCACAAAATATTCGCTTAAATTTTCGTAAGTGATTGACATATCATATCGACGAGAAAAAAAAATCGTTACCCTAAAACCACCCTAAATTTTCCTAAATTTCCCCACCACTCCGACCTCGCCATTGACACTTCGGCTTCTTCGCGCCCTCGTTCGCTCGCAGTGGCCTAGCGCCGCGTAGAGCCCGCAAAAATGGGCGTACACGCGGCGCGCGTACGAAGTATGTAGCCTCGAGGCTGTATAGATTTACAAGCAAAGTAATCCCATTTGTTTGCCCCCGCTGCGCCGCCCGCCGCACTCCAGGACATGAGGACGAAGGTGAGTCGGTCTCGCTCCATTTTTTTTTCACCCACTCGTCTCGGCCGGCCAGTCGCAAGCACGACCACGGGCGCGAAGCATTTGCACGATTCCCGTCGCCTACCGCGGCGCCGTGACGTCAAGTCGACGGCCGCCTTTGTGCGCGTTGCTGGCCAATCGTTTTGCGGACGTTGCTGCCCGGTCCACGGATTTTTCTGGTTTGTAATTTGGAAGGTAGAGTGGCGGGAAGGGGAAATAGTTTGCGTTCGGTTTTACCTTTTTTTTGTACTGAATTGAAGTGAACTTTATTTCTACTCTGGTTTAATTTTGAGAATAGTTAAAATAGTTAATGGTTAGTTGCTGTATAATTAAAATGTTTAGTTCGAAAATTTAAGATATTATTGTTTTCTGATCAAATAAATTATTTTTTGGAGTTTCTAAAAGTGTTAATAATAAATATTTTTTATTATCGATTGTAAAACATGGCCACGCAATACTGTGAAACTCCTTAGACTGATATTGATTTTTTATATAACTTTGATGTAAGTGTGACAGTTCAAGGACGGAACTTTGCTTTACAATTTTCATTAAACCGTTTTATTTAACTTCACTAAAATACTGCCACCCTATTTATAATCCACTGTAACTGTGTTGCCAAAGAAAATTAATTCTAGTCCAAACAAACAGAATTACTTTTTCTTAAAAAACTTTTCATTGACAATGCACGCATAAAAAATTTTCACGTAAAAATATTTTTACACTTTTATCGTTATGCGCGATTCGCGTTGTAAAATTATTTGAATTTTATGTCGACGAGTGTCAAATAGAAACTGGGAATTATGAAGCTTCCACTGTTCGGTACTGAAGCAAAAAAGTACCAGCAATTTTTTTGCCTTTCATACTCTAGAGAGATTCTCATCCTTTATGTACTTGAAATTTTAACGAGCGAAAAATATTCATAGATTTCCGCAGCGCACTCCTCGTGAACTTTTTATTTCCGGGTTTACGCTAGAATTTTTAACTGCAGGTGTAATTTATTTAATTTCTCGTAAATTTAGGTTCTTTTGCCTTTTCAAATGCTTCAAAAGTAATCATTTCAAATTGACCCCTTTTTAATTTCGCTACATGCTTTCAGTAACTCGGCTGTTTTAATCACGTGCTACCCCTTAGTAATGAGAGCATAAAATGAAACCGGAAAAACGTAGTGCTTGCAACTTGGCTAGTGGAAACGAGACAATAGATTAGTTTATAGATAGATTTTGGAAGTTGGTGTATTTTACAGAAAAAGCACACCGTCGGATTTAAGTGTCTCACGGGCTCGAACTGCCGCCACGTCTGGAGATGTGCTATGGAGCAAATGCTGTTCTTCACGTAAGTATTCCATCTCCAAAAAACTTCTTTCTTTCGTTTCTTTATCTTCTCTTTCTCTCTTCTTTCTTCACTTCTTTTCTTTCAGCGACGATTTCGAAATCTCTGTCTATCCGCTGTTAACTCGAAGCTTATGCTGAGTACGTCAACATTTTCTTTTTCTTTTTCTTTTTACTTCTTTTGATTGTCTTATTCTAGAACTTTTTAGTTTCCGTAGTTTTAGTTTTCTTTAATTTTGGCTATTAGATAGTCGTTACAAACGATAAAGATTCAAACTTTTCTTCGAGGAGCTTCTGTTTTTATTAAATACTCCAAATATTATTTTTTACTCTTGCATTAAAAGTAATCATAATTTCTTAATCAATGATAATAGGAAATAAATAAAATATGAATTTATTTTTTTAATTTCTTAAAAAATACTCCATACATTTTTCAGAAAATATTTTAGTTAAGAAAAAAAAAGATGTATTTTGAACATAAATACTAGAATAAGGTTAGTCAGAAAAGTCCAACATGACCATTCAACATGACGTTAATAATGTCAAACTTCACAATTACTTCTAGAAGCTTATCATTATTTTTTAAAGCCTGATGTAAAAAAGTTTTTAAGCTCCCCTCATTAATTACCACAATGAATACTAAACAGCCACAATCCCTTCATTTCCATCAAAAAATTAACTACACCGGTACTTAATAAGACCCATCGAAATTCTGCGCGAAGCAAGCATCGATCGCCGGGAGAAAGAATCGCCGGGAAAACTGGGCGCGCACTTTAATTAATTATACAGCGCCGAAGTTGGGCTGTTTGCACGAGGCACACCGGCCTAATTGCGTCGGCAAAGTAACCGCCCGCGTAGCGACAAACGAGCCGCAAAGGTGCGAGGCGCTCCCGATGCCTGCGCGCCGTCGTCGCGGATCCGCGCGCACGCGAATAATTATATGCGCGCGCCACCCCCTCGTTAGTCCACCGCGTGCCATCGGCCCGGCGGTGACATTAATTAGCGGCAGACTCCCGCGGCGCTAAAAGTCGCCTGAACCGGAGCTCGAGTATTCTCAGGAAAATAAGATTAATCATTATGTTCCTTTACTTCGTTAGAAAAGTGACGCTGTTTTGACGGTACAAAATTCATCGGGCAAAGTAGTATTTTAAAAAAACAGTTTCTAGAAAAAATTACATTCAGGTGTGTTTTACTTATCTTAACAAGTGGGTTCGAACTAACCAATGTGTACTTAATTTTAATTAAATAAAGTTATTACAGTTTAAATAAACATTAATTATTTTAGTAAGCTAATTAATTTAAAAATACACCACTATGTGGTCTTCGTATGAGCAATACTCTCGAATGAAACGAAATTCCCTCGTAACAAGTAAATACATTCGGTAAACATCCTAAATTCGCGCTGAATCGCAGCTGTAATTAAACGGCAAACACTCGTCGCGAAACCTTTCAACTGCGCATTGAAATTCCGCCTCGATACTTGACGCTCGATCAATTCAACGCACCGAGTCGAGACGCATTCCGTCAGAAATATCCCACTGTGCTGGGAAACGCGGCCGCGTTTGATTTTGCGCGCGAAGGAAGTGCGGCCCGCCCCGCTCCATCCATATCCGTCGCTCGCAAACTTTTCGCCTTTGTGCGGTCGAGACCCACTTTTCCGCCTCCGCGGGAAAATGAATTTTTCCGAGAGCGAAATTCCCTTCCGCAAGCTCTCCCCGGCGCTTTTTTTATGTCGACGCGCATGCGCTCCACGACTCCTTTTTTCCCAGCGAAATGTTTTAATCTTTGGCGGCGAACCTGCCTCGACAATTCGGACGAGCGGCGGAGCCGGGTAATGAGAAAATTTCAAAGCCCGAGTTTTATGGCGATGATAATTCGCGACTTGTTATCGTGATAATGCCGGGGCGCGAATTCGCGTGGGAAAAATGTTTTCATGAATAATGAATGCTGATGTTTGATTGCCGTCGGGGCCGCGCTGTTTCGGTCTTACTCGTTTGCGTTTTAGGAGTTATTCGCATTGCTTTTGGAAGGCGCACTGTCATTTAAGTAAAAGCTTTTACTTTGGCAAGTTTTCGAATTTTTTCAGATTATCTGAATCACTTGCGATGTGGATTATTAAAGTAATATGAATATAGGAATAAAAAGTAAATTAAGTTAAATTAAATGTATCAGATGAATATTATTTCAAAAGTATATATTTCAATTTTTCTTTTATTCATAATAATGTTAAGCCACGGAGTTTATTGTGCAAATAATTAAAAACTCCTAAACGAGTTTTTCTATTATTATCAAATAGAATAAGTCTCTTTTTGTATACTGCATTAAGCTAAAAGCTCTCCTGCTAATACACTTACAATGCGATTACTATTCATTCTATTCCTAAAGTTATAGCACGTACGTACATTCCCCGAGAAAAAAATTCGTACGTTTCATCTTCTGTACTTCCGCAACGCTTCAATACTTCCTAAAATTAAAATCCAGCATTCGGGACCTCTTTTTTTTTATTAAATAGAAGGCGTATCTCTTGAGGCGAGCCGGCCGTCGAAAGCTCGCAAAAAGCGCTCGGCGGATCCGTCATAATCAAGCGGGCGGGGTGAATGGGCGCTTGGGTTTTCCACGTAAAAATGACCTGTTGTGGAGAGGCGCCATTGTCTCGGGGCGGCCGAGGGCTGTCGGGGCTTGGCCTGCGTCCAAACGCGAAGGGCTGCAATTGTGCACGCCTAGCGCCGCCCGCCGCGGCACGTTCGACCCTTTTCCTATATATACTTGTTGAATATTTTCGGTTGAGTCTTTTTTTGGGTTAATGCACTTTAAACAAATCTCTCCGACGTTTTAGTTTTGAAGGCTCAAATGTAACTTTTTTTATTTTAAATTTTGATACGACACAGTCGCTGTAATTTGCTGAAACGAGCGGTAAAAGTTGAAAATTTTACAGCGCAGCTTTATGTCTTAAAATATTAAGTTAATTTTTTATCGTACACTTTGATGCTTAATTGATATTCTTAACTGCCACATTTTTACCTCGATACAGCGAGGTACTATAAAACCCGGCTTTATTGCCTTTGCGAGTCTGATCTAGCGCAAGGCGAGGTTAAAAGTTAAGAAAGCACAATTAAAAAAGCTCTTTTCGCAACTCACTCGACCTTTCCCCACCGTGATGAAGTACACTCTCACCTATTACAAAATCCTAAAACGTAGAAGCAAATGAAACTTTCTTCACCGCGAGCCGCGAAAATTCAATATCCGTCATTCCACCCCCGCGACAAATTCGCGGGGTCTCAATCCCCGACGAAAAATTCCTCTGGTCGCGTGACAAACTTTCGCCGACTCTCTTTCATTTCGTTCGAGAAGTTGGTCCCGGCGAAAACAATGAAGAGTCGAGCCATCGAACCGAGTAAAAGTTCGCTGGCGAGCGACCGCGGCTTCGGTGGCGATAACGAAGCGATCGATCGGGCGCTTTTTTTTGCTGCGCGTGTGCCGCGGGTGTCGTCCGCAAATATTTGAAAAAAATATTTGTGCGTGCATTGCGGCGGAATTCTCGTGCCCGGAGTGACTGTCGATCGATCGCGTTGGCGACAAATTTACACGCGTGTTTTCGGATTAATGCTCCCCTTGTTGTGCTTTCGTGCTTCTACTGTACAGTTTTATATTTCAATATTTCATTATACGGCATATCAAAACTAAATACAGATGATTTATTTTTCATTAAAAAAACGTAAAATATCCGTATGAATGGAAAAGAATCGAGATTTAACGTGAATATGTTCGAATAACTTTAGAAGTATCTTAGCTTACTACATTCGAGCTAAATGATGTTTCCGATAACATTTGTACGTTCCATGACAACAATAGATACTTTATTTTCCTCGCTGTCCATTTTGTTACAAAAGATAAAAGTGTACATTCACTACTCTTTTTATAGTTTGGTCGAATAAATCGCGAAAAGCATTCGGCTTATATAACACCAGTAAAGCCATTTTAATCTCGCATAAAATGCAACGAGGGATGGAGTCGTAAAAGTAACGAAACGAATAGCTACTTTTTATTCTAATGCACATCGCTGCGTTTTCGTAAATAAAATTTCTTTATTACATCAGGCTGTTTTCTCCAAATGCAATTTATTTTTTCATATTTAAATTAAAAACTTATAAACCACTCAAAATACGATTCGAATAATAAAGAAGAAAAAGTAAGTTTTTTTTTAAATTATAGTCCTTCCAAACATTTCAGTCTTATACAATTAATTAAATCAACGAATAAAAAAAGAAGAAAATTAACGCAGCATCCATTCGACAGGTGTGCACGAGCCTCGGACGCGCCGGTGATGAGCGGCGGCTCGATCTTCTCGTGGGGCACCAAGTTCAAATACACGGGCCGCACGGAGCGCGAGCTGATGGAGGAGCAGGGCCCGCTGCGCAAGGAGGAGCCGCCGATCCAGCGCTGCCACTCGACGGGCCTCAGGCGGAAGGCGAGCAGCGTGCCCGCGACGCCCAGCACACCCAGTCAGGATCTTGTTGAAATTCGTTAGTACAGAGAAAACGCACATTGCTTCTAATTCCTCCCACTCCCCCGCGGCCACCCGCCGAGCGCGCGTTCACCCGCGGTTGCCGTAAGCGCAGGCGCGATCCTCTGTACTTCTCGGTTCTCATCACCATCAGCTCTTTACTGTTTTCTTTTTTTTTTCATTTCGTTACGAGACACTCACTATATAGTTTTTTTTGGGACGTTTGTTTGGTAGATCCGTAGCCGAGTGCGTACCTTGAATGAAATCGATTGTTCGGTTTGGCTTTGGGCTTGACTGCTTAATTGAATTGAAAGAGGGCAGAGGGGTAATT
Source organism: Eurytoma adleriae (assembly GCA_900480045.1). NCBI lineage: Eukaryota > Metazoa > Arthropoda > Insecta > Hymenoptera > Eurytomidae > Eurytoma > Eurytoma adleriae. Next base: position 154,318 of record UXGC01000185.1, on the reverse strand, counting down.
CGCGTAAATAAGCATTAGGAGTTAATGATAGTTAATATCCATTTGATTAAATATTTGATGTATTTTTAAAAGTATTATTTAATTACTGATATTGTAGATAATGAACTGGTATCAATTAAGTTTTAACTAAATTGTATATCATAAATTACATAGTTACTTTGTAAAGTCGTAACTAATATGACGAGTCAACTACTGAACAATTGATTTTCAACGTACGCATTTCAAAATAGCACTAGCTTCTGAGCTGTAACAATAATGAAACAATGTTTAGAGTAGAACACGACCGTCAACATCATAATATTACAGTGTGGCATGGCAATTTTCGCTGTTTTATGACATAGCATTATTTATTCTATTTAATATGCGCTGCACATCGTTTGAAACGAGAATCATCACAATATCGATTTCCCTATCGTTTTCATTTAAACGTTCTAAATTCATGCGGACATTATTGAACATCGAGTTATTTTTTGCAATACTTTTTATTATCAATTCAAGTTATTAATAATAAAATATTTTTAAAGTAAGTGAGTTTCTGAGTCCGCGATGTCGCTAACGAACGACTAAAAGCACATTTTATTTTTCCCTAAAGGGCAAAAGTTCAATTCTGTTTTATCGTAACGAACGTAACAGCATTTAAACAATTCACTAAATATGAAATAGTGAATATTCAGACTGTCGAAGTGAATTTTAGTCTTTTAAATAGAAAATTTACTATGAAAGAAACCACATTTCGCACGATTTCCAAAAAAAATCATTTATATTCAAATGTCACGGAATATGCTTTTTCAGTTGAAACCTTTAGAAATATTTGTTTCCACGAAATGTATTATCTTTTTCGTGCTTAATCTTTGCGGAGCACCTAAAACGAGATTGTTTCCGCTGTTAAATTGAAACGTGCTTTTTTCGTTACGTTCCATCGACGAGCGCGTCGAGAATACCTACCTACTTCGAAAAAACTTTTCGTACAGGCCGTCATTAGCTCGGTTCCACCCCTGGTAACCCAACGCCGTGAACCTCGCAATCGCGCGAAAGCCCAAGAAAGGCAAATATTGCCTCAGAAATACTCAAAATCGAATTAAGCCGAAGGAGCTGCGTCGGAATCGCGTGCCGGTAGCCCCGAAATCGATCGGCCAATCGCCGTCGTCCGTGTGTATATCAACTCGAGTCAAACAGTCGCACCGTAACGAGGCTCTCGCGGAAAAACTTCGGCCGCTCTCCCCTGCACGTGTGTGTCACAACAGCGCACGCGCACACGTATACACGATACATAACGTAGACGTGAGATAAGGAAAAAAAAAGAGGAGAGGAGAGGAGAGGAGAGGGCGCGTAAGGTCCGAGCGGCGGCGGAACTAACGCGGGACGGACTCTGCTGTCGACAGGGTACTCGAGCCTGCCGCGGAGCTGCCACAGCGCGGGCCTGGACGGCGCCGGCATGTCTGACATCGGGAGCGGCATGCCGCTCAGCTCGCCCTACTGCCCGGACAACACGCTGCCGCTCCTCGAGACCGTCTCCGAGGACCAGGAGATACACGCCAGGAGGAACAACGGTTGGTGCTCCAAACTGACTAGTACCGTAGAGCCCTTTTATTATCTCTTTATCTCGTATACTCCTCGCGGGTTCTATGCTGTCTGGCGGCTATTTTGTATATCAGTGTCGCCAAGGCTTCGCTGCTAGGGGATCGGAGCTAAGTAGACACGAGGCGATTGCCGAGTGGCTTTCTTTTTTTTGTTTTAGCTTTAGCGTAATTTTTAAATTTTTTTTTATCGAGACAGTTGCCGAGGGCTTGGTGCAGCTTCTTTAACGGCCGTTAGTTCTGTTTGAGGTACCTCGTTGCTTGGGAGGTGGGTTTAACCGACGGGTTTAATGAATTTTCACCGGGTTCTTGAGCAAACACTGCGAGTATGTTTACACGCTCGGCGCGAATATTCGTTCAGAATTAATGGCCTTTTTATTATTATATTATTAATTTTAATACTTTTATTTCAGTACAGTTTTCTGACATTTTTGTTTATAAAGGGGAATTCAAAGTATGTTGGTTTATTAATTACTTTTTTATTTTATAATGATCGTTGAAGTAACGATTTCCAATTTATTGAATACAAGACGAAGAAACAAAGTTTCTTGTATAAATGTACATTGTATTTGTGTATTTAATACTATAAACGATCCTGTTGTTTTTTCTGCCTCACTGTGCTTTTTGTATAATGTTTGCCATTATTAAAAAGCTTCGCTTTTCTTTAAAATTGTTTTATGTCCTAATAACACCATAAGGTATACAACAAGGTGATGGGTAAGTTATAGTAATTTCGTATTTGCGGCCTATTCCTGAGAAACTAATAATAAATAAGAATAAGTTTTTGTGAATAGGTAGGAATTATTTTATTATTAGTTTTCAAATTTGATCAGTGAATTTACTTGAAAAAACTACAGGATCTGGTGAAATTTCCATATAGTTTTTAGGTCGACTGAAATTGAAACTCTTTGTAAATTCACCTTAAAATTTCAATTGCTTGCATGTTAAAATTAGATAAATAAAAATTAATCGTCAAACGTTACAAATAGTCACCGAAAACTGCATGGATACTGGTTTTTCTCGAGCTGCACGGAAGCGGAGTCTGCTCATTTTACTTTAGCATAATTTCCATCAATTTGTAAATACGCGTTATTCATTCAAACTTATGTTTCCTATTGTTTTTTTATTTTTATTTGTACGGCAAACTTAGCTTCCGTGGCTCCAATTATTTTCATTGTTACTATTATAAGTTTAATATCGTTAGTTATCTCCAAGGGGCTAAAAATGTTTATTACCTATCACTTCTGTTAAAATATTCCATCCAAAAATTGTTTAAAATATTTTAATTCTATCTACTGGTTTAAAGCTTTTCTTCGTTTTCAAAAAGAGAAATCCATCGGAAAGTTTTTTGGATAGTCATAGAGTTCAGTTTTGCCCCTCGGAGATGACGACGACGCCTATAGCTTCTCTTTATAATTTCCTCGCTTTCTCTCTCATTTTGGGCCCTCCCCGTTTCTTTCTGTTTTTTAGCGTTAGACGAAACGAATACGCATGCGAGTGCCACCACCACAACCTGTAACACCACAACCTGTACCACCACCACCACCACTACCACCACCACCACCACAACCACCGCGACTACTACCGCCACCACAACCGCCACTCTAAACCAAGCGAAAAAGCCAAAGTTCCCAAAGAGCACCCTACAGACGCGTCCGCAAGCCCTCTATAGTCAGAGAATCGTGATAGGCTCCGAGGAGCTGCACGGCCGGGATATCGATAACGTCGTGCGCCAGAAAATCGATGCCCTCGAGAAAAGCCCGAAGGTCGTGAGGTCGACGGCGCTGATCGTCAAGCGATCGGTGGCCCCGGCCAAGCCCCGCGCCCCGCCCGCCGCCGCAGCCTTGGCCGCCGCCGCTGCCCCCGCCGCCCCCGCGAGGCCCCAGGAGCCGCCGGCGAGCGGCCGGCTGCCCAATGGCGACCTCAGGCCGAGCAGGCCTGCCGAGGACCAAGTGGACGGTGCAGGTGAGTCCAGGAGGCGACGCCCGCCGCCCTCCCAACTGCATATAACACCAACAACCCCCACCCGACCCAACCATCGATCGATTTGGACCTCTTTTGATGATCAGTTCAGAGCCACGCTGTTCTTTGACTCGTTGATATTTATTACTTTCGGTTATCGTTGTATGTACATTTTAAGTGTCAACGGGTCAAGAACAGATCATACAGTATTGTCAGCCACCCACTGGAACAGCATCATTTCACGGAGGGCCCTCATCGAAGAATCATCGGGAATCCTTCGGGAAGAAGTGAACAGCATCCCACCACCCCTTCCCTTGATATCTGCTCATTTACACTGCCCTGCATCTTAGTCGTGATCACCTCATTGTTGTTATTATTTTTTAGCTTCCATCTTTCTGTATGTCTTTCTGTTATTGTTGTAGTAAACATTGAATGTTTGGCATTTGTTCATTCTTTAAATGTACTGAAACGTGTACACTGATATCAACGGGATATCAAAATAGTCGGGGTACCAATTTCAGTGCATTTTCATTCTGTAATTCAAAATTTTATTTCTGTTCATATGCATCAAGGTATTGGCATGTGCCTGTACAAGATCAGCTGTACATCCCTAACCCTGTATTACGTAGAAATCTAGAATATTTGAATAACATTTCACTGTGCTGCAGCCAAGCTTCTTCTATACTGCGCATTATCAAAAAAAAAATGTTTGCCCTTATTTTGATTCGAATTTGTTAATAGTCAAGAAAATTATATAGTTTATACAATTAAAGAGTTTGCATGAAATTTTATTTAATCTATACTGTTATAATTACATTGTACATTTGGTACATGTGATGGGATCTGTGATATGGTGTGGTATATTATCTATCATGAAATTTTTGTTGTAAATTAAAATGAACGTATTGAGCACGAATTAAATTCTTTTCCAAGTAATTTCTAAAAAAATTTTAAATGTGATGTCATCATAATAAAACAAATATTTAAACTATAAAACGTGTAATAAATTATATTAATAAGGTGGGATAATAAATTGTGTTATTGAAATTTACACATGCTACAAAAAGTCACATGGAACAAATGGAAATAAACGCAATGCAATTTCTCAAAGTCAATTAAATTTCGATTGCTTTTAATTGGCTTTTATTGATTCCAATAGATTCCAAGTGGCTATTTTTAGCAGTCATCTGCAAGGGTAATTTCACCAAATATAAACCCAGTGCGTGTTAATTACTCAATTACAATGCGATTGAATTTGATCTAACAAAAAAAGATTTTCTCTAATCCGATCAAACCTCAAAAATCACGCCAAAGAAGTAAATATCGATAAATGTGTACCCCGCTCGGTCTGTTCGCAGTCTGCCAGCACGACTTCGACGGCAGCGACTACTACTTCCGCGACTCGTTCGACCACTCGTCCTCGGAGAGCCAGCTGCTGGAGGCGAGCAGCCTGGGCAGCAAGATCGGCCCGCACGGCAGCAGCCGGTCCATCACCCCGGTGCCCAAGATGCAGCGGCTGCAGAACTCGAAGATCTGCGGCGTCCAGCAGAGCTCCGTAGCGTCGACGACGTCGCCCGCGTCGGCCAGCGGCCACCTGGCGGGCAGCGCGCGGCTCCGCCAGGCCACCGCGACGCCCGTGGCGAGCGGACGGCCGGCCGGCGGCCGGTGCACGCTGCGCGTCGTCAGGCTGTTCATACCGGCCCTCATGCTCACCATCACCGTCCTCTTCATCGTGACCGTCGTCGTCTTCGAGACGGACTCGAAGCTGTTCGAGGGCCTCAGGAAGACCCCGGAGATGGTCGCCCTGCGCGCCCACTACTACGCGCCGATCAAGGAGTTCCTCAGGAGCAAGCTCGGTCTCTTTTGATCGCGACGGCTCGAGCAGAACCCGGCCGCGGCCGCGGCGTCGTCCTCCCTGTTCGTCGCGTAGCCAGTGTTGCCCCGAGTTCGTTCGCTTTCCGGAGGCTGGGCGGAGAGAGTGTGTGTGTACCGGGAGCGCGATGCGTTGCTGCGTTGCTTTTTTTTCTTCGGGTTTTGCTTCGATGTTGCGCGCACTTGTAACGACGTAAGGACTTTTACCAAAGAAGCCGCTCTTTCGACTCTTCCGAGCGAGAGCTTATCGTTTACCATCCTGTGAATGACTTTTTTTCTGTTAATTAACGAATTTCAATAACTGTTTTGATTTCTTGCATCAGTTTAGTTCGTAAATTATTGCTGATTTAGATGAACAAGAGTCTTAAAAGAAATCTGAGAAATCGGATGATTTTTATTTGTTCAGTTTACTTAATTATTGTAAATATGATGTTTACTGTGGAGATTAGAGTACACGACGAATTTGTAGAGACTCAAAAGGTTCACACTTAATTTTTTTACAATTATTGTTTTTTATTAAAGGTTTGTACTCGAAATTCTTGTTTCGAGCTTTACATAACTTTCTTTACTGCTGTAGACCCAAATTTCGCAGGCATAAATAGTCGAGTACTTGTTAGCATTTAAATTATTTTTGATAATTTAAATTTTATAAGACTACGATTATTTGTCACTTCTTGACGTCTAGATTTTCATATATACTTGCAAATTTTTATCCTCGAATCTACTGAGCCTCTACGAAAAAGATCCTCTCGTCTTATGTCCACGAGTTAGATAAAAGGATAACGCTAATTCGAGACGTTGTGGCTTCAATGTGTGCGAGTGCCAACTTTGGACAAATCTTAAAATGAAAATAAAAAAATATAAGTGCTCTATTACAAATAAAAAGAAATTCGATTGTACATACGATCGCACTTTGCGACAAGAGTTTGCTAAAAAAACGGAGATCGCAATCGCAGTTGGTTTTTTTTCGGTTTGTTCGAGAAAATTCACGTTCGCCTTAAAAATGTCATGCGTATCTCCGTATCGTACACGCAACACTAATCCTTAACGATTACAATACAAATAAATGCTTTAAAAAAAACGAATATATAAAAGTTATATGAAGTGTATCAATAAACGATGCCATTTTAGGTTGCGAAATCAATGTGTTAATATTGCGCTATTGCATGCGGATAATCGTTGAACGATCAAAGGAGCAATCAAAAAAGAGAAGTCCCGATGAGATGAGTAAGCCGATGTAAGATAGAGAGTATGAGACGCGACGCACTTGCGTGTCCGGTCAATGGAAAAATAACTTGATGGTCTTCCGACGACGTCCTTCAGACTGGATGATCTGAGCTAATCTTTGAGCGAGCAACTGGTTTCTCTTCCCTTCTACGGCTGCACAATACAAAATTTTCGCGTTAAAAAAAAGAAAGATTCGTACTTTATGCAATACGTGTGTATTTCCTTTTCTTCTGAACGATTCAATTCTGAATGCATATCCCAGTGGAATAATCAAAAAACATTGGATGATCAATATTTTTTGAACTTGATTTTATACTTCTTTATACTGAAAATAATTCATGTATTTTAGCAGAATTTTTCAAAATTTTGTATTGTATACTGTACTTTTCTATTATGAATTGTGTTATGAAATCAAAAAGTAAATTGCCACATCATACATGCAGCATACGTACATATGAACAAAGAGAAAATTAGCAAATTATAATCAAAAATCTTGAGCCGAAAAATCCAGCAGTTGTTAAATTGTTCAAATATTAGCAGAAGGAAGAAACAAACGTTTATAAACGCTTGTGTTCGAAGACAAGAAAGTTAAATATATAGGGCAGATTATTTTATCATTGTAATACAATTAATAGCAGTTATGGTTCGCAGGGCGTGTGTAATATACGTAGTAGAGTATAAATAAACGATTATAATTATTAGGATTCTATAGAGAAACATTTCCACTAGGTGATAGTAAAGAAAGCAAAAAAAATAGATAAAAAAATTAAAAACGCAAGGTTTGCGAAGAAACACTTGATTGTTTCGCATGTAGCGTGCAAATCCTGTCGGTTTTACCGACGTCTTGCAGTTTCCTGCACCGTTTTTATTTCACGCGTTAAATTAATGAAAAAAAGAAGAAATGCTTTTTTTATTACTGCATATTCACGATGCGCTTGTCACAAATGAAAAACTCTTCTGCTTGCTATCACTTTGCAAATGCAGCATACCGAATATTTACTATTACATTTGGTATATAACCAAACTCGTTATCTTTTTCCGACTATATGCTAATAAAATTTTTTGTACTATATTAATTTCATTATAAAAATTTGTTTAATAATTGTTTAGTTTCTATTTTAAGTACAAAATATAGGGTTACAGGGTTTATTTTATGAAAGTTTACTCTTTCATTGTTGGTCAGTACCTTTTATTTAAATATTTCCTGAACAATCAAAAATATACAAAAAACAATTAAGTAATGTTACAAAATGATATGCCAATAATGTTTTACGTTAGAATAAATATTTTTTAAATTGTCGGTTAAAACTAATATTAAAAAACCGTATGTCTTATAAGAATACAAAATAAATAATTTTTTAATTACTTTAAGTTTAATCACAAAATAATCAAATGGCCAAAGTGACAAATTTAATATCGTTCTAATAAAAAAAATTTCTAATACAATATTTTTATAAAGCATAAGCAACGGTTCTTGAAAGTATCACAAAAAAATGAAACCTGAATATCTATTCTAAAGTTTTTTGTAAACTGCTGCAACTGCAAAATTCTATTTCACATTGAATCGCAGAAAAAAAATTTGCATGAGTGAAATCGGAGTTCTTCAAAGAATATAAGAGTCACCCATTATTTCCTAAAAGTGCCTATAACGCTGTCCTCTTAGAATCTCGGCGAATCAAACGATTATGTAATGTAAAAAAAAGAAAGCATCCGCTGACACTGGCAAAAATGCGCGACGAACAAAAAGAAGGGGGAAAAATAATCGTGAAGCTTTCGAGCTTTTTTTCATAATCTCTTTGCGCGCTTTGCAATAAATGCGAAATTTCATGAACTGCACACATGTACAGCAAATAGACGATTATATGGCGAAGAAGTATAGGTTGATGAAAAAAAATATGTTGACGCGAACGCCGATCTATACGTACATATATAAATATATACATAGGTATAAGTGAATATGTTTTTTGGCTTTTTTTAATGCGACATTTTCGACGGACGAGGAAGACGAGAAAATTGTCGTTATGCGCATGATGTACATTAGTATGTTTTTTCGAGCGCGAGGATGTTTTTTGCGCGGCGTGTATAAATAAGCAGATGTCAATTGCAAAAAAAAGTAATTTAATCTATTGTGTACGTATGTAGAAAATAAAGGCAGGAGTCAAGAAATGGATATCGAGGAGATGCGGGCTTGATTTAACTCGCTTTAAGAAGCGCTAATCGAAGGCGAAGATCAATCAATTGTTGTATCACTTGTTAAAGCACCTTTCCTCGATGTATTGAATCATAAATTTTGAATATACTGATAAAAATTATATACTATGTAAAACTAGCAAATACTATGGATCTCGTATTTGAAGGAATTTTACGATTGATTGATTTTCGTAATTTATAAAAAGAAAGAGAAAGAAGACGTTAAGATAAAAGAAAGATGATTTATAAAGTGGCGATGAATAATAGATTTTAAGAAACTGTTCATCAAGCTCTCTGTACCCAAAACCTTGTCGAGGGCTGTAAAATTTAGATATAACAATTAAGCGAATTGCGGTAGCGTGGCCAGCAAACAATGAAAAAACGTGCAATACCAAACCATAACAAATAATCGTTGATTTACTTTTTAAGAGGAGATGGATGGTTACTTTAATATTTGTTTCAATTAATTATTCCCATTGTTTTTTTTACTTATTTATTTTACGTTGCGTGGGTTGGAAAAGTTTTATTCATTGTTATGTACTTGTTGTAATGTACGTTAATTTTTTACTATAAATACTATATATAAATAATGAATGAAGTAAATTTTTTAAAGTAATTTGTTGCTTAAGTGGGTTTTTTTTAAAACCAAACTGAGATTTAACTATTGTGCTTCAAAAAATTTCTATATATTTTTCCGTTAGATACTTTAAGCAATACACCTGTTTGTCATGATCATACATTGTAAACAATATAATTTTTGCTCTTTCATTGCGTTTCAATTATTCTGTTTTAAAACTAAGAAATGTTGATATTAAAATGTTTCTTGAAGTTTAGTGATAAAATCCAAATGATAAGATATCAAAATAAATCAACGTATATTACGAAATGGCTAGTATGATGTACTTTAACATTTAACTTCTTTTCATGAAAAACAGGTTATTTAATTACGTATTGAACAATTAATAAAAAGTGTAAAAGTGATAAAGAAAGTATAAAAGTGAGGCAAAAAAAGATATTCAGAATATTTATCGTTCACGCGCTTTTGAATGATAATCTTTGACGACAGTAGGGACAGTTACCGACTGTACAATATGTCATGAAAATTGCAAACTTTTTCGACCTTACAATACTGCTATATATTACAACTTTAGCAATGATACGTCGAAAGATTTCGCACTCCTCTTGACGAACAAATTTAAAGCATAATTCTTCAAGCAAACGAATTGTACTTACCGATCAGCCAACTATACCAAGAGAGTCTAACAATCATTGCACCACAATTTCCGTGAGCGAGAATTTTTTCGATGTACGTACTATGATGATTTTCTCAAGCGAAGCTTGTTAAAGAAAAAAAATGTTCAATTCTGCGTGCGGTATGCATCCATGTACGTGAGTCGAAGAAGAAGCACTTTTTTGTATAATTGCCGAAAAGAAGGAGCAGCGAGGAGAGAAAGAGTGAGTGTGTGCGACCACAGAGAAAAATAAAGTAAAAAAAAGAGCCGCGCGCGATGTCCCCAGTAATCAAAAGCTAATCTTAAATCTCTCGAGGAAAACTTTTGTATGCTTGCCCCAACAGACATCCTAGTCATACGTACTTGAGGTCGAAACCCGCGAAAGGTGCGCGAACAAAAAAGATAAATAAAAGCGTAAGATTCGCGCGAAACCCGTTGAGCATGTAACGACGCCGTCCCGCGGCGGGGACGGCGCCTGGTGTAAATGTACGATGTTTTGTAATGCAAAATTTATAACGAGAATTATTTATATCGATGAATTGTAATTGGCTATAAATATTAAAAAGAACAGTTTTAAATAATCGATAGGTCTTTTTTCCTCAATTTCTTCTACCATCGCGTACATCTATTCTCTAGCACAGTTCTTACAATTTAGAAGTGTTACTTTCTCACGCGCGGCCGCATCTTAATGATCTTACTTTTTTAGTAGATAACGGCCAAAACTAGCCGCCGCTTCCGCGCGTGCGTAATCGAGATTCTCCTTGTACCGGTGGATTTCCTCCACACGTTTGCGGCTGATTCATCGTTTTTGCAGCCTTGCGATTTCGTGTTGGTGAAACAGTAAGTGATAGGCTTTGTTTACTTTTTATGTTCTTTGTATAAGGTCCTCGATCTTTAGTGACCACTTTGATCAAATTTGCATACTTTTCATTTTTCGAACTATTCTGAGCAATGCATTTTAAAGCAGTTCATCTCAAGAATATTAGAAGTAATAAAAAGTGACAAATCTAAAAAAAGCATGTGTAAATGTGGTTTAACATTTGTCATCTAACTGTTTTGCGTTAATATTTCCAAGAATTTTATAAGTGCGCTAATTACGAAATCTTTTCATAGAAACTTTAAGTAAAATCTTTGAACTGGAGTACAATGCATGGATAGCTGTAGTCATCATTCTTGAGTCATTTAATGACTCGATTGAATGTAAAAAATGTCAAAGCATCAGTTTGCATTTACGTATACATAGATACGTATGCGATATAAAATATTGGTGCATTGTAACTGTTTCTGTTCAAAACAAGAAAAAAAATTTAACTCTTTACGTATGAAATACTGGTAACGTAAATTTCAGGCATTCGACATACGTCTGTATAATTATGCAAGCATAATATAGATAAAAAAATGAAATATTTTAAGAAATGATAACATTTAAAATCGTTGATTATCCAATTTGATGCGGTGTAAAGATGTACCATAAAACTAAGTGATATTACGTTGTTACTCAAAAAACGCTAAAAAACCTGAAAAAAAGTGTTTCCCAGACTGCCAACCGGAATCAAGATAAGTAAGCGCTCAAGCACGCGAGCACGAGCGGAGTGACAGTGAAAATAGTCACGGGCGAGGCATCAATTGTGCAATTGTCGCACGGCGTGGAGTATCGCCGAAATGCGCGCACACGCGTACACTGGCGATGCGTCACGAGCGAGGAGTGCATGCGCATAATACAAGACTCGGACGGCGGTCACTCCGCGGAGGCGGAAAAAGCGCCGAGGACTGCGTCGATTACTCACTTGCGAGCGCGCCTCGAAGCAGATGTCAGGGAGCTCAACTCCCGCCGTTCGTTGTCTTCGCGCATCGCCTCGCTTTTTCTCTCCCGCGTTTCCAGTTGCTCGGGGAAAAAGTTTCACTGATACAGCGAGTGCTCTGGCATTCGAAGGTAGTTGACGACTGCTGTTGCTGCTAGAGGAATGCGGAGAATCTTGCGAAGTTATTTTTTATTGCAGGAATGAAATTTTTTCTGATTTTTTTTAGTTTTTTTTTTAAATTAAAAAAATGTTGTGATAATATTTAACCGAATTTTTTTGCGAGATATATCATTGCACAAAGCAAATAAAGGAAGTTGACGTAAGTATGCCCACGCACAAAGGAGTCATTGACAATATGGATCAAGTTCACAGAATAGTAAAAGTGCCCTGCCTCTCTTATTATCTCCTTGCTTATCTAAGGTACACATGTAGGATTACTATATTCCAAATGTGCTTAGTAGAAGGATATGACTGAGCAAGTAACCTTGAATGTAATTACTGAAGCAAAGTTACCTTTACCTTACACTTATACTTTTAAATTGCATATTTTGCAAAAAAAATTTCTAGAAATAATATTAATTTTTACGATTGTCTTACTTCATCTTTTAAATTTAATTGTAAACTAAATAATAGCGTGAATTATTTCATACATTGTATATTCTGAAATATGTACAAAAATTGAAGTAAAAGGCAAGAATTTTTAATAATGCATTCATGGGCTCCGACATTTATCCGTCAAACCCAATGAATTTGTGCTTATCTTTTAATTTCACAATTTTGATAAGTAATCAATTGTTCTTGATAAGAGTATAATAACGTATATAATAATAATTTTTTTTACAGACTAAGGCGTTTTTTGCCTCGCTGCTATTATATACCTTTTATTACTGCTTCTTAAATGTTAAAGAGAATGCACATCTTAAACAAATACAATACATTCTCAAAAAATCTTGAAAATGCATTCGGGGCTTGATGAAAATTACCGGAGCTACATCATATCTCCTGTACAAGATAAAAATATAAGAAATAGAGTAAAAAAAGTTCGTTTTTTGTCGCTTGGAAGGTATCAGTCTTAGTGACGATGATTGCACAAAAACGTCACGGTGTATCGAAACGAGATGCTGTTGACTCATATTCATCGTCCCTGTACGTCGCTCCAAATTTGGTCAATTTTGACCATCATTACTTCAAAACTACTTTATCGATTATTTCTAAGTGATTATCTTTCTGATAATTCTGCGAAAGTACTCGAGTTATTTTACCTTATACGATAAGTATAATATTATCACTTTTAAAGTCAACTTACAATCACCGTTTGAAATAAAAACGATTGAACACGACAAAAGGAAATGTTAAAAACGCTATCGCTAAAAAGTAAAGACGCGCCAGTAAAATGTGCAGCTACCAAGAAACACGAGTTAAAACGTTGTCCATTTAGTTCCTTAATTCCTTGTAACCCCTCGAGCATCTGTCCCCTTATGACCCACATCGGTGTAAAAAAAACGTGGAAGCGAGCCCTCGCCCTCGAGCAGCGAAACTCAGCAAAGCGAGCCGCTACACCTCGGCCGATTAGAATCGAAAAAGCTGGGGGGCTCTGCGCGCGCTCTATTTCCGTCTCTGTCGCGCGCCCGCGGCCGGGGGACTGGCGCCGCGCTCGACTGCCGCGAGGCGCGTGTCAGTGTCCCTCAGACTCTCGGCCGGTGTACACGCGTCTGCGCGCTCGCGGCTGTCGGCGCGCTCGTTCCTATCCTCACCTGCTAATTCGCTTCCCCGAGGATCGCAGTGACGGTGCCGAGGTGCGTTCAAGCGAAAGCTGAGTCTGTCGATGGGATCGCGCGATTATCTCCGGAGAAAATCCGATTTCGGAGTTCCAGTGGTTTTGGAGCACGAGAGGTGTCGACTCGGAGTTTGTTTTGGATGGCTCTTCGCAATCCTTTAATTCTCTAAAAAATCCACCGATTTAAATTCGCTTATTTTCTACGTTACTTTTAAACAATCAGTCTTAGAATAGAAGAAGCTTTTGAGTTTAACTTTGCGATCAAGCATTCAGCGCATTATCTGTTTTATCTGCGCGAGTCGGCGATAAAACTTCACCGCTCGATTCGTCAATAAAACAAACTCGATTGCGAGCCATCCGGCGAACGAACTTCTGTCGGTATAGGCTCGTGACTCACGGCCCCGATCGTGCGTAACGCCTGGCGCGTCCCATCGACGGCTCGCTCCGAACAAGCAGAAAAGAATACCTCGCGAAAATTTCGATTTCACAGTGCGGTGTGCTCTCCGAACGCTGCGCCTGAATAAGCCATGAGGTTCAAGGACCCGTGCGAGTTCGTCGGAAGGCCGTGACACCTAGCAAGAGTCCAGCGACTGCCCCGCAGCGTACATCCGAGAGAGAAGTGCCCCTCGCCGTTTTTCGCCTCGCAACTCCGTTTGATCGCGCACCTGCGAACCCGGCAACATGGTGAGTACCTGTCCCCCCCCCGTTTGTTTACCGGCCAGGTGTTGGTAGCGTGGGCGAGCGCACCGCACCTAACCTCAACGAAAAAAAAAGAAACGGAGCGCCGGTTGGTTTTTCCGACGAAAGCGAGGATGAGTGCTTGAAACCGGCGCGTCTGATTCACGTGGGTCGCGGGCGCGGGCTTATTACACGTAGGTGGTCCGGCTGTTTGAAAGCCCGGCGCGGACGTGACGAGACGGCGGACGCGACTTGTGAATGAGGTTGGATTTCATTGATTCGTTCAACGGTCTGACTATTGCTCCAAGGCGGACTTTAAATAGGCAGGCAGTTTACTTTTGCGTTGCGTTACTTCTGAAGAGCATTTTTTCTGTTGGTTCCGCGCTTAAAATATTTCGTTTGGGCTTCGCGATTTTAGTTCGTTTGTAAACTTAATACCAAATATATATAAAAGAGGATTATTTGTTCGTAAATTTGAAATGTAGGTCTTCTATCAGTCTTCTGCATTTTTACAGCATCGATTTTACGTTTGTAACATTAATAAGTGACAGTTCTTTTCTGTGTCAATGCTAATCCGTTCCACATCATGAGACTTTGCCTCGCATTTTTCACGATTCGTTTATTTAACATAAGTTTACTGTACAAATTTATCAAGGTGAAATTTTTTTTCAGTTTGTATTTAAATATACGACGAATTTGCTTTTAATCTTTTGTTACACAATTAAAGATTTATTATCTTCCATTTTCTAATTGCAGATTATATTCTTTTTATTAAACAATCCTTTTGTTTTTAATCGTACAAATTGATCATAGTTTCACTGAAGATCCTACCGTTTATATAACAATGATTATAATAATGATAAGCTGTCTGACAACTAAGCTCACCTTTATCACTTATTATACAGCTCATTCATTTATAATCACTATCTACTATACTAAATATTAAAATCAAATAATTAAAACGTCATAAAATATGACAAATAATCGATAGAAAAAACAGGAGCCGAGTAAAATTCTTTAGAAGAATGAAAAAATTCCAAAATTCATTATCATTTTGCTAGCATCTACAAGAATACTCGCATCATGAATATTAACCAGCCCTCGAAGTGAAATATCGCTGAATCTCCCAGACTGATTATTCCGCAAACCGCTTCGATCGCAAAAATCTGGAAGAAAGCAAGATTCGCGCGTAGGCGGCCTTGGCAGCGAAAAAAAGATCCTTGAGTGCGTAAACACGGCTGGCTCCGTGACGTATCCAAAAACGCGTGAAAGTGCACCGTCGAGGCTGGAGCGCGCGCGCGCGGCTATACCTACGTCACTCGCGACGCATGCCGGGGCTCGGCGCTGCATCAGACTTGCATCGCCGCCGGCAGAAATCGGAACTCGGCACGTGTGACGCGCTCGCCGGCTTCTTACAGATGTGTGTCAAGACTCAAGCAGCGAGCGGCGTCAAAGCCGTGCGCCGGCGAGAAGCGCGCTGTCAGACGCGGATTTTCCGTGTAGACGCTTCAAACAGGCGGCAGCTCGGAATCGGCGTACCTCGAGGCTATGCGGGTCAGGTGTGATGACGTTTTCTATGATTTAAAAGCGCGCGAGATGCGCTCGGTTTTTATCCTCTATGAGTAGGCACCGTAGTCAGCTGTTTTAGGTTTTCTGCATTAATCATCGCCTCAGATTAAAAAACCGCAAACACCGTCTTAACACAGCAGACTGTGCGTATAATTTCTCACAGTGCAAATTATATTCATGCCTTCAATCGCGTTTAAAAGTTACATGAAAGAATTTTTCTCCCGCACACGAAGTACTGTATACAGCAACTCGAAAAAAAAGAGCGCAACATAATACTTTCACAAGAGGATTATGCGAAAGGTCTTCCTGCGCGCTTCCGCGGGTAACGACCGCGAGCGGCAGCTATCGAAGGAACAGTTTTTTCCGTTTCCCCGGGCCTTATCTTTCGCGCGCCGAGCGAGACGAGCTTTAACGGTATCGCTTTGAATTGGCCGGCGCTCCCGGCGCACGCGATCGGTCAATCGAGGCGTTCAACCAGCTCCCGCGCGAGTTCATCCCTTTCGCTTGCCGGTGCACATGTTCGTTTGCTTCTCGGACCTCGCCGCCGTCGGCGTCGTTGCGCGAGGCAATTCCACGGCTGCAGTCGAGCTGCACTTTCGATTGTTTTACCGAGAATCGGAGAGTCGGGGCATGGCGTAACCCGCGGTAGTTGAATTCCTTTAGTTTCGTAAAAAGTGGAGTACGAACGCAGGGGGCTGTTAAGTACTTAATTTTCTTACTTTTGTCGAAAGTATCAAAGCTATTTGGAATATAATTGTTTTTAGGATTGGCAGTGCAGCTGCGTTAAAAATGTTTAATGACACACGAGCTCGTTGAAAGATTTGTGTACTTACGTGTATGCGATAGTAATTGCCCGCGCATTTTTTTAAACTGTCAAAATTACTCGTTGCTGTATGTAAAACGAGCTCTCGTGATTTCTTCATTTTCGTACGCAATTTTCTAATGTTCGGTGGAATCAGAAATCATTACAAAACAACGCCGGCGTTTCCATCAGTTCTAAACAGTCAGCACTCCTATTATCATTACCCAGCAGAGCGCAAAATAATCCAGAGACAACAGTACGTTTCGCGCGCAACTCAAGCGATTCTCTAATCTCACGCTTCCTTCAAAACGGTAATGGAAAGCCTCGGCCGATAAAAAGACTACCTCGCAATGCACATCACCTGCGAATTCGAAATACACCGCGCTGCCAACGAACTCGCATAAAATTCGAAAACGGGGCATACGCGTAAAAAAAATGAGTCCGCGTCCCTTTGCGAAATCCAGTACTTCGGCGCGGAAAACAGTACGCCGTGAGAAAGGGTATGCACTGTAGGAGCAGTGGCGGCAGGTGAGCCGGCGCCTCTTATCTCGCACCCAATGACGCGCCGCGAGCACGCAAGGTTGAGCGCGGCCGCGGGCGTCGCGTGAGAAAACGAACGGCGCGATTATCAGCAGCGAAAGAGAGAGTTGCGCCGAGTGTATAACGTCGGGGGATCCGCGAGCTCGAATGATTAAAGAGCGAGGCGTTGGCCATTAGTTGCAGCGCTGCTTTTCCGCGCTGCCGAATTGAACGTTCGCTCCGAGCTAATTTTAAGTTTCGCTCGTCGAGATTAGAGCACTGGAATCACTTTGGAAAAATTGCTGTAACTCTTTCGTGGTACTCGTTACAATGTGACTTGAGTGTATTATTCGAAAAACTAGAATTTAATATTTTTATTTACAATTAACGTGAAACGCCTCAATTAAAAAGGAAAAATAACTATATTTTAATGATTATTTATAAAAATGTGACTAATACTAATATTCTTAGAGGCACAAGAAGCAACAAATAAAGTCAACGTAAACTCTTTGAAATTCATCGCGACAGTGCAGGAGAAACTCGAGCAGCGCAGCCTTTGACGAGTGAGATAATTGTTACCGCACTTCCCAACTACCGTCTGGCGCGCTTGTATTCCGGTTTTTTTTGTTCGCAGCACACGAACGCGTTCCAAATGCGCCGCCAGCCTACTAATATCGTACGTTGGCTTAGTTTCTATAACCGCGCGCACGGTAAATCAACGAGCGCCGCCGGCAGCCTCGAGCGCATCTGTTTGTAGTGTTTTTTTTTTAACTTCCCGATTTCCGGGCGCTGATTTTTCCCCGCGGTTCTCGATCTTAAAGCGACGATTTGAAAGATAAAAAAGACAAGGTATTGGTTTTTAGAAGATATAATTCTATTTCTGACGTTTAATTTAGGGCTTCTATTCTGACATCAAAGCGCTCATAAAAGCGGTTTAATCAAACAAACAAATAATCGATCTATTCCACGCACTTGTTTATTTATAAGTGAAAATAGTAATGAAAAAGATAACAGACTATCAATCTTCTAGTTTAATTAAGAACTCGTGCCTCCTACTGTATAATCATCCAGAAAAAATATAATCATTGTTTCATATTCAATCAATTAACCAGCTCTGACTATCCGAGTTGAATATTAATGAATTTGTGCGCGCGATCGCTAAAGTCGCGTCCCGTTAAGCGATCCAGCTGACACATAATACAAGAGCTTTATCGGCCTTCTTGCTTCTTGGAACGAAACAATGAGTGACGAACTGCTCTCCGGCCGAGATTCCCTGGCATCAGATTCATTAGTGGTCACTTACAAAATGTTCGTTATCAAGATTTTCTTCATTTTTGCTCAAAGCACACTGCATACGAGTTCAACGGACTTCGGATTCGTGCCAGAACGCATTTGGCTCGGAATTTTCCAACTTTCCAAATTTTCGGGCCGTAGCCCCGATCGCCTTTCTGCAGTCCAAGCTCGACGAATTCAAATCGAAATAAACAAATATAAATAAATGATTCTATCGCGATGAAAAGGCGTTAAAATTCAAAGCAGCGTGATTTCTCAAAAACGGAACAGTTTAGCCGTAAAGCGCACGATCGATCGAATTAAATGTCGTCATCTACGGTCAGCTTTCACCGAAGAAAGTAAATCTAATGTCATCGCTTTAATTGCGCCCGGCATCGCGTAACCGGAAAACTCTCCCGGCCTCGTAACAATAGTCATCCCGACCATCGGAAAAGCTCTTTTCCCCATCGGCGAGCACGCGCGGCGCAATCGAAAAACGAAACTGCCGCGGCAACGATCGCGTGGATTTCGGTGAATCACCGAAGGCGCGGTGCTCCGTCAGTTTTTCCATTAAAAATTTCACGAACCGGATTAGCGTATAATAACGTCGATGGTGGTATTGTAGCGAGAGATGAGTCACATCGAGCGCAAGACCGGCGTAACAGGTTCATTGAACTAGTTTCCCGATGCGGGAAACCCCGCAAGCGAATGGGTGCGAGCAGCCCCTCGTGCCCCCCCCTCCTTGGCGCGGTATTCTTTCGGTACTTTGGCTCGGAGTTAGCTTTAATAATTGCTGCCTCCGCGCGTTTCCAACTGGAGCGCATTTGGGTAGACTTTCCGCAGTGCGCAGCGAATGTCGTTGTTATTGCGATGGGCGTTGCTGAGCCTTTTCTGTCGTAAAAGTTCGTGGGCGCGAAGTGGAAAATGAGAGGCCGAGCGTTGGCTTCGTGAAGTCATTTTTATTCGTGAATTGATTTTTATCTGGTTAGAAATGAGGATAAATATTCGTAATGGGTTAAGTAAAAATGTTAATTATTGCATTCAACGAATTCAATGCGCCAACGATTTAGTTTTGCGCGAAATGTTCAAATTAAAATTTTCTACTTTTTATGTATACCAACTTGTTTTTTCTTTTTTTTTAAGCGAGTAAACGTGATACACGATGACTCATCTTATTATAATAAAGTGAACCAGTTTTATATGAATGAATTAAAATACAAAGAGTACATTACTCACACTTTATAAATCCATGCAATACTGTAAGTAAATATCATTTATGAGTCGTTTATCTCGGTATCCGCGTTGCAATATTAAACTTCATAATGAAGAAATGTGATTTTTCTATAGCGTCTCTTTTTTGTGCAATTTGCCAAAATGATTTTTCATGTTGCT
This sequence comes from Eurytoma adleriae, assembly GCA_900480045.1. NCBI lineage: Eukaryota > Metazoa > Arthropoda > Insecta > Hymenoptera > Eurytomidae > Eurytoma > Eurytoma adleriae. Next base: position 134,447 of record UXGC01000185.1, on the reverse strand, counting down.
TTATCGCACGCATTTGTCACGGCAAGGTCCGGGCGGCCAGTAGACCTTAGACATTCATTGTTGGTCGCGAGTTAATCAACGCGAAGGTTGCGAACCGACGATTGCGGCTGTTGTCGGTTTTATCAGGTTCAAGTACAAACTATCCAAGACGGTTGATTCATTTCGTAAAAGTTTAATTTTTCTTATTTTAGATAGTTTTATCGCGAAAAAAATGTTATTATTTAAAATGTGTGTCATTATTTTACAGATATAAAACCAAATTTTTATCTACTCTTATCTGATAAGACCAGATAATGAATAAAATATTTTTACCAAAATATAAAATGAATTTTTAATTTTAAATTAATTTAAAAACGTTGATACGACGACTTAAAACGCAAATGGTGTTCGCTAAATTAGTAGGACATAAACGTATCTTGCGCTCGTCTGACGAATGAAGTTTCCATAGACTCGTGGAATCGGGCACACGAGCTGCCATAATCATCAAGTAAGACGTGTATATGCTGGTCTTAGCGTTGAGTTCCCACAACGAAAAAAAAATGACACATGACTTCATTGTTCGGACTGAGGAATTCTGGACATCCCATTTCCCGCGACGACGAGACGCGAGGTGTCAAGGACCTCTCCAGCCTAGACGCGTACTTTTTCTTTCGGAATTGTCCTGCGCATTCCTTTTTCCACGTGATTCCATGCTTTCGCCGTGTCTATAATTACGTTGTTATATCATTTTCGTTGCTGTCCGATGAGGTTCACGAAATCTTTTTGCTCGGGCAACTGTGATTTTCTTAACGAGACTTGGAAAATGCTATTGTTAGGTACTAAGGATGCATACTTACTTTGAATTCGAATGCGTTTATCAGTATAGTATTTTTATTGGTATATTCCCGCGGAAATAAGTTTAATGTATTTTGCATAACATCGCATGTTATATGAAACGGTCGCTAATTATAGTGAAAATTTAGAAGCACATAACCATTACCACAGATTACGTCTGTTTTTTTTTTCTTAATTTTTTTCAACAATAAATTATCGTTGCAATCAAATTAGCAATTGTAAAATTAACCGCGTAGATCTCTAACTATTCAAATTATTCTATAATTACTATTCTTTCTTTGATAAATGCATTTTGATTTTCTCACATTTGAAACATTTTTAAATATAAAGTTATCCAAAAATATTATTCGCCGATTTATCTCTTTTTAAAAATAATATTTTACGAAAATTTAATTATGGTACCATGAACCTCTAACAAAATCCTAATAAAAAATATCAAACATCTGTAATAAACAATACATCCTATGCCAGACAAAAAAATTCCCTTATCAGTTCTACTCAACAATCGATCAATCGATAAAATCGCTATCAGTGTCAGATATTCCAAGTTTCCCGGGCTTCCCCTAGAGTCCACACCGAGCAAAGTTCCGCGCGTAGCGTTACAGTCCGCGCGAAAACCTTATCAATCTCCCTCCCCGCCGATCAATTAGCCGGCTAATCGACTCGGGAAAGCTTTCAGGCGTCGGTGGCGATCGCCCGCGGCCGCGCGCCGGGGTTCGACGATCGCGCACATCCAGGCGGGGCCGCGGCGCGCGCAGAAAAACCGCGGCGTGCACTCGTTCGACCGAGCGAAAACACAATGCACCCGCGCGCGCGGTTCGCTGCACCTCCCCGGGGGCAGCGGCTCTCAACGCGGCCCGGTCGCCGCGGATGGGCGGGCCTTTTTAAAATAGACGAGGAACGCGGAAGTGTCGCGCTGGGGCTAACGTTTACCTTGGGGGGTACACTGGGTTTTTTTGAATTTTTTTTCCTCGTGGACGGATGCTCGGTTAGAGCGTTTACGGCGAGCTTCGAACGAGGTATTTTCGAGGCGATTGTTTTAATAGATGCATTTAAGTGTTATTTATGAAGGGAAATACGTACTTTGGAGTGTACTCCTGGAAGAAAAAGTCGAGTTTACAAATTTCGGTGTCAAATTAAGTCTTTTCTAAACTGAAGTTATATTTTACGGCGAAAGAATTTAATTGAATGAATTATAAATTGCGTTTTTAATCAAAACGAAATATGTAATAATCTTCTTTTTTTGTATGTATGTTTTGAAACTACCAAAAAGAATAAATTGTTTACGACTATATTATAAATCTTTTTTCAATTTGTAAGATCGGCTCTTGCACATATCAAGAGAGCATGACTCATAAGCGTTGATAAAACATTAGCTCGCGTCGGCTAAGATGACTCGGTCCTGAAATATCGGCGCGCTACTCGCCTTAATTGGCAAACAAATTATGAAGAGAGAACGCAGCGCTAAGGTGGGTTCGAGCGGGTAAAACAAGAGCATCCGGATATAGAGCACGCCCGAAGTGGCGGATAAGTGGCTCGCAAGACGCCGCCCTTATCTCTCCTCGAGTGGATTCGCTCCGTTTTTTCCAACCGCGACGCGGCCCACGGTCTGTCTCGCTCCCGTTTTTTTTTTATTCCCGACGCACTCGCCACGCTGCGCGAGTACGCGATCGTAAATATTTGAGAGGAAAGGGGAGTTCTGCGAGTTTCGAGGTCGTCTCGCCGATTTATCGCGTTACTTTTCACACGAGAGACGAGGTGTACGGTAGAAGCGACACCGGTATATGGGAAAGGATGTCAATTAAGAGCTCGGCGGATTTGCATGGCTGCTTCTAAGCTAATTGAACGCGCGCAAGTTTTATAAATAGTTGGAGCGAAGCGAGTGAGAGTTGGTAAATAAAGTGCGATAAATAAAGCGTACCTCACAGTAAAAAATTACAGGTCACCTTCATCGATATGTTCTATTATCAGTTTGCTACAATAATTAGATTTCGAAAATAAATAGATCCGTATTAAAGCAAAATTTAGTAATTCAATTAAATAAAACTTTCTTAAAATTCCGAATATTCAATGATAAAAATACGTAGTTACGTAAAATTTTAAATTTCTGTAAATCGGTAACAATAGCGTAGACATAAGACCAACGTAAAAAGCAAGAAGCAGGAACATTTACAATGAACGTACGAAAAGGAAAAAAGAAACAAAGTGCGCGTTCTCACCGGCAAAACCTCAGAGGCTGGCTCCTCATTAAAGCTAATCCATTGGCCGCGTAACGACGGCCGTAAACGCGAGAGAAAGACGAAATTACAGCGCGCCTCGTCCGAGAAAACAAATCGCATCCCGGCTACCGCTCGGGAGGAAAAGTCGTTCGTGGAAAAGCCTCGGCGGAGCGCTGAAAAGCGAGTAGCCGCCGTGCGCGATCGAAGCCGGCGGCCGCCGCGGTCTGCCCGTCAAAGGCCACTTTTCCTTTTTACCCGCATGCCGCGATGACTTTTTTAACGCTCCTTTCACGAGGGAAGGACGCGATGCGAGCGCACGATACAGCCGGCCTGTCCGTCCCTCTCTCGTCGTCGTCTGGCAGCGGCGAGAGGGAGCGGACACGCGACGAGGCTGTCCGGCGCTCTTTAAATGCGTCCGCCGTGAATGACGGCCGACGACGCGGACGAGCAAAGTGGATTTTTGCCCAAGCGCGTATGTGCGCCCGACGACGAGTCCGCAGAGCGTGGGCGGCTCGAGTGTCGCTTTTATCAATTTTACAGGAGATTTATTGGGTTGAATCGAATTATAAGCTGTTTTAAATGCATTTAAATTGATATTGATTGAATTTAAAGGCTACTTTGTACGTGAAGTAAGGAATTCATTCATTTACAGGGTAAAAGTAAATTTAAATTACTTCATAAATGATTAAATGTAACTGAAAGCCTTTATAAACTTGGACAATAGAGTTGACAGTTTCAAATATGTTGTACAGATTTTCATGACATTTGGCGATACAAGTATAATCGATTATTACTACGTTATCGACAAAAGTACTTCTTTTCGTGATGTAACAGGTCATTTACGGTAGTGTTTGAACTAGACAATAGATTTCTATTTTAGCGGGCCTAAACAGAAACGTTCGACTCTAATAACAAAGCAGTAGTCGCACTGTTCGTGCGAGCTAACTTCCCAGACGTGCGTTTGTTGTTATCAACATCGTAACCTACGGGCTTTCAATGTGCACCAGCGAAACTCATCTATTGTGTATATACATCGCGCTAGACGTCCCGTTTGTTTGAACTTACTCCAGAGAAAATTGGAAATCAAAAGAAGCATTACAAAACTCGTGCTTATTTTTCAAAGCAGACTCATCGCTTACATTCAAATCTAAATTCTTTTGAAATTTCATTTATTGTTTCTCTCGTTTTCTGAAAACGAATGTAAAGTAAAAGAAGGAAATGTACGCTTCTGAGTAAAAATGAAAAGTCAAATCAATGAGCAGAACATAGCTCCCATCACTTTCAGCCGCCAATAACATCGAGGAACTGAATTCCCCGAACGGGGAAAAACGAGGGCGGCATCCATCACAATGCTATTCCCAAAGGCGAGGTAGCATTATTTAGCCGAGTAAAAGAAGGCGCCGCAAATATACGCGCGCAGCTGCCGGTCGCGCTCGAGCCGCCGGCGGAACTCCGCTGGAGCGCGCAGTTGAAACGTCGTCGCCGGCGGCCGGAAGCATGAAATCACGCTTTAGGGCCTCTCTCCCCGCGGCTCCCCCTCCCGCCAGAAGAGCCTCTCTTTCTCTCCGTCCGCGTCTTAATCCGCCTCTCCGTCTCCTTTATATCTCGGCGGTACGCGTCTCCTCCCCGTCATTTTCTCGAGCGCGTCTTTTGTGTCGCGCGGCCCGACACTCTCGAGACGCACGCGCGCATCAAGGGCGAGGCTCGCGTGCGACACCGCCAGGTACAAGCATCCGCGGAGAGGCGCGCGACCGGTTCCTACTGGGAGGGCCGGGAAAACTCGGAAGGCGAGCGGAAGCTGGACCTGTTTTTTTTTTATTTTTTACGATCGAGTATTAATGAGTTCCCTTCGTCGAATACTTTGATATTTGTAGATGATTTGTTCTCTTGGAATATCGTATATTCAATTTAAAAAGTATGAACATTTTTCTTTTAATAAAAAAAAAAAGAAAGTTTGAAATTTACTGCAGCACATTTAGATCTCGCGTTAAAAATACCCGTTAACATCAATTAGTCTTAATCACGTTGAATTACGGCTATTTAGTTAATAGCTTACCGAGAATAGGTGTGAATTTAAGCCTTTCGTGTTGATCCTTACCACGACGATGAAAAGATTAGCTAATGGATAATGCGCGCGTGTACGCAAGTACACGATTTGTATCATCACGATAATACACATGTCATTTATACCGACTTGATACATAACGTAGAATCAATACAGCAGCTGTTTCGGAGCGCGCTTATCTCCGATTGAGTAACTGAAGCTTCGCTTCTCATCAGTCCCTACCCATAACCACCGGCTCTCCTTACAAAACTCCAATCTCGTCGGCCGTATCACCTCCACTCCACATCTCGGAAGAGGAACTTGTTTCCTTTAAAAATAGTCCTACCGGAACGTAGACCAACCGGAACCCCGTGTTAACCATCCGGAGAGTCTCCCCTCGTCGCGTGGCGGTCACACGCGAGCCATTATTATTTTCGTCCCGAGGCGCGCGGGGCCTCTATATTTATCGCGTCTTCGCGTATGAAACCGCGACGCTCCAGACGTCTGGGGTGGATGACGAGTGCCGCGCGCTCTGCTCGTTTCCTTCTTTCGGCGCGGCTCCCGTCGCGGGAAGGGCTTGTTAGGGAAAAAAAAGGATCGCTCGCTTTGCATTTCGGCGGAGGGCGTTGCACGGCCGTAGCTTTCTACGAATTCGCTCGTTGGGAGAGTCTGGCTTTTTGTCGCTGGGTAATTCTCTGTGTAATTGCACCTGCTATTATTGTCTACTGGTGGCGTGTAATTGCAGACGAGTTATTAACGAGATCAATGGAGGTCTTTACTTTAATCGTCCGTTACTGCTACGTAATTTTAACGGTCAAGTCGCTTCCTTTTATTTACTTTAGCCGTTTTGTAGGCTCGCGGTTGAGCGTACCATTTGGTATGCCTTTCTACGTTTCCTAGGTGTGTATAAAGGAATTTTAGAAGTTATCTCGTATTTTACGGTTGGGATTTGTTAGATTTATACGGATTTCTTAATCGACACTTTGCGTGGATAAAACGAGGTTAATGGTAATGAACGAATGCCGTAACGGTACGACATTTCGAGGTGTACTCATTTCTTTATTTCACTCCTCGAAATACATCAATGACATGCTGAATAATTTCGTTCGATCAAATCGATAAATTATTAGTGTCTTGTTAGAAAAATTTTGAATTCTTAAATATGCACCTCTTCTTCTAAGACAATGACTTATTATATTTTATAATTTGATTATTGTTTGTCTCTGAATTAATTAACATTGACACGGTAAAAAATGTAAATATTTACAAATCTTGATTTATTGAATCATCCCTTTTTATAAATAACCGAGTTCATATTCTATTCCGCAAGAAGATTCGTGTAAAACTGAATGAGCGCCACACTGCATTTTCCGAGACCACAACGATACGGTACATCTTAGCCCACAATGAGGAAGCCAAATATTGTTCTCACGCAAACGGAAGAGCAATTGACTCGCTACCGTTTCGGAACGTAAATGAAATCGATCGGCCGATCTAAACAAAAATACTTCCTCTCGTTTGATCACGCAGCTCGTAAACCACACTCCCATACCTCGGAAACATTTGATTGCCTGAGTAAACAGTGTCTCGAGTTTTATTTGCACTTTCTCCTTAAAAATGGTCCTTGCGAACGAAATTGTTATCTTCCGAGCAATTTTGTCATTACCTCTTGAAAATTTAAAACGCAGGCTTCCATAGTCCTATAAAACTTGTTATGCAGAATAAACGTTCAAACTACCTGAATTTTTTTGAAAACGGAAGAAAGTAAGCGTAATAAAGTGGCAGGAGCAGCAGTAAATATTTAATCTATAAAAATATTTTAAAACTTTTCCAGCGAAATCTGCGCCGCTAGTAATTACAAAAATTGCCATGCCGCGCAAGGTATGCGCATCCAAAGGCGGCTCTCAAGAAAGTTAATCACCGCTAATAAATTGTCAACTATTTTCGACTTTCTTCCCATAGAAGCTCTTCTCTTGCTCGAAACCGCGCCTGAAACGTCCAGTCAATAGCACCACTAACTCACCGACGCCCATCGCTTGTGCCGTTGCGAACGAACGAGAAAATTAGGAAGAGGCCGCGTAGGCGCGAAAGCCTCGCGTTTCACTCGGCGTATATATATGCCGGACGGGCCGAGCGGAAGTGACGAAGGAGCGAGCGTAGGCGCGAAAACCGACCGCTTCGATTTCGTCAGATACAGCAAATTTGCGCCCCCGTTTCGCCCGGCGAATCAGGCTGGCCTTGCCTCCCGCCGCTTTTCACCAGCCGGCGTTTATCGCCTCTTTTGTATCGAGAAGTTTGAGCTCCGCGTAGTCCCTTTTGCGAAGGATCGCTTTGATATTGTAATTTTGAATGGGCGGCACAATGGCTTTTTTTCGTTCTAGTTTGGCAATGAATTTAATATTTAGTTTGCATCGGAATAAATCTTTATTTTCGTATGACGGTAGAGGTTGTGAGCGTTTCAAATTCGACCTTCAAGTAGAATTTTGTTGTTTTTATTGTTTATGATTAATAGAGGAATAAATTCAATTTTCATTTCAATTTACTTTATTGAAAAATCTACGTAATAGAAAAATACAGCCTTTACTTTCGATACTATTTTTAGTACTGAACAGCTAATAACCTAGTTTTTTGTACCTGCATATTTTCCAATGTCGTGACAGTTTCTACAGTTTACATTGAACTTTGCGCTCAATGCGAAATACACTATCTTTTCAGCCTTTTATATTTATTTTTACGTCATTGACAGAACGTTCCCAACTTCCTCGGTCGTATAATATTACTTCCTTCACGCGAGTGCAGAGTTCTGAAAGAAATTCCACGGAAGCAGGATATCAACCGCTGACTACCGGCCCTATACAAAAGACTTTTTTCTCCGTCGAAAAAAAAATCGGCTCTATTTGAAGCGACCACTCAGCGAAAAGAAAACCATAAAAGATAAAAACCGACAAAGGGAACGAAGCCGTCGATGCGGAAAACAGCGATGGGACATTGACAGTGCCTACCTCGCGAGTCGGTAATTGCATTTGTCGGTCAGTGATATAAGTATACATAAGACAGCGAGAAGAGATAATTGCACAAAGCTCATACGACTCTCCTTTTTTATTTTTGATTAAAATTTAATTTCGAAATGATGAATGAAAAACTGACGGTATTGAAAGCGCAATGATTTTTTGCGATTGAATTAATTGAGTTCTTTCATTGATAGTAGGATTATCAATTTAAATGTAGGATCAATTTAAGTAGGCTTGTATAATCTGGTTACTCATTATTTTAATCGTTTTACTTATGCGACTTTCCAACTGAAGAGCATGATAGTTCCATTTTTTGAGTAACCCTTCGAGTGAAATTTTTTAAATTACATTTGAAATTTTATTTTAACATTTTAAAATATTGCAAGATATTTACTATTCTTTGTTTTCAGGTGCACCACTGGCAAAGTCAAAATGTCAAAGTCTCCGGGGTGGATGATATGGTCCTCTTGCCAAAGGTCAACGAGGAAGCAATCATCGAGAACCTTAAAAAACGATACATGGATGACTTCATATTCGTATCCTTTAAAATATATTCGAACAAATAATTTATTCAACCAAATTTGTTTATAGCTTGCAATTTGTCATTTATACATTAACTTTAAGCAAATCTTTTGAAACTAATCGCATTTATTATACTTTTTAATTGTGATTGGAATAAGTGTCACTGTCAATTACGCCGTAATGAGGAAAATGAAAAAATCTCTAAAATACTCGTGAAAGATAAATTGCCGGCTATTAAAGTCTCACAGGCTCGGCGGAGTGCCCTCGTTCATTAAGGCGGCTCAATTGGGTTACTCGCGTGAATATCGATTCCGTCCGAATCCTCCGATGTGTCGCTCGCAAATTTCGTTTTTTTCCTTAACGATCGCTAGACATGCATCGGCCCCGTACTGGTGTCAATTAACCCCTTCAAGCAGATGCCGTACTTCGGCGAGAAAGAAATTGAAATTTACCAGGGAGCGGTGAGTCTAATTTTAAAATCTAGTTAAGCTGATGCAGGGGAATGGCGCACTTGCTCCATTTGTTTTTTCTAATTTACCTTCCAGGAAAAATCTGGTTGCACAATAGTAGTAATATCTTTTTCCATTAGCATTGAAATTGGTAAAAAATAAAAGTTGATTAAATAATTTATTGGTTTTGCCTGTAATCAAATATTAGGAGTCATTACTTATTTCAACGCAAAGTTTGCTAGATTTGTTCAAGTTTTAAATAAATGTATCACAAATTATTCGTTTTTAAAAATTTAACAATTCATTTTTTGCCTGGTTATTTTTTAAATTATGCATTTAAAAGTAGTTTTTTCGTTAAAATGTTAACTACTGGTTGCAGCATAGCAAGAAGCATTTGAGCCCCTGTAAGACGGCAACTCTCCTTTCACCAGAAAGTGGAAGGAAGAGGTTGTTAAGGATTAAAATCTCGTTTTGAAACATTAAACAGCACACATATAATAAAAATTGATTAATTATACAATTTTAATTTTTTTATTCTTCTGTTACGTTAGGCTCTCTACGAAAATCCTCCACATATTTACGGATTGGCGGATGATATGTACAGGAACATGCTGATCGACAACGAAAGTCATTGTGTAATTATCAGGTAAAGTATTATTCCAATTGTTAATAACACAACTTCATATTGATCGAATGAGACTTTAACAGATAAATAAAACCCATATTAAAAAAAATGTTATAATACGAAAGTTTACGCATAAAATTCACTTAAATTTTAATAATTGATAAAATTTAAAAAAAAAAAGATACGATAAAATCTCTATAGGTAAAATATTTGATCTAAAAACCAATAAACTGTAATGAAATTTTTTAAATTCCATGACAAAACTGCTTGAAAGTGGTTAATCGATAATTCCACTGTCTCCCTAACACATGCACATTGCACGTTGGACGTTGCGTTGACAACTTTTTTTATTTTAGCGGTGAATCGGGAGCTGGAAAGACGGTGGCTGCCAAGTACATAATGTCGTACGTGGCGAGGGTGAGCGGCGGAGGCGAGCGTGTGCAGAAGGTGAAAGACGTCATACTCGGGTCGAATCCGCTGCTCGAGGCGTTTGGTAACGCGAAAACCGTGAAGAATAACAACAGCAGCAGATTTGTAAGTATCGATTTTAATGTTAATCAAATCAATCTCCACTTAAACTATTAAAATTGATTTTATTACAAATGTTTGATGATTTTCTATATAAATTGTATGACGACTACTAAGTTTTTAAAAAAACGTGTCAGTAAAGGAAAATTACTTTTTTAATTATTGAAAGCCATTAGTAAATACGATAATTTGGGGCATGAAAATCTACTAATACGCGTTATTTTTAATGACTACATATTTGGAATTAAAAATGATCTTCGTTAATCAAAGTCTATGAGTATTTTTGTGATTATTACTAAAACCTTTTATTATTTTCAGGGTAAATATGTGGAGATGAAATTTGGAGCGGGAGGTCAACCAAGTGGTGGAAAAATATCGAACTTTTTACTGGAAAAGTCGAGAGTCACGAGTCACAATCCTGGCGAACGAAATTTTCACATTTTTTATCAGCTCGTGACTGCAGTCAATCCACAAATGAAATGTAAGTAAATATTTCACCTAAAAAATAAAAATAAAAAAAAAAAAACAGATTTTTCAAAAATTTATTAAATTTCTAATTATTTTGTGCAGCTGATTTTGGTATTAAGGAGTTAGACAACTATGTCTATCTTAATAACAGAGATCCCGTTGCCGGATGTTACAAAGTGGATGGAATTAATGATGCTCGAGATTTTCAAGATACTTTAAAAGGTAAAATACGCCATAACTACCTGTTCTCTAATTAGTTACTGGATTACAGACACAAACATGAAAAAACTACCCAATAAAATGACTTCCTACACAAGCTAATTTTTATGTTCATTCCAGCCCTACGTGTAATGGGCATCAATGACGCGGAAACGACTGACATATTGAGGCTTGTCGCCGGAGTTTTGCACATAGGAAATATCCAGTTCCGCGAGAAAGGAAATTACTCCGAGGTCGCCGATAGAGACGGTGAGTGTCATCGGTCTGCTGTTAAACGCCTGCGAACGAGTCAATAAATGACTCTTTTTTACCCCCGCAGCTCTCGACTTCCCGGCGTTGCTACTTGGCATCTCGCAGGAGCAGCTGTCGCGCAAATTGACCTCCCGCGAGTTCGAGTCCAAGTGGGGCAGTCAATCGGAGAGCGTCGACGTTACGTTGAACGTCGAGCAGGCGCTCTACGCCAGGGACGCCCTCGCCAAGGATGTCTACGCCCGTCTCTTCGATTATTTGGTTAAGGTGAGCGAGGGGCTTACTGCGCCCTTGCACTTACATTGTTCAATTAGCGATGTTTTATCACAACTTGTTTTATTTTATTTAGTAACGAGTAATTAATTTATTGCAGAAAGTTAACGGTGCTATGGAGACTTTTCAAGAAGGATATGAAATTGGAATTTTAGACATTTACGGATTCGAAATATTCCACAAAAATGGCTTCGAACAGTTTTGCATCAACTTCGTTAACGAGAAGCTCCAGCAGATATTCATCGAGCTTACGCTGAAAGCAGAACAGGTGAGTAGTATAGATTAGATTTTTATTAAATAAAAAGTATTTTTAACATCCATGAATAATTTCATAGATAAGAAAAATGTTTATTGGTTAGTTAATTGCGCAAAACACACGTTCTTTATTTAAACTTCATTAGTTCAATTTATTTCATTTATTTAAATTTTTTTATGAGTTCATACATATATATTGTTATGAATTCTTTTATAATACAGCCACATATAAATCTCTATAAATAAGTAACCTGTTTTCGTAAATGTTATGCTTTTATCGAAGAGTATAAAATAAATCTATATTGGAATCACAGCTAAAATTGTTGGTTGGTCCAAGCAACTGTTACCCACTTTGGAAATTTGTATCGAGAAACTGAAAGTTTTATTTAAAATCAACGAACAATAAATAACTTTTATTAAAATTTTACCAATTAATTTCTAAATTTTCTGTAATTTGATTTAAATATATATTACACTTTTGTTAATCTCTAATTAAGTCCAAATACTGCATAAACCAACCTATTTTAAAATACAATTTTAAACGCAATAATAAGTCATATAATATTTAATAAAATATATAAGAAATTAACAAATTAGTAATATTACATAATATTATGAAAGAACAAATTTTTGTTTTTTACGACACTCGTTACATTTTCTTTTGTAATTCCATTTCTTTTCATCGTTTAGTACGGAAAACGTGCCAAGGAACTACTTTGCGAGTTTCTTGGAAAAATAGATGAATACTTATAAGAGCATCTCTTTTTTATTTACAATATCGAAGCTTTTTAAGGATAAATTTCAGAATTGCGCAAAATGTATGTACGATTTCTTATAACAGATTGAAATACATTTTCATAAGTAAATGTTTTATGAAAAAGTACATTAATATAAAAAGCACCTTTGTGAAAGAACAGTTTTGATACTGTATTTTATCAAAAACCGTCGATTATTCGTTTATAATTGTTTATTTACACGAGATTCCTTAACATTACAAAGAATAAATTTTTCATAGCTTCTTTGAACAAAATATTTACAATTAAACTTATATTTACGAAACCAATTAAATTATTTGAAAATGCTTTTCTTATAAACATTACAAATTATCGATAAACTATTATCAATTCATAATAAATCTATTAACGTAAAAACCAAAGTAACATTAAAAAATACTGCTAGAATACGAAGTATACAATATAAGAATTTCTTTAAAGTTAACAATTTTGCTTAAAAAAAGAAGCTTTAATAAATATTTCAGGCCTAATTAAAAGAAATAATCTTACTCTGTTAAAAAGTAAAAATAGATACAATTATAATACCCAAAGTACCAACACTCAACGGTCCAATTCATTCGCAATAATATCTTATACTTCTTAATAACATTTTGAGTGAATCAATCACATCAATAAAGCGGTGAATATCTCCATTCAAGCCTAATAAAATTCGACTTTTTTGTACAAAGTTAATTAAATTGTCCGATTCAAAGAACGGACGGTATCTTAATAATTTTACAAACAGAATTTTTTCATTCTTCACAGAGCCAATTAGTCGTCTCCGTGTAAAAGTACTAGGCACTCCAATCTAAGAAAAATCCTTAAATAAAACAATACTTTATCTTTATCTGCATATCAACACTGGAGGATCAAGTGTATTGCAAATTTTTCATCTTCCTCAAAGAGATCAGTGCTTCTCAATTTCAATGTTCATCAAAGTTCCTTTTAACAAGTTATCGATCAACGCTAACTCTCGAATTCCGAACAATTTTTTTTTTTTCGTTAATAAATCAAACCAAAGCTTTGAAAATCGATCCTCCTACCCTTACGCCGTGCGAACAAGTGACCGGCATTTCAAAAGAGCCAATCAACTTGATAAAAAAAGAGACGCTCTAGGAGTCATCGAAGGCGTAACCGGGCAGTATGTCGGAGCGGTGCGCAGTGTACCTTTGTACAGGGGTCGTGTGGGCGATGGGGGCGCGCGAAGGTATCCTGCTGGGGGGCGCGGGGATCTGCTTCGGCAGCTCGCTCGACGTCACCATCGCGCTCTCCGTCGTCGTCGAGGACGTCGTCGTAGCCGACGAGGTGCGCGTCTCGTCCGTACTCGTCGGCTCGGGGGCCACGCCGTGCAGCCGGGCGTCGTACTTCTTCGGCGGGCTCTTCGGTGATTTCGTCTTCTTTTCCTAAAAATTTATAAGAATTTTATTTGTTATACTGTTACAGTACATTAAATTACAAAATTAATCCGATAAATGTCCTGTTCGCCGGTTTGAGTTATGAATAGTTCTTTATTTTATTTTAGAATATGTTATTGTGTTTTGAAAGTTATCCCGTGAGGAAAAAATCTTCTAAATTTTCTACAAAATTTCCTATCATTTCTGATCCTATTTTATTATCTTTGTTCGTACAAAATATAAATTCAAAGCTATAGAATATAAACTTTAGGTGAAAACAACGTGATTTGAGAGTCTAACAATTTGGTTTTGTTAAAAGGATAATTTTCTCCGTACGCGCGCCATGAATCTTAATACAAAACTAAAAATACTTTTAGGTAGAAATTTATGGATTTAAAACAGTTCCCCAAGGAAATATTTACAACTTAGAGAAATTTTCGCAATTTCCCGACACTGTCAATGAAGATATACAGCGTAGCTTTCGAGCGAGCTCGGATCCAAATGCAAATGCGCTTTCTCGCGTCCATAAAAAAATCATCGTGTTTCTCCACAAAAGCCTGCGTAACTCACCATGCGATAAGGCGGCGTGGCTCTCAGAAAAGCGGCGGGCTCGAATCTCATGGTGGCCCTGGAGTCCGCGGTGTCCTGGTGCTGCCTGAAATTCCCGGTCCTGCCGCGAATGTTGACGTAGACCTTGGGCCGGCTGCTCTTGAGGTAGTAGAGCTTCTCGTCCCCGAGGTCCTTGGTGGTCTGAGGCGGGCTGAGCAGGTAGTGCTGGCTCTTGCCCGCGGACTCGACGGAGGTGGGCTCGAAGAGCCGCTGACTGGGACCCAGGCCGACGTCGCGCACCCCCAGGATCGAGTGCGGCACCACCTCGGGATGCGGGTACGTCAGGTTGCGCTCTATGGGCTCGTCGTCCGCCTCGAGCTCGAGGCGACGCTGCCCCAGGGTCGCCGACTGACGGCGCTGGTTGTCCAGCACAGCTTGCACCAGGCCGTGGAGGTCCAGCGAGTCCACGTTGTCCGCGTCACGCACTTCTATTTCTAGAAACCTGGTGGATTTTCATGAGATCGTTAATTTTTTTTTATTCTTTTTTATTTACTTTATAAAATTAGTAATTCAGAATATCGCTCGGTATTTTTGCAGTTATTTATACTGTGCTCGTTGGAATGTATCATGTAAATCTGAAAATGTGAAATTTACTTAGACAATGTGAATAGTGACATATTGCATATGAAAAGTCGTTTACATATTGAATAAGTGGACTACTTTTCACATTCAACATGTTACTATTCTAAAATAATTTCACATTTTCATATTTAGAGAAGACAAAACGAAGCATTTGGATCGATGGGAGAAATATGTAAAACGTGCATAGTGGAACATCCTATAAAAATGTTTTTATACTGTAACTCTATTGTAATTAATGCACATTAATTCAGTATCAAAAATCAAGTAAATTTTAATATAATAATAATATACGTATAATAAAATTAAATTTTTTTTTCTTTTCAATTAAATAATATTTAATCATTTTACATTTTACAAAAATTTGCACAATTTTACTTGCATTGCATTTTTAAATAAGCGAAACCTAGACTAATCATTAGTTAACAATCCATTGAACTTCAAAATTAAGTAAAAGAAAATTAAAGCTACTAAATACAGCAAATTTGTATGTTGTCAAAAAGCTCCTAGTCGTCTATATTCACCGGTCCTCCCGCGCAGCCTCGAAACCTCCTGCGGCCTTATACTCCAACCTCTCGAACTCCCCTCTCCCACTTGTCGCCCGATATTTATTATCCCGCCTCAGACACAGCGGCTGTTAGGTTTTACATAACCGCGGCACGGAGCGCTGGTTCCCATGGTTCTTGCACGCCCCCCACCCGCGAGCGCCGATACACCTATATCCCATTACCTGTAATCCTGGGTGTCGGGCTTCTCGACGTTGGTGCTCTGGTACATCGCCTTCTCCCCGTGGTAGCTCTTGGACGGCTCCGCGAGGCTCCCCGCGTACTCCTGCGGGATGTAGTTCGGCGAGGACGGTGGCCGGGGCAGCACCACCGCGCCCAGCGCGCCCGCTGCCAGCAGCACCAGCTGCAGCGGCAGCCTGTCCGCGCCCATTACTCTGCGAAGCAAAAAAAAAACGGGCGAGGTTGACATTTCCACTTGCGTGTATCTCGGACTTTTTGTTCGGGCCGGTTCTGCGCTCGCCTCTTTTTGCCGCCGCCGTAATGGCCGTGTCGCGCGGCCGTTAAGGAGCCCGGCAACTACTTATCGTCGCGCCGTTATGAGCCGCCCGATGAGAAAGTAATTCATTTTCGAGCCTATAAATCTTTTACGAGTCGCTTTTTTTTTCCACCCATCCGCGCGCGTGTAGTCCGCATTTTTCGATCCGCGACGAAAGTTGCGCGCGGAAAAAAGGAATCGCGCGCCGCCGCCGAGAGGGAAAGCATCGGAATCGAGAGCGATTAGCGGCTTCTTACGCAATTAGTTCTGCCGGGCGGCACGAGAAAATGAAAAAAGGAGGGAAAAAATCCACCGATCGCCTCGCGTTACGCGTCACTTTTCTAGAGCGAACAAAAGCCGCGCCGGTGACCGCAACGGGACGGATTCGTTTCCGCGCGCTGCTTGACCCAATGCGCTCGGAAAGGCGGCGCAGTGAAAGTTCATCGCGGTAGTCGGCCGCCGCCGGAGAAATGATACAATTTCTCTTTATTACCCGCTTACGTAAGGCCCAGCTCGCGTCCGCGTGCCCTCGAGGTGGACCGTAGGGAGCGATCGAACAGGTGGATGGGCGGAGCTGGTTTTTTTTCTTTTTTGCCTCGTTTCGTCCTCGGACTTGTCGTTTTGTTAGTGGGTCGGCGATCGCTCGCTTTCTTTCGCGCGACGAAGGGAATTCGCGCCTCCGGGGAAGGAATTGGGTGAGCGGGCCCGCATGCAACGCGCGCCGGATGATTATTCAAAAGCCCCGCGCCGGCGAGATTTTATCGGGACGTATTTTATAATTACATCAGATGTGTGCCGAAAATACTGGATGACTTGGACGTGTACTTTTAATTTAAATTTCAACCTTGGGGATCGCCGACGAAACTCGCTTATATCACCTTCATGAAATAGGGCGTATTAGAGAAAGACCAATTTTGTAAGTTGGTGATTTCGATTTAGTTTGTATAATTGATATCTAAACACAAATGATTAACTCTTCATATCGAAAAGATCAATTCGGAGGTAACTATTCATTTATTACGAAGGATATAAAGAGCGCAAATTTTAAGGTCAATAATAGCTTGTTTCTTTTTACCGAAACGAGGTCGTAGTTCACGGAAAACCTCAAACAAACAGATGCTACCAACGAAAGCGTTTAATTAACCCCGAAAAGAAGCGAATCCATCATTTCGCGACCTAAAAACCATCACCGCATCAACTTCGTTCTTCGTTTCACTCGAGCGAATTCCTAATTCCCATAGAGACGCGCGCCGCACTTGACCTTTCAAATTATACACTTTTCAAGATTAAGGAAAAAAGTCATTTATTAAAGTCTTTTGTTAAAAATCTGAGCTGAGAATCTTAAGAATGGCTGTTATTTCGTGCGCCTCATTAAAATTCCAAAAGCGAAATAATTACGTTTATAAAGGCTGTAATAATTTAAAAGTCCATTGTTACTGTGTCAATTGGTCTGCAAAGTTAATGTTACGGAAAGTCAAGAGTTACCTTTGTTCCTCTTTTTATATTTTGGTGATTAATTAAACTGATTATCTCCGTTTTCTGCTATTCAAAGCGCTTGATATAAAGGGAATAAGACTACTTTAAATTTCTATAGTTCTCGCATTTCCGTGTCCCAAAAAAGTAGTTCGGTTTTAAAAAATCCATTGTTTTCCCACCAATGAATTTCAGTTCAAATTTAAATTCAACCTTGATCCTTATTTATAGCACATTATATATAACTCCATTTAAATCGGGTGTTAAAAGATTAAAAGTTGATAGACAAAATTCATTTTATTAATTATGTAATTAGTTACAAACTTTTTACACAATAAATAAAAATTTGAAGATATTTTAGTATTCGAACCAACTTGAACATTTCTTCTCTATACTTAAACGTTGAGACTCCTCTACTAACGCGCTCTTAACTACTCTAACCCTCTATATTAATAGAACTGCGCAAAATCCAAAAATAAGAACAGCCCACAATACCTAGATCTCTCATTCCCACATATTCATTTCCAAAATAAACTTTAGAGCACGGAATCTACGACTATTTGCGCAGCGGTGCGGGATTACAGGTCAGCCGGCGGCAGTTAATAAACTCGCGCGCGTATTATAGCCGATCGTCCCTAATGGCGTCGGTAAGTGGCAACCGCCGCGGCCGTTTGCCGGTTCGCGGATAATCACAACAATGAAGCCGCGCAATTGAGGCCCGCATAACAAATCAACTTCGTGCGCCCGAAGGCGCAGGGGGACCCTTTTTTTTCTCCCTCATTCCGACCGCGCATTTCTGCGGAGGTGGAGAGGCTTACTTTGATTTGGCGCGAGATGAGGAGACGGGCGCCGCTTCCGCAGTTCGGAGATTAACGGCGATTTCTTTTCCCGGGGAGAGGGGCACGAGAGGAATTGGGGATTTCGCGGTTCCGGCAGCTGGGCAGGTTTTAATGAGGGATTAGAGACTCGCTCGGCTTAAATTCGCGTTAAAGCTCCTTCCGAATGGATTTTCTGCGGTTGAAAATCGATTTAAAGTTACGCCGAGAAAATTGTTTTTTTAGGCGCTAAATTGATATTGTACTTTTGAAAGTTTAGAAACTGTATTTCGTAACTTTCTTTCGGGAAATTATTGCGGTAAATAATTGAAGTAAACGTTGAATGTCAAGCAGATGCTCAGTTCGGTGCTGAATTTTTTTGCAGAAACAATAATAAAGTGGAGAACTATTGAAAGTAATGCCGGTAATCTGAGTTAATAAGGCTTTAAAACTTTTATTGTTCTTGAATACTAAGTGCCTTTATAGCCATTTCGAGAAGTGGCCAGTAAAGTAGACACCCTAGGTGTAGTTTTTACTCCTGCATTACCTCATGCTCCCAATTTCTTCGAAAATCAGCTTCTCCGAATTACCTCATTTTTTTTACTGAGAAATAGCTTTTCACGTTTATTTTCATAACGTTTTTACCAATCTGTATAATTTTTCCAATTTCACAAAAAACTGGGGTCATTATTCGAAATTTAAAGTTTCGCATGGTGCAACACTAAAATTTATGGTGACTTTTATTTTTTCAATCGATTTCTCAATCTACATTCCAAAAAAATTTAATTAAAAATGACTTTTGATAAAAATATCACGAATTTTAAATTAAATTATTTCAGTTTCTCATAGAAAGTAAACGTACCATATCCCATTTCAGCAAAAACTCAAGTCATTAACTCTTTTTTCTTCGAAGAATTGAAAAATCTCGAGCGTTACGTTTTCATTTCGTAAATTAATACGCTATCTCTAGGCAAAATTGCAACATTTACCGATCAGGTTCCGTCGAACCCCGCAGTCTCCGCAACGACTCGAATTAAAATCCGCCATCCACGACGACCGGACAAACTTCCGGATCTGCTCGCGCAACTTTACCATCCCAAAAAAAACAAAACCCTTGACAATCGGACCACAGCCATCTCCCGATTGGCCCCGCGTACAAAAGCTTATCTCGCGTTTTCTCGCGGCGCTCGGCAGCCTGGGTGTGGTTCTCCCACTCCCGCGGCGGCTTGCACGCGAAAGAGCCGCGGCTGGAAACTGGTTTTCTTAAAAAGTGCAAGTGCATTCGGCCGCGGAGTGAACGTGCGGCCCGCTCGGCTGGATGTGCGCGTGGGTGTGTGAGAAAAGGCGGGAAGGATATCGTGTATCGCAATCGCGCCGGCGCGCGCTCACCGCTATTAGGCGAGATTTATATCTGTATTGATGCATCTGGGACGCTTATCCTTCTCCCGCAACTCCGAGCTCGTTTGCCGCGCGCGGCAAGAAAATGATGGAGATTTCGCGATCGATTTTTACGGGCTTTTCGCCGTGCCAGATTTTAACTTTCTTTGTTTTCGATGATTGGAGGCCTCTCGCGGGTTCGTTTGAAAGTACGACTTTTTTGTACGGTATTGTCCTTTTAAGTTGGGCAAATAAAAGTTTTTATCGCGGAGAAAGCTGAAAAAAAAATGAGATGAAACGCCGACAGATAAACGTGAAATGTTGATCTACATACATGTGAACCGATGTCTAGCGAAACAATGTCTTGACACACTTGGCATGTATCTACTTAGATGTGCCAAGACACGCTCCTTACAATGGACACATTATATTTCAAATTCGAGATAACTATGCTCCGCTCGAATTATCTCCGGCTTTCTTGTTCATGTAAAAATGCAATTTAAAATAAGAAAAATGAAATGATAGCTAAAAAAAGGAAATAAAATTAAAGTTAATCACACAAAATGACTGGTCTAACTATCCGTTTTATGATTACTACTCTAATATCTCAAGTAATGAAACTCGGCTTTGTTATGAACGACATTACAGCCGGAATAATTTATGGTACTTTAACCGAGTGTAATATAAAGCAAATAAATCACGATCCAGGCATTTGAGTAAAAAATATTTTTAACATTGTTCGGGAAGATTTTTCGTATCATCTTTCAATGCACAATAGAGGCGTGTTTCACACCAAAGCGAGGCGTCGGTACGGTACGTTAGGCTTTATGCGCCGCTTCAAAAAATTACAAACAGCACCTAACGATACCAGCGCTTACAATTTTTTTTAATAACCCCATCGGAGCGTCATTTTTTAAACAATGGTCGTAGAAAGTGCGATGTGAACCCGCGCTGCATTCCAGATTTCCTAATGGCTCATCTGTTCCTCTACTTAATTCGCGCGGTACCCAAACCTCCCTACGGCACGCTTCAATTTTTTTCTTCCTCACGACGTCGTCAGCGTGCATCAGAATTTCCATAATCGCTTACAAATATGTCGGTGAAAAAAAACGTCAAGAAAGTTCCGCGTTTCGGTAACCCCTTTCCCACATTAAATTATTCTGGCGCAACGCCTTTTCCAGCCTCTCGCGAAAACGCCCCGTGCATCTCATTAGCCGAAAAGTCAGCGGGTATAATCGGAGAACGGCGGTGACAATGTTTCGCTCAAAGTGAGGGAGCGACTGGCTCATTGCTCACCGAGGCGCGAGCGCGGTTTTATTTCGAGGAGCTTTTTCGGAGCTCGCCCCGCTATTGTTTTTGGCTGACGTTAATTCAGATTCGATTTTAAGCGTCACCGGTGATTTAGATGGGCAGCCGATGCCTTTGCTTGACGTTAACTGCTCGAGACGATATTCGCTTGAATTGACGTACTTCTATTATAGCGCGTTATCTGACTTTCTCAAAAGAAATACGTGAGAAGCATAAATAACAGAGGACTCGACTTGCAGAAGTATTTATGTCCTAGTAGGACAGTCCTACTTCGAAAAATAGAATGGAACTTCAAATGATATCAATTACGTGCTTTGAATTATATTATTTAAAGTTTGTTAAACAGTCGTACAAAGTGAATAAAATGGGGATAAAAAATTAAACTTACGATTTAATACACTATTTTCTAGTTTTTGATTATCTTTCGGGACTAAAAGAAGGTTAAATATCTGTAACTGTAATCTTTCACACTTTATTTTTCTCTTCGTAAAAATTGACCTTTAATGAACTCAATTTTTTCGTATTAAGTTCAATCCAACCTACTGATTTTCTCAACAAAAGGAAACATAATGACACTCGGCAATAAAGTTCAATTAAAAAAAAAGAAACTCTAAGAATTACAAGCTGTCGATCGATCGTAACACCTCGTTCACGCAGACTCACTCTCCCGAGGCTCTGGCATCGTCACCTCGCTCTCGCTACCTTTCGCCGGGTCCAATTAAAAAGGGAGTCATCGACGATCCCTCACACGAACAAAGCGCGCGACGGGGACGTTATACACAAGCGTCGGGATTTACGCGACGTACGTACACCGTGGCGGGCGTACTTACAGACCCTCGGCGCAATCTCGGGCGATCGGCTGTGCGCGCGAAATGTAGGCTGCGTCCGAAAGTCGACGGCGGGCACGGTCCATTTTTCCCGCGGCCCGGGCGTTTCACCGGCGCGCGGCGGCGGCGGCCCTCCTTTGTCGCGCGATTTTTTGCCCACCCGCGCGAGAAAGCGAGCTGATTCGGATGAGCGGGGCAATTTTTTCCTCGCTTTTTTTCGCCGGGGAGATTTTTTAATTAGACGGATTTTCAGGTAAAAATGGGCCGGCCCCGCACTTTCTCGGTCTGTGGAGCGGAATGGCGCGGCTAAATATCGGATGTCGATGCGTCAAATTTAACTGTCGGGAGGATAGAGTTGGTACTAATAGGATATTAATGTACGTGCCACTCACTGTTCGCTTTGTTAAGTTTTCAGACAATATTTCTGATTAGAATGGATGATAATTTTAGCGGCACTCGAATGACTGCAGACAAATTATTCATAAATAAAATTTATTCTCGCAACGACTCTGCATACTTATATGTCCATTGTTTGCTAAATTTTGCAATGCAAATAAAATTGAACACTTGCATTATATTATTTATGAATTTTTTTATAAAAATTTTCAAATTAAATTCAATAGGATAATATTTTTGGATATTTCAGACTTCATTAATATAAATGAAGATCTAGTAAATTTATTAAATTTATCCTTACTTCCTGAAATCTGCCAGCGCTAATTTTCTCAATAAATTGAGCTTTAGTAGACATTTTTATCCGACAGCTTTTTGCGACATTTACGAGACGCGACAAGAAATCTTGAAACTTTCACATAAATCTCTGAAAACGAGAACGAATTTCGATCAAAACATTATAGACGTCTAAATAAACTTGCCTCGTCATCGTCTCCATTCAGGTCTTGATATGTTCGCCTATTATACGAACTTCGGCATATCACCAAAGCAATAAGTTTTTTTTAATTGATTTTAAGATTATTTTCACGATGTCCGTAGCTGATGAAAAACAAACAAAGCATACTAAAAAAATAAAGTATGTTATATTGCTTACGGTGTGTGAGATCAGAGAAAGCTAAACAGTAGTTAAAATAACATTTAGGAATTCGAACTGAGAGAAGCAAAATGAAATCGATCTTACAGCTACCAAAATATTATCCCTACAAATTTCGGTAAAAATGAATATCCACGTTTAAATTTTGTTCCCGACTTTAAATTACAGACGCGAAGCGATAGAATAATTTCGCGCGACAAATTCATTATAGGTATACCCGACGCGGCGAGAACCCGCTCCATAAATTACTTTCGCGAGCTCGGCTTCCCGGCGCAGCAGGAATCCGCCGGAAAAAAAAGGAAGGTCTCTCGATATCCCGATAATTAGTCGCGGTCGCGAGTGAAAAGCGCGCGCCTCCGCCGATTTTTCCCCGCGTACAATGCGCCGCCGCTCGCGCGCGGGAAAATCCGCGCACAATACAAACGGGCAATTAGCGGCCCCGCGAGGACAATCCTCGCGCTTCTTCCCTCCCCCCCTGATTTTTTCCCTCCGTCGCCGGGGAAAATAACGAAAGAAAGAAGCGGGCGAACGGGCGTCGCCTTTTCTCCCGGCTCTTCCGCCGCGCGGCCGTACATGGAAATGACGCGCGCGCGCGCGGGGAGAGAATAGCGTTTTGCTGGAGTTGGGAAATGTCATTGTGCCCGGGATAAGGAGTTTCGCCTTCGTGAAAGTTCCCGGGGGTAATTTCGCGGGACTCGAGCGAATATCCGCGGGGCCTCGACCTCTCGAATAAAAAAGGCGTGTGCGTTTATTCCAGTACAATTATTGCTAAACGCCGCGCGCGCGGCACACCGAGGGATTGCAAAAAACAAGTTTCCATGCTAAAATTAACGGCGGGGGTTTCACGACCGCGCGAAAGTCCTTCTTTTTTTCCCGACGAACTTATCGGGCGATTGTTTGCTATTTTTTATAAGGGAGAAAATTTGTTTGCTTGACGAGAGCGACGCGCGTGCGGATACTTGCGAGAACGGCTTGTTTTGTAATTAGCATAACGATTTTTTCTTATTGCTTTTCCTGCATCCAACGCTGGAGTCGATGAGGCAGTTGCTTGCCCTAACAAACACTGCGTTTCGCTATTCATACTAGAATTTTACAGTCGATGATTTTTAAGACTGCCGGGATTATGAGCTCCTGCGTGCACGCGTCGAATTTTTCCTTCCGGGAAAACGGCCGGTTGGAAAGTGGACGTTTATTGTGGCCGATGGGTGGAGATTTCTATCGGTAGTTTCCTGAAGTTATCGTACGCCGGATAAATATATGCAATTACTTATTTCATTTCCTCGATGAGCATCAAATACGGATACAATTAAGACTTTTTTCTTCTTAATGCGATCGATCTAATATTTACGTCGGTGAAATCGCTCTGGTTTGATTTTTATTTTTTAATTACTTTCTCTCGATAATCGATTTTATTGATAAAGATGGTATAATTAAACTTTTTTTTTTAAATCTTTATTACGTTAATTTACTACTTCATTCATACAAATCGGAGAGGAAAGATCATCAACGCTACTTATAATTTCAATGTAAGATTATTTATTCATTTTATTGCATTATTAACTGTACGTTTACGTAGATAAGATATAAATAATTTCAATAAAATTTTAATATCGTTTATATACTCGGCGTCGTAAAAGTAGCATCCATATTTCACTGTTCGTATCATCATGGTATTACACTGTAAAAAGAAGAACAATGCTGCTATCATCATTCACTTTTTTACGGTTACGGCCAGTCACACACACGCGTCCCAATTCGCCGGTATTATCAAGCCGATATAGGAGTCGCCGGGTGCAACCGCGAAAATCGAAGAAGAAGATCGCGTCTCCCCGCTTATGATTTGGCGTTATGGTTTCTAAACACGTGAGCGAAAACAAAGCCCCGAGCGTCGACATGTCGCCCGGCTGCGCGGAGACAATGGTGTAACGACTTCCAAGGTTTTGTAATTTTTCTTTTTCGACGGCCATTTTAATTGACATAATGACTACGACTTTCTTGCCGAGATTTGACTATCAGTCTTGCGCTCGTAATGCGGCAATTAGGTATACAAGCCCTCGAAAGACTCCACATGCTTTTATTGTTCTGACTTGTAGTTTTTATTCTTTTTTCGGCAATGACGCCTTTTTTTAGTGGGAGGATGAATACTAATGGTTTTTACATACGTCTTACGTCGTGATTTAATTTCGCTTGGATTACGTAAATAGCACATAAGATCTGACAAGACTGTTTCCTTAAATGTAAGCAAAGCTAGCTCCTTACTTTAAATAGTGTATACAACTTGTAAAGTTTCAACCAAATGATTGTACTATTTTTAATTACATTTTTTTATGAAAAATTATGAAACTAAAAACAAGCGTTGCATTTCATTCTTACGAACACACGATTTCAAATGATCGACACGTAAAAAGAAAATAATTCACGCAAACCTGTAGGTAACCTGTAGGCGTACAAAAAAATTGCACCCACTTTATGCTATCGAATCAATAACCGATATTTCACAAAAGACCACTCGCGCGCTCGGGCAAATTGGCCACTTCCAACGGTTTCCCAACGCGCTCGGCGTCGTCGCGACCCTTTCGCCGCGGCTCACTTGTGCGTTTCATCAACGGGCGCGCGCGCGGGCGCGATCATTAGGAGCGCCGGGGTCGCGACCGCGAAGGAAGCACGCCTAATTTCCGCGTGAAAGTCCCAGCGGCGGCGGCGGCGTCGAACGGATCGAGCGGCGCGCGTTGCGAGATAGCCGGCGGGGGCTTCGTTAAGGACTCTCGGCGTTTTCGGAGGCAAGGAGAGCGCGCCGTTGGGAAACGCGCCGGCTCGAATGAGGCGCGAACCCCGGGATTGGCCGGCGCTTTAACTCGGAGTCGCTGATTTTGCCCTTTTGCGGGGGCCGCGAGAGATTTACATGTTGCGTGTGCGCGCGAGCGAATTGATTCGCTGGGTTTCGCGCCGGCTAATGGGATTCGAGATGGATTTAAATGCCTGTGGAGGTTCTTGCGTGGTCTTTTACGTTTTTTTTAATTTGGAGCTTTTGAGCGAGCTCTGGGTAGTCCTTTATAAATTCGTGAGAATAAGATTTATTTCTTTTTTAAGAAGAAAGTAAAATACTGTGTCATTCACTTTACTTATATTCTTCGATGTACAAAAAATTCAGAAGAATCCTCGTTTCTCTTTGTTCTTCTGGTTTTATTTTTGCAGTTGTAAATTAGATTTACGAGAAATCAATACCTTTTACTTCGAAGTGGATTTTTTTTAATTAATCTTTCGATATAAAACCGCGAGGCCTTATAAATTTCTCAGGATTTCGCTAATTTTCTAAGTCCCTTTATTTTATACGAGAAATTACCGCATTTAGAGTTCCACGTGAAACGTAAATTCGCACATATTGGAGTGCGCCTAAATCCTGCACTACAGAAAATAGGACCTGAAAAAAAATTAAATTTCTCCGCTCGAAAATCATCTTCCAAGCATAATGCCTCGTCTATTAGCCGCAATCAACGGAAAACACACCTATCCCTTAATTAACCGCCCCCGTGACAGCTTAATAGCGGCGCGCGCTTATACCGTCGCGGCGATCGCGCGGCGGATAATAAAAGCGGCCGCGTGGCTCTCTCCGAAAAGGACAGCCGCGCCTCGGGCGCGTGTAACCCCCGGCGCGACTCGCGTCTCTTTGTGGCTCGCGTCGGCGGGCGAGCCGACCGGGCGTATCAGGAAGTCAGCCTCGTGCGGTTGCGTCACCGACGTGAGCCGCGGGCGAACGTGTCGCCCGGCTGCGCCTATTCCGGCTCCGGCGCGCTACTTTGCATCGGCCCGATCGAGATGCGGCCGCCTGCATGCCCGCGCAGCGGGGATATGGGAGCCGAGGGGGTACGCGACGCGGGACCGTGTGTACATGCACGTCGCGAGAAAGTTACCCGGTGCATCGATTGCGGCTTTTCTCCTGATCTCGATCGTTCGGGGGTACCCTTATCGAGATCGCACTTTCTTATACTAATGCTTGTTATTTTAAGACGCTGACAGGATTCAATTATGGGTGGGAATTTTTGAGCACGTGGGAGTTTTATAGATGAGAATTTATTTCTGTATTTAATTAATTGTTTATTTATACCATTTCTTAAAAAACGCGTGAGAAAAGTTGAAACTTTGCAGAAAAATTTGTAAAAAAATCTGCAGAAATTAAATGATTAAATTCTTGAGATTACTTCCGTACGGGATTAAATGGATTAAAAGAGCTTTCACAAAGAAAATCTGTAAACATAGTACAAATCATAAACTTAGTAATTAAGACTAAAAACGCACACTGACCATTCGAAGAATTAAATAACACACAAGTAATTAGCAGCCTTTAATTATTTATACATTAATTTAATTCTTTATTAAATTATTTTATATTTATACTTTTATTAATTATACTAAATGAATGTTTATTTCATTTTACCAACTCGATTAATTGCTCTAAATTTAACCTAATTTATCAGGAGTTTTACAACTATTTATATACCCAATAAAATGGGCTAAAAGCAGTGCACTCCAACAAGGGAGCATCAATTATTTGTGTTTGTCAGCGTGCACGTGCATAATTAATAACTGGCAGTTTAACGTCGTTATATCGGCGCACGACTTTTTCGTTCGTCGGACAATTCGACGCCGCCGTTTAAAACGAACCGAGGTAAAATTAAACTCGTTAAAATTTCGTTACAGCCGCAGCGTGCAAACATCGATTAATTCGAGCGTCGCTCGCGCGCGTTTTTCTCGCGCTCCGGCGCGTTTCACGGCTCGTTAGCCATATGCCTCGCGCTTTTTTTTTCCCTCCACCGCGGAAACGCGCACGCTCCCCCGGCGAACGGCGATCTTATCCCCCGGCCGACTTTGATGGAGCGCGGCGTAATTGCGCGCGATCGACGTGCGAGACGTATACGGGGCGTCGCGCCGCGAATTTTGAAAAATCGCCTAATCGCGGAAGTCACGGTTCTACCGGCCGGCAGTCCATTTACACATTGTCCACGAACACACGTGTGCGGTGATAGATCATCGCGTTGTTTGCCGTAAATTTAAGCGGTTCTTATTTCAGACGAGATTTTAGGATACGGTGGAGGTGGCGTTTATGAGCCTTCATACCTTCGTTTGTGTTATTGGCGAAAAAGTATTAATGGAATATGCTTTGATAAATAGTGGAGGAAATTTATGTGCAACAAATTGAATGCGAACATTTTTTGATACTATCTGGGTTGGTTATCTAACGCAGAACAAATGCCTTTAGGGGGTTCATGAATGTTACATTTTTTACTAGTTGTTTGAATGTGCGATTGGAACTATTATGAGATAAAAGCGATTTTTTTTCGACTGTTTGCTACAAAAATATTTGCCTTTCAAAGCAGCAATTAACTTCTTCATACATGATTCTCGGCTTATATAAGCATGAAAGGACTAAATATATATATTGAGCTTAGTGATCAAAATGGTTTTGCGTGAAAAGCACACTTGCATATTGAACGGCGCTCGCTAACCTGAACTCGACAATAAAAATACGAAAATACTTAGGCGAAACTTTGTGCAAATTCTCGACAATATCGGAGAGCTGTAAACTTAAGTACATTCACTCCTCCGTGAACGAGGAATTTTCTCTGCTTTATATTCTCTGCAAACGGGGACGAAGAAATCAGGCAAAAAAATTCAACTGCGACTCTAATATAATTTTTGGTTTAAGTAGACTGTGGAATATTGTTCGCATTCGAAAGTCCGTATTAGAAGGAGCTGCCCGTCGTAAAAGACGAATTGTAAGGAATTTATTATTTGACTGCGCTACAAATTGCTTCCTCGTTTGTCTCGAAAAAGTCGTCGAATTTCCTAACATCGCAAATGTAAAAATAAGCTAGCGAAACTACTTTGATTGACGTTGATTAAATCCAATTTCGTCATTTCACTCATTAGCCTTACATTTTCGCCTCGTTGCAACTTTTTCTTTTGATAATATAACAATCAGATTTAATCTGTTATATTCAGTGATTATAATCGGGTTAATGCAAATAATAATTTGTAAAAAAATGAATAAAACATAATTGTAAAATAACAATTTTGATTATATACGTTAATAAAATCTATAAACATTTGCAACATGTTCCAGAGAAATTAATTACACGGCCGATAAAAATGAAATTAAGTGGTTTTACCTCATAACTTTCAATTTTTTCCACTTTACAATTTTCAATTTATTTTACTGACCCATGAAATTCGCATTCCCGCGGCTAGCCCGACTAATTAAAAAAAAATGTTTCCTCCAAGAGCCCACGCTTTACCCCCACGCTCATTACCCGTTCTCTCGCCATTTAATTTTAACAATCCTGAAATTTAGCCGTCGCTGCGTTCCGTCCGTTCTCTTGTGCACGCGCTTATGCAACTGCGCGCGGGCAAAAGGCGAAATGGCCGCACAAATCGATCGGAATGTGTCTTCTCGGCCGGGCCCGAGGCGTCGGACGCGGGATTTCGCCTCCGCGCGCGCAGATGCAATTTAGCGGATAACGCGCGCCTCCGAGGTTTTAAAAGTTTTACACACTGCGCGCCGCTTTTCGCGCGCGCGCGCGCGAGCTCCCAGTGTGGGAGGCAATGAAAACTTGTGCAACGCTCAGGCAGCGGCGATAAAAGAAAAGCGCGGCGGATGTCATTTTTAACCTTAGCCCGGGACGCGTAAGCTCGCGTGGGTTTATCGCCTCCGCGGAAAACAGCTGGGAAACGTATGGGAATGTTTTCCAGCCGTGGGGAACGGACTGACCGATAAAACTTTAGCTGTATTTTAAATTTTTAAAGCGAGACTGGGTGGGTAGTTCTGTTTACCTGAATAATGTATAGTTTATTTTATTAGATTTCGATTTCACCAGAGTAGAAATAACGAATTTATATGATTATTTTATTGTCAGTTTCTGCAAATATGAAATTTTATATTTGCATGTTATATTTAAATAAAAAATTTAAATTCATGCAGAATATTTATAGATATTTGATGTAAATGTGTCGAACTAAAAGCTCTAAGAAAGCTTTAAAATTATCTTAAGAATAAAGTGAAAAAACGTTAGATGTCTTGAAAGGCCCAATTGAATTTATATTCTTCAAAGAAGAAGTTCCACGTTCTTTTAATACAATTTGTGCCTAAATAGGACGGTGTATTTTAAGATAGTATAATAAAACAGGATTTAATTAAAACATCAACAGAGTGAGGATAACAATTTTTTGCAAACGCCATTAGTTCCAAAAGAAAATAGCAAAGTCTCGAAAACAATATTATAAAAAGTCGTTTATAAATCTGGCTTCGATGTTTTTAGAAGCATCGTGTGTATACCCCCAGTAATTCGAGCCTGATACCAGAAGTGTATAATTTAAATTCAACTTCCTTCTTTTTATGATTTGTTTCTGCATACTTCATTCAGTTTCATAAACACATCAAAGTTTCGCACACGCTGATACATCGCCGCGAGTACTATATCGCTGTAAAAATATGCAAGGAAACTAATGCAATCCTTAATCAATTCCACGGCAAACAAAAGGCATTAAAGTTACATTTTAATTTTCCGTTCCAGGTGAGTCCTTTCACGCGTGCAACGCGCAACTATTTCTGCTTCATCATGTAAGTTAATTACGCCAACTTTTACATAAGTACACACGCAGCGCCGCGAGTAACGCACATTACATTTTTCACCAACTCCATCCTTATCAACTATCTTTCAATAAACGCTAACCCATCTCAAAAAAAAAGTCATTAGAATAAAAAGCAACACTCGACTATAATCAATAGCAAAACAATTATCGGCCATCAATTAAAATCACCGCGGCCTATAAATCACCGGGCGAGCAGGAGCCGAGGAAGCCCCGTTTCGTGCACAAAAGGCCCGCAGCGGAAAGTGAAGCCGGGCGCAGGTTACGTGATCGTTGCGCCGCGCGAACGATGAGTTTATAATACGCGCGGGCGCATCATCATCATCATCGCCGGCTGAAATCAAGTTCGCCGCGCGGCTTTAATACGCCGGCACGCGAGCGCCGGGCTTTCTCTCTGCCCGCGCGCGCCGTTCCCCGCGGCGGCGGCGGCGAGAGAAAGGATCGCGCACGTGGGAGGACCGAATTCAACGCGCGCCGCGGAAAAAGTGCAGGCGCCGAGATCGGCTTCCTTCGTAACCCGCGCGGATCCGACAATTACAAGCGGGATGATGAATTCGCGATGTGGGTTTTATGATCTTTTATTTCCCTGTCGACAGTTTATTATGGTTTTTGGTTCTACATACGGTTGTGTGTAGACTTTAAAAATTTTTGGCGATCGGATGTTGAATTAATAGCGAAGGTTATTTTCTAGGACAAGTAAATAGTTATCGTGATTATTAAATATTGCGTAATGTCCGACTGTGTCTTCGTGAAAGTAGATCGCTGACCTACTCTGAAGATTTCAGTTAGCCGTCCATTATCGTTTCCTGTAATTCTTTTCAAATCGTCATACCTTTCGGCGCGCTGTATTACAGTTCTTCCTCAACGTTTTCTGTGTAACTTCGACAAAAAAAAATGTTAAAGTAAAACGACCGCCTTATTGAGCTTTCACCGCAGCTCGACGCTTTATCACCATTACGGGCGTCGGTACACAAAGGTACGGCTCGAATTCGATGAGAAAAAAAGGCGTCCGTTCTCGGAAAAGTCAATTTTCTTAAGCTGGATATTTCATAATTGCTTTCGAATCGCCGTTTAAAAGCCGGTCCGAGGAAATCCACCAACGGCGCGAAATCGTCAATTTTCGCGAAAGGATCATTGTAATCGCGTCGATTAACCGCGAACGGCTTGCGCAACACACGTGGAGCACAGCCTCGCTCCCGCGAGTCCCCTTTTTTTCTCTCTCTTCTCGCGTACACATGCAGAAATGGAACTGGTCTCCCTCCGCTTTGAGAAAATTATTAAACGCTGACGTGCCTGGATTATGCAGGCTTTTACCGGGAGGCAACGGAATATGTACACCGTCGGCGTTGTATCGCTGATTTTCCTTTATAGTCCCCGCGGTAAGTGATACTTGCGCGCGCATTATCATAAGCTTCCTTGGTCGCGCGAAAAATATGGGACTTTAAGATTGCACCTTTTTTGCCCCTAATTTAAGCTGGCCATTATGCTTCAACGTTTTTCCACTGTGATTTAAAGCGATTTATCTGGCTTTTTTTGGTATGCTACGCATTTCTTCGCGAATGAAATATTAATTCATTTTCCGATTGCTTCATGTACTTATTACAGGTGTGACCTAATTCTATCATCCACTTATCTCACGGTAAAATTTGCGATTCAGAAAAAATGTTGGTTATTTTCATAGTTTATGCAAATAATTGTACAAAATCAATTAGTTAGAAAATGAAATAACTCAAGATAATCCATTTTAGTTCTATTGGAAATGTGAATGCAAAAGTGCTGGATGGAAAATAAGACAGACTATAAGTTTAAGTTATAAATGCTAGCTACCTGAAATGTATGCGAATCAAAATTATTTCTGCAATTATATTTTTAGTTTGCAAGATTCGGTCCACTTCAAAATTCTCGATATCCAATATCCGTCTTATCTCCGTATTAATTGTTCTAACTTCAGCACGCCATATTTCAGTAACGGTTCGTTATACATCGTTTTACTAGCCGTCGGTTTTTTCTAAATTTCCATTAGCAGACATTAAAAGACAAGCGACCGTCACGGTCTATATAAAGCGCACCGACTAGACGAACAATTACGTCAATTTTTCAGCCAGACGTCGAAAAAAGTCCGATCGCTCCACATCGCCGCTTAAAAATAATCCACGACGTCCGCGGTGTCTGTAATGGCAATACCGTGAAGGATCGCAGAATCAGAGGCTAGTAGGCGAGCGTAAATCGAGGCGATCGACACCGTAAAAGAGCGGCACGCACCGCGAGTCCTCCTCGCGGGCCGGCGATAAGAGGCGCGTATTAGCCGCCCTCGGGAATCGGCCTCCGCCCAGGCGGAACTGGCCGCGCGCGAAATCGAGGCGCTCGGGCCCCGCGGGGGCCGCGAGATAACTGCCGGCGAATTTAACGCGGGGAGATATCCGACGGGGATCGGCACAGCGACTCGCTCCGGATTTCGCAAGGAGCGCGCGGGAAATGCGCGCTTGTCTCGCGGGGAACCTAAGTGATTTGCCGGCAAACCGCTCGAGCAGGTATACTTTTTTTTCTCCGTCGGGTGTTTGATAATTCAGTCGGATATCGCTGGATCGTTATCTGCGCGGACGAGGGTGGATAGGGTTTAATTTTCGAGGTTCTTGGGTGGCGATTGACCGATGGTATCTCACGAAATTATGGGGTTTTTATTCGGGTACTCGTTTGCAATTATCGCGGACTGCTCAAACTTTCACTTCGAATCGGTGATTTAAAGATACACATATCATATAATGCAC
Organism: Eurytoma adleriae; assembly: GCA_900480045.1. Taxonomy (NCBI): domain Eukaryota; kingdom Metazoa; phylum Arthropoda; class Insecta; order Hymenoptera; family Eurytomidae; genus Eurytoma; species Eurytoma adleriae. The sequence continues at coordinate 101,095 of UXGC01000185.1, read as the reverse complement.
GTATTTCACGCGCGTTTTCATTAACCGCAGAGCACCGCGAAACCGATCCTTTAATAAATCAAAATACTTAACGTGCACAATAACTAAAGTGTACTACTATATTTTACCCCTGATTTTTAAAAACCTCTTAATTATTAACATTATAATAAGCACCGCCACGGTAGTTGCAAAACGGCGAAACAGAAAAAATCTACTCTGGAATATCGGTCTCGGAGAAATACGGAAAGATAAATAAAGCGAGCGATCGCCGGCGGTGAGCGCGCGGGGCGAAAGGCCGCGATGATATCGACGGGCGGGCTCGCGCTGCAGGGTACCCACATCGACGGGCACTGGATCGAGAGAGAGAGAAAGATTGGTCAAGGCCCGAGTCGAGTAGATCGGCCGTTTCTCGCAGACCTGGACGCGCGCGCGCCGGCTTTTCGATTGTTGCCTCGACGCGCGGTCCCGATTCAATCGAGTTACGCGGCGCGCGCTGCATTAGGTAGACTTGCTCCTTTTTTTGCGCTGTTTATATCCCAGTCTCGTAGAAGGCGCAAGTGCGAGGCGTGCTTTCATCGCGGAGCCGCGTGGGATCCGGTTATTATTTTTTATCCCGCCGCGACACTCGGCTCTCGAAGTAATTCGCGCGATTATCAAGTGTATTAGGATTGGGAAAGACACGGCGCGCGCTCGTGAAATAAATAAATTGGCGAGTTTATTTGGCGCGGGGAGTAAACGCGATCGGGGCTGCGCCGTAATTTTGCAATTATTTAATTTCAATGTTGGTTTACTGCTTTCCGGGGAAAAAGGAATCTTTTAAGGCAGAGGAATGATTGCATTCTAATGGTTGCAAATTTTTCCTAATGGATTTTGCATGAGAAAATGGAAATAGAGCGAACGCTTTTTTTTTTATTGCTTCATGCTGCGCGATTTACAGAATATACTGCCTGACGTTGAATTATGCATTGACCGATTTCGAGTTTGATTTGAATCTTTTCGCATGTGACTCACGGGAGGAAAGTCACTCTAATGTCACTGCGCTACTGATGAATAATTATTGCTAAAATTATTTTTCGCTGAATTTATTCAAGTCAAATTTAAAGCGGAGGATAAAAACTGTCTGTGACTCAAACTATATACTCGGCCGGGAACTTTCAAACGACCAAAGTCGCATAAAACAAGCAGCTCGAATAATGGATGCTGACAGAAGGATAAAATATTAAAATAGTTTTATATTAAATTTAGTCGACGCGTTTATTCATTTCATTCCACTTTCCTCGTCGTATTTAACAAACGTCAATAAAAATATATTGTATTTAAATTAAATAAGTTAAGCACTGAAATCTTCCTTACTTTGTATTTATACTACTATTTTCATTTTATTCATTTACACAGTTCGAGGTGTCATCTGAAACAACAGCATTTCATTCTTTCCCTACTGAATTAACAAGATGAAATGGATGAACTACAGAAAAGAAGTAAAACTAAATTTTAGTTTCTCCGCAAAATGAAACAAGAAAAGAACCACAATCCATTGAAGTTTCCATCCGTCGTAAAGAAACCCCCGCGAAATGCATCACAACACCGGCGCTTTCACTGAAACAACACCCGCCATTTATTTGCGATCGCGGCGAGGAAAAAAAGAAGCGCCGCGCGGCAAGAAGGAGAGAGAACGCCGCGTCCGCTTCCTCGGGCGTCGCTGGCTTCCGAAACGCGCGGCGGGTTAATAAGCCGCGGCGCGATCAGCGAGCGTAAAGGAAAAAAAAAACGAGACGCCGCCACGCTTTCACGAGGCGAGCTCGCCTCTGTCGCGCTGCGAAGTCCGACGCGCGATTCCGCCTTTGTTTTTTTTTTCTTTTTATAACTCGGCTCTCCTTCCTCCCGCGGAATTACATTTCCCCCCTGCGTGCGCAGTGCTCCAGGGTTAGAGGTGATTCCTTTTTCTAGATCCTGCGCTACTTCTAGACTGGGTATCGAATTTGATAGTCTTTATTAAAGGATTTGTAATGAACGAATCAAGTGAATTTTAAAATTTTGTTTTTTTGTCGAGTTAAATGAATTTTTTGCCATTTCGGTTTTTTTTTCTGAATATTTGCCAGCAAATAGAAAAATTATTTAAATTGGAGGAAATTTAATTTCAGCGGGGTGTCTTATTTAAATTTTCTTCTATTTAAATAATCGCTAATACTATATAATTTCGTGAGTTTCCACTTTGCATTTATATAATTTCCGTGCGTATTATAGAAAATTTAAATTCTCGCGCGATACCAAATATTTTCCTCGTCAGCGTTACAATGTTCCCCAAGACTGTAATTAAACATCTTCCCAGTGCCATCGCGATCTCACGCTTGATCCAGCGATTCGCGCAAAAAACGAAGGATTTCTCTCCGAACATGCGATATCAATACGCTAATTTACGTAACTTCCACTTCCCCGTTGAAAAAAGTAACGCCTGAACAGCTGGCATTTAAATCGCTCTCGGCGACAACGCACGAGCCGTCCGCGGTAATGGCTGATTCGAGTTCCGCGCGAGTACTTTGCATACTCACGGACGGGGTACAAAAACGCGACTTTTGCGCGTCCGCGCGCTTGTCCTCGGCCCGGTACATCGCGCGTTGCGTGTACACCGGCTTTGGAGAAGTTTCACGTCATTGTGCGATAAGATTCTCTCATTGACGGCTGTAAGTGCCTTGCCTTTCTCGCGCTGTCTTCCTCCTTTATCTCTAAGTACCATTGAAGTTTCGAATAGAAAAGTTGATGAAATTTTTCAATTGCTTTTTCTCTTGTTATTTTACGTGGAAGCTATTTAGTGACGTAACGTTATATTACTTCGATATCAAGTTAAGATAAAACATATATTTAAATTTAAGATTGAGTAGAACTGAATAATCCTCTATTATAAATAATGCAATTTACAAAATCGTAATGCATTAGTAATTAATCGATAAAATGTTTCTTTTAGCAATACAATCGTTTCTTTTTTTTACTCTAATACAGTTGTAATTATCAATTTTTTACGAAACGAAGTACAGTTTGTTTTCTGTAAAAATGAACTTTTCACTTCACTTTAAAATCCACGAAAAGTCTACCTAAAATAATGAAAACTGTAAACCTCAAAAGTTTGAGAATAGTAAAGTACCTTTTCGCTCACTGTTTTTGGGCAGAGCCGGCGCGAATATTCACGCCTCACCCGAACTTTCTCGACCCGCGGGTTGGCCCCACAGCACATAAACGAGTAGAGCGAAAAAAAGAGACGAGAGAAAAGGGAAGTCGAGGCTGCATTTCGGGCGTTTAGCTACGGGTGACCGTATTCACGAAACGAAATTGACCGTGAGGAGCCGCCATTATAACCGGGACCCTCGACTTTTTCGTAACGAGGCCCCAGATCCTTATCGGCTCGCGCCTCGTGAATTGGCCCATTAACTCTTAATTAGTCCTGGCGGGCGGTAAAAAATCGCCTCGCGCGCGCTCAAAGACAATGGGGGCGGCGAGGATGAAAAAAAGAGCGCGGGAGAAAGAAATCGATCTGATCGAACGGGCGTGAGTTTGTGTTTTTTTTTCGGGAGAGCCATCGGTGATTGATATAGAGACTCGAGCGAAGTTGCGGCTGCGCTTCGACCGACGCTGTACGTGTTTTTGAGAATGTGCACTTGATCGATCGATGAATATGCATCGGGGCGCGGGAGTGTAGTTCGTACTCGCTTTTTTTCATCGTCGCTAGAGGCATTTAAATTTTTACGCCGCGAATAAATGCGTAATGGAAAACAAACGTATAAATATTAATGGATTATGGAGTGTTAGTTTTTTTAGAGATACTTGAAAAAAATGGAGTTGAATGGATATCTTACGTTTCACTTCATTTTACTATTTTGAAATACTGCGTTTTCGATGCATAATTTATTCATTTTATTTCCGATTAAAGAGGCACGTTGGAAAATCTAAGTGTAAAGTTCTCGTAGAATTTAAAGCCGTCAGAATTGAGAAACTTATAATATAAATAAGCCTTTCGGTCTTTCAACCCACCCTCTCGACAATACAAATGCGACGAAGTCCCCGCGACGCGCCGAGAATCTTAACTAATCCGCGTGAAATTCTTAACTCAAATAATTTAATTTCTCCCGCGCCGCGCCAAAACGACTCTACAACCCCATTGAACTCCGCTCCGATCCAAACTAAATCTCGACCTCCTCGGCACTCGCACGGCAATAAAAGGCCGCGAGGGAACAGCGACCGCGCGATCAAAGTCTCGGGCGCACTCACCTGCCGTACGCTGCGTGGAAGCGTGTTGCGCACCTGTCACCTGGCGAGCGGCTCGTTCGCGCGAGTGCACGGCTCGCTCATCAACGCCGCGCGGCGCGGCGAGTCGGCCCTCCGGAGGAAAGTTCCGGCCGGCGGAGTTTCGAAACGCCTTTGTCTCTCTATCTCCGGCTCCTCCAACTTTTACCGGAGTACACACTGAGCCCTCGGGAGAGGAGCACCGCCGTCGAACTTTCGTCGCGAGGAAAATCGGTTCACTTCCTCCGCGGGGCAGATGCTGCCGGGCGAGCTCGGAGTTCGCACATCCACGCGTCGGGCTCCGCACGCCGGTGCAAAGTTCAAAGTGTCACTGCGAAGCGGCGCGCGCGCTCAGCTGAGCGATGCCGGCGGGAGAGTCGGTGGGTCCGCGTGCGGCGCGTCGCGCGACTCGAGTGAAGGTACAATGGGGCTGGCGAGCGCCTGGCAGGTACGCTGCTCGCGCGCGCTCTCTCTCTCTTCTCGCTGCTTCCCTCTCTCGCTCGCTCGGTCACTCCCGGGCGGGCGCGCGCCAGGCCGTCCCCACCGCGCCGGGAAAGCTACCGCCGCCGCGTGCGCGACTCCTATATCACGCGGAGGAGTGGGAGCGCGCTCCGGCTGATTGATTGATTTTTATTTATTTATACGCCGCGATGTAGGTTTGTAATGCAGGCAACGCGGGGGAATGACTTTTAATTTTTATAGGGTGGCGAGGGCGAAGTTGGCGCGGCAAATCACGGTTGTGGAGGTACGCGTGAAATGCTTGCTGATGCCTTGGAATAGGCGATAAAAATATAGTAGCCTTCTTCGAGGCGGTTCGCTTTATTTTTGTCGCTTTTGTGTTTTAAGTGAGGACGAGGGAAATTGATTTCTTTCTATCGGTAACGCGACGGTTTTACGAGTAATACAGTAAATCTGCGAAAAATATTACACTTACTTATCTTCAATATTTATTAAGGCCACTCGGTGTAATGAAAACCTATACCTACTATTTGAAATAGCAGATATTAAATGGAAAGAAAATATTTATCACGAGGCATTTTTCAAATTAATTTATTTTTCGTAATATGATATAAGTTATGAGCGATTAATCAAAATATCGTATATCAAAAAAAGATGGACAAATTTTATGAAATTTTCTCTTGTAAGTAGTAATTTATTCCTCGGGTCTCCAAATAAATATTTACAAAATTTATATGAAGATTGCGCGCGATAATTTAAAACTTAGAATTACGATGTACTTTGTATTTCAGACAAGAAACCCCTGATAAATTTCAAATTGTAATTTAGCGGGACATTTATTACGGCTTGCTTGATTTACTCAAAAACCTCGTCATCCTGATGACATTGTCTGAAAGACAAAGTAGTAAAAAGTTAATTAAATGAAGATAAACGCATTACAACAAAAAGGAAGATGAAACGTACAAATTTCCAGCTATTAAATACATTGTAACGCAGCAGTTAAATTTAAAGCGAAGGAAAATAGGATCCAACAATAACAAGTGTCCCATAATTTTCTAGTTTACGGTCTGCGTTATCTGTAATACATTTTTTTAAAGACGCGTTTGTTTAAGTGACTAGTGCATCGTAAACAATAAATAACAAACAAAAAAATTATTTAAAATATCTATACATGCGATCAATAAAATTTGGTGACCTTTTTATGTATAAGGATTATAGGTGATAAAGTGGTCTTAAAACAGTTCCGGTCCAGTAACGTCAAGGTGCATTTTGAAACGAAGGCGAGAAAGAGCAAAATTCGGACGACGCATATAATTATTTCTTCTGATCCTATCGGATGATTATATATCTGTAATGGGAAATTTTAAAAAATTGGTCACGGTCATTGTAGTCAAATCTTTTGTAACTTTCCTACTTCATTTGGCATTAAAGTGAGATGATTGCAGCTTTATTTGTAACCAGATAATATTATACATTACGTTATTTTGTACTGCATTTGTCTAAATAATTATTAAATAATTATGCTATTAACTCTCGCATACACGTTTTTAATATTTTCGTTGAAGTAATTATTATATTCTTGTACGAAGTAAAATAACGAAATTAAAAGATTGTGCTTAAAATGTAATAAATCTCATTATCTTCGTTTTAATACATTAATTAAAAAAGACGAGGAAATAAAAATATAATTCCCTAATTAATGTGCTCAAAGTCATAAAGTAATGACTTCTTATTAAATCAAAGAGTTAATTTCCGCCGACAGGTAAGTTTTTTCGCTGCAAAATTCAGTCCTTATAATTAAGCGCTGTCATAATAAGCGGAAAAGTGACATCCGCAATCTTGCAAGCTCAGGCGGAAGTTCAGCGTCTCTTAAAAATAAATTACAACGTCACCCGCTCCCGTCGACGTCGCTGCCGGCGACTACTTTAATTCCGCGCGGGTCTACCTAGCGCCGCTCAAACGGATCCGCCGACGTTAAATTAAAAAAGTCGCTCCTCAGAGGGCGAACGCGCGCGCGAGGAGACGCGTCGTCCCGACGCGCCGGCTAATTAGCCTTGCGCAAGTCCCCCCCGACGGCCCCGGACTTTCGCTCGGTCGCGCGATCGGAAAAAGGGGAGCTTCGCCGGGAGGGACCGATTTTGGCGAGTCCGCCGTTCGCGTCCAGTTTTTTTTTCGCGCCGGCGTGCAGGGACATTGTTGGGTAACGCGCGAGTGTTTTTCTCACTCCGCCACGGGATTGTGTAAAGAACAGCGAGGAGAGTGCACTTCAGCGTAAAAAATCGGGTATTTCGAGCTTATTCCTCGTGGAAAATTACATTTTTATTGATGGAACGATAGCTGCCGTGACTTCGGTAAATATTTATAAACAATTCTGTCGATATTTGATTTGACAAATAAAACATTTTTTCGCGACTCGTTAAAAAGTCATAACTTGTCGATGATTCCCGAGAAAATCTATTATTCTTCGTTCTAGTCCATTCGCCTGTCAATTCAACCGCGCGCATCCGCTTAGTGGCGAGCCAAAAAAAGTCCAGGCGAAAATATCCCACGTGCCTGCGTGCAACCGCACGCTCCATCAGAGGTGCAAACCACCGGTCTGTCCGTGTCCGGCTGTTTCCACTGACTCGAGACAGTCGCCTCTCGGTCCATCCCGATATCAATATCCCTCGAACAGGGTTTCTAGGTTCCGCGAGTGGGTCAGGAAGGCCGTATCCCTCGGCGGCGGGAAAAAAGGCGAGCGATCGTGACGGCCGGGCAAAAATCGGCCGGCGATCGTCCCGGCAACAAAGGCGAGCCCGGCCGGCCGCTATTAGCGAATCGGCCGCCGCGAGAGAGGAGCGGACGGGACGCAGCGGCGCGTAAAGGCGCCCGCAAGAAAACCGATGAATGGGGCGCCCGAGCGCTAACCAGGTTAACCCGCTTCTCCCGCCGCGGCGGCGGCCGCTCGCCTTCTATACGACGGGATATCCTGCGCGCGGGCCGCGCCTTGCGCAAACCGCGGCTCGTCCTTCGCGCCGGCGAGGCCTGGTGCTCTTTTAGCCGGGGATGCGGCGCGCACGCCGACGTTTACGCCGGAAGGCGGAGCTTAGTTTTTCGTCGCGTAAGTGCAGGTATATGCGCCGCGGCGGTTGTAAATTGAATTTTTGATAAGGATTTACGGCGGGCGTTCGCTCGTCGCTCGGAAAGATGCTGCGGGGATATTGATGGTTTATTGCGTTACGGTTACTGCTATTTTTACTTGCGGCGTGCTCTTTTGAAAATAAAATTATAACTAACGTAATGCCCGCCTATTTATAACCCAGAGTGGAGCACAGTACCTAATTTAATTTTTATTGAAAAATTTTGCAGCTGGAATTAAGTTAAATTAGAAACTTTTTTGCAGAATTGAATAACGCGATCAATCTTTATTTTCTTGCACATTACAGAAGAAATCGCATTATAGCGACAGGGCCGATCTTTCAACAAACCAATTACTCATTGCCATAATCCAATGAAACGAATAATCTCGCAATTTTTTGCTCCCAGCACGCAAAAAGAAGTCGCCGCAAGTCCAAGCTCCCGGCTTCCCTCCTCTCACCTCCTTGGCCTCTTAACACCCATCAGTGAATTAATTGCTTCCTCGTTAACAAATTCGCGTGGGTGCGCTTAACCGATTGATGCGCGCACCGTTACGAAGGCGCATTTGTCTAATCGCGAGCGCGTGGGCGTGCGCGCGGTGCAATAACACATCGCGATGGCGAGCAGCGGATCGTGAAAAATGAGAAAGCCTCGGGGGCTGCGGCGGGAAAAGTTGAAACAGCGGAAAGCGAGGGCCGCGAAAAATTATACTTCTTTTTCCGCGCGCGCTTGCGCAACAGCACGGCGAGTTTTGCGATTCGGCGATGCCCGGATTAAGACGTTTTCGCGGGCTCGGTTTTGCCGGTCGGCCCGATCGCTCCTCGCGATAGTGGCTCTAAGCCAAGCAATTCGGTCTTGCCTGCATTTCGTACTTCAGCCGCTTTAGCATTCAATGCAGGTAATATTAGATTGTTGTAACGTTGCTTGAACAAAGTGCGCCGCGTGTTACGTTCGAAGCCTTACATATAAACGTGGAAACTCGCGCGAGTTTTCACTACCGCGCGCACGTTTCGCAAGAGCTGATCTCCAAAGCGTATATATAGCATTCGAATTCCGGCGACAATGGGGGCCGCGTCCGGCGCGTTCCCTGGCCATCTGCCCGGCGAAGTCATAATTAGCAGTGGGGTCACGTATTCCGCGCGATATAAGCATGCGCGTAAGTGAGCGCGCGGGCAGGCCGCCGCGAAGAAAGTGATACGCGGCCGGGCGGACTTTCTAACGTCGCGCATGACCGCGAGAACGAGCCGCTGCGGGAGCCGATGCCGCGCGCTCGCTCGATCGTGGCTGCCGTTAATTTTAGGCGGACACGGCGCGCCCCGTAGGATATACGCCGTCCTGCCGTCCGCGGAACTCGCCGTTGCTCCATGCTAATTCGCGACTTTTCACTGCCGCTCGAAGTAACCTCCGCCGGTGATTAATCTTTTTTGGCTAGTAAATTTAAACGGTCATTAGGTGGGGTATACTTTTATTGCCGGCCGACGGGGAAAACGCTGAAATGGGAACGGGAATGAAAAAACGCGCGGCCGTGTGTTATTGTTAGGTGTTCGAAAAAAAACTTTTTTTTTGGATAACTTTCTATACAAATAACTTTTTAATCCTCAAGCGAAAGCTTTGAAAATGATTTGTATTCGAAAAAAGTTACTTTTGTTTTCGCGGTTCGATTTGTAGAAAAATACTATAGTTAGCAGTGTATCTTTTCGATGTAGTAATAATACTTCCGATTATTGAATTATAAAAATAGCTGATTTGAAGAAAAATCAGTCTTTTTTTTCGACCGTTAGCGAAATATTTTTATATTCTTAAACAGTTTCTATTAACCGAAACGACATTGATTAAATTACAGTTGCTTCGATCAGTATCTATCTTCATTATAGATTTTTCAAAATAAATTTATAAATGCAACTTGACACCAGTAAATGATGCAAGGATTTGATTTTAAATATATACCAACTTTAAAATATCAAATAAAAAATTGCATCAATTTTTATTTGAATAACTTCAACTAAAATAACAATTAAATTGTGCAACGCACGTGAGCTCCGTTTATTATATACAACGTGCACATGCTTCCGCAATCATCAAGCATTATAAGAAGAACAAATAAAAATATTTTAATTAAAAAAAGGAAAATTTTAATTGTACATCTTCGAACCGACGTACATCATAATAATCGGTCGACTACCCAACAAAAGACCTCAACAATTTAATCGCTCGGCTTCGTGCAACACCCCCTCCCCCTGGCCGTCGGAGGAACCGACGCCAATCCTCGCGAGAGTTGCACGATAAACGAATTACACGAGGAATCGGCTCGGGCGTGACGGTACATACGATTAATTCCGCGGCGCGCGCGCTCACGACGCGACAGAGAAAGTGACCGCGCGCGCGTCCCGGGCGACTCACGCGCGCGGCGGGCGGGGCGTCGACCTCGCGGGTAAAAAGTCCGCGCGCAAGTGCACACCGACGTCTAACGAATCATTTCGTTAGCGCAGCTCCGTAGATCGTTAGGGGATTCCGCGGGCGAGCCGCTTGAAAGGGAGCCGACGAATTAGCCGCCGCACGCAATGCGCGCCTTTTTTTCATCTTCTTTCGGCCGACGATGCCATTGGCTTTTCGTAAGAGAGTTGGGTAAGGTGGATGATATACAGCGCTTTTGGGGACTTCGGAGGTGTCGAAGGAACGTACGAATTAGCATTAAATTAAATATTAGTTTTTTTTATATATAAATGATTAGCTTCGTGATCTTGTGAAAAATGAAGCAGCCTTGCGCTACTTTCGTTTATTGTTGTGGGTTCTAGGAAAGAAGGATTAAAACTGGATTGTTGGAAAAAATTTAAGTTGCATTATTTGAGTTAGAAATTTTGTTAATTAATTCTACAGCGAGTTAATGACGAGTAGGCGCTCTTAATGTTCCTTTCTCAGCGACGAATTCTTAATCTTAATTTCTAAATGTTTATTTTAAAAAAATCCCCCAAGCATGGTATTTCTTCACGAGCCCAGCCGCTTTAAATTAAATTATTTTCGTGAAGAAAAAAAGGAGAGTCGCGGGGAAAAAAGGCAGCTTATTTTGAGGCCAGAATGAGGTAGCCAAGCTAATACGGAAATAATGGACCATATCCGTGGAGAACGAGAATAGAATATGACGGGCACCTCCGCCGCGCATTTTTTTTCCTCGCGAGTTTTTGCCCCCCGGTCGCGCGCGCTTCGCGGTGAAAAGTTTACTTCACCGTGGCGCTCCTGTTTCTTTTTTTCTCTTCATCGTCCGCGGAGCTTATGGCGTCGGTCGAAAATTTACGGCGTAAGAAGTAAAGAGGTCGGAATAAAAATATATATATATCGCGCATGGCCAGTGAAATTTTTAGTGTTGCGCGGCATTGTCCGCCGGGTACTTTCATTCGTACTTTAAAAACTTACCGAGCGATTTGAAGTGGAAGAAAGTGGTGATTTCACATTCTGCTCGGGCCGTGGAAGTGCTCGTATAAATTCGCCGGGATAGGGCTTTACGTCAATCTTGCCGAATGACCGGCAGTCTCGCTTACTGAGCGCCGCTTCGAGATGTGTCGATGGTTCGTAAAGTAATACTTAGCGCTTTGACAGGTGCTCGGCGTAACTCCGAGTGTCCGGGGAAATATAGCTGGAAGTTGGAACAATATTTTTTTTTATATCTTCCGAAAGGCGTATAAAATGTTATGTGTGCTACTCATGAAGAATGTAATTTTTAGTCAATTAAAAACAAGTTTTATACTCTTATTACACGGCCTGAAAAATTAAGATTTAGGAACAATGTAAAAAATAAAAACACCAATTAAAATTTTTTGTTTCTGGGGCATTAATAATAAAATATACACACGAAAGTTTTAAAGTCGCCATAAATTTCTAAATAATGTACTTCAATAAAATGCCAATGAATGATCAACAAATCATTAACATTGCACTCCATCAAAAGGCAATAAATTAATAAATTTCCCGGGAGGAACGAGGCGGTTATCTTGTCTACATCGGCGCTCGACAAAACGCTAATCCCAATCCGCCGCGCGCGTCTTTGGCGCGCACGCGGCGTCGAAAACGTATCCGTCAGACGGCGGCAAACGGCGGCCCTTAACAAGTGCAATTAAAGGCCCCCGCGAGAGCGGGAATTCAGCTCTCGCGCGATAAATCGGCGCTCGCTCGATTCGGGTGAAAGTCGAATTGCAATAAATTTCGCGGCCGATAACGCGCGCGAGCGCGCCTTTCTCGAGGTGGCTTTTCAAGCGAACACCGCACGCGCCTGACTTATCGCCCCTTTTCCTTTTGTCGCCTTATTCTCCGGCGGCACTCGGTTTTTTTTCGACTTGAGAGGCGCTATTAGCCACGGGCTCGGAGAGGCATTTCAATGGACTCGAATTTTTATTTTTGCTTCGCGTGAATTTCGAGTTTTTTTTATAGGATCGATTTTAACTATTTTCGAAATTGCTTTAAATTCTGTACTGATCTAATTGGATTAACGGATTTTCGAGGTAGCAGTGCTAATTTGATTTTTATATTAATTAACGGTGCGACATCTAATTACTTCAGTCTCACTCCGAGCTAACTTTGTTGCTCCTATCCCTTTTTTGTAAACCAGTTTTTCGATTGCAACCGCAAGACATTAGGAAAAATTCCACGGTTAATTGTAAGAAATTACACGCGTTAAATTTTTTGCTATTTCTATTCCGCGGCATTAAAACTTATTTAATCTCCGCGTTCAACGTTAAATTACATTCTTTAAAGGCTCACTCGGGAAAAAGAATGAATTCTTCTCAAAGCGCCGAACCAGATAATCCGAGCATTAAATTTACGACGCTCTATACATGCAAATTATACATTTTCTTACATAGCCAAAAGCGCCAAGGCATAAAGAGAAAGAAAACCGTGTGAAAAGCAAGCGTTCACGCAACCCTTGACATGTTCTTATTTCTCACACTTTTCTCTGTCCCGCTGCGATAGACGGTAGATGTTTATAGTTACCTTGCTATCTCTGCCCATAAGTAATAATTACGCGTGTACGCACACACGGATTAACGGAGATTTGCAAATGTGCAACCGAAATACTTAAATTTTTCAAGTATCATCGTGTACTCGTACTATTTGTCCACAACCTATACAAGTATTTAAACTTGAAGGAGTAAATATAATACAAAGCGATTCTTCCGTGCCAGTGAAACTTCACTCGAATGGAAGGATCGTTTATTACGGCAACCAAAAAGTCCGCGTACACCCGAACAAACCGATAATTATCTAAATACGACTGGCGCCGTCAGCCGAGCATGCGCGCGATCGACCTCTCGCGCCTCATCTCCGGCCCATTTTTCAAAATCCCGACAGCCTCGACCGCCGAGCCACTTCGTCGGCAAAGACACGCCGCGAGATCGGCTGCCTCGTTAAGCCTCGACTTTCGTTCGCCGCTTGCCTCGAAGCCGCGATCCGCCGGGTCGATACACCGGGACGACTTGTAAATTCGTAATTGCGAGCGATGGAAAAAAATGAGGAGAGAAAAAAAAAGGGAGGGAATGGTACGCCGGGCGCGCCGATTCTCTTTCACTCGCTCAGCCGAGCGGACAAGTGCACATCCGCGCGCGCGCACGGATCGTTGCGCAACCGGCGCGTGTCCCGCCTTCGATTTCGTTTTCGCGTCGCTCCACGTATAGCGATGGGGAAACTTCGCGCGCGCCCAACTTTACTTTCGATGCTTCCGCTCGCCACCGATCCTTCGCGTGCGCTAATCACTCGATAATTCTGGGTCGGTGCACTTTGCGAGGATTTGTAGTGTTTCTTTTAGTGCGCAATTATCAGGAATTTCAGATAAACATTCGTACGAGGATAATTTGGAACGGGAAACAGTATTTTAAAAGTGTTTATTATAATAAGAATTTTTTATTTATCGTAAGAGATGTTATATATTAAGAAGCAAAATTCGTAAATATCGAAAGCAATACTAAACACGTCATCGTCAGTTATACATACATCAAATAAACCTTTAATTATTAACGTCAACTTTCTTCGCCTTACAAAAATAAATTTTTAACCGATTGCTCTTTTTATGTTTCAGGTGAGTTACGGAAAATGTCGCCTTTTTGAAACCTATGTACAACGACACCGTAAGTTAGCACAGCCCATAAAAAAATTCCAATTAGATAAGTCTCTTCGAGCTCCACCTCACACTACGCGTTTTCAACGCATTAGTATTATACAAACAACCCGCTGTTACATCAAACACCGATGCCAGTCGTCGCATCGCTATAATTTAATTTTCACCACGCACATCCATTAACCCACGCTGGGACCGGTACACCGCGCTTTCGTCTCGAACAAACCGCGCGCTCGCCGTCCGATCCATCAAACGGGGCAATTTAGCAAATCGCGTGGATCGATCGCTCGGTAGCTCCTCGAGCGCGTCGATTAATCGACTGCGCTCATCCCGCGCGAGGATCTCGGCCTTTTGTTTGCGCGGTAAATCACGCCCGGCGCGCGAGGCGTCATTAATCCCGACGCGCGGCCGAGTGAGTGCGGCGAAAACTTTGCATAACACCCGCCTCGTAAATTTCAGCGCGGGGTTTCCGCAACGCGCGCCGTTGCGATATCAAGCGCGCGCGTGCATCTGGGCATCTATTTTCGGCGCGAGCGTGAGAATCGTCAGCGAGGCGTTAATTGAGACCGGTGAGAGTGCGGCCGCGAGCCCGCGCGGAATTCGGCGACGATCGCCGTACGCGCTTGTGGAAATTTATTTTGACTTTTTGCGACACAGTTTGTTAAAAATTCAAACAAACGACGAATTTTTGAACGTATTTTTCCGATGTAAATATATGTATTTATTTTTAATAATTACTCAATTTCCTTTATAAATATTGGGTATTAATTCGTGCAATTAAAATTTGAATAATTTTAATTTTGTTCACATGTAACTCATTTGTCCGTGTCTATTATGTTAAGGCTTGTACGCGATGATAAATGGCGCGCTCGCAATTGCTTTCGTGTGTACCAGTAGCACGAGCGCGAGTTTTCAGATTACACCTTTTCGCAATGCACGCTCAGAATTTCGTATTGGAAACGTTAATGGGATCAGTGAAACGGCTTTCCGATACATACATTACTCTAATCGCGTGTGCAATAAAAGTATTGACGAAATCGAATTAGCATTTTTTCTCATTTCTTCCTCGAAACCGCTGCACAGACGTATCCCCGAAATCATCGCTTCTGCATTTGATACACCGAAAAAAACCCGCATTTGTAATTCATCGATGAAAAAGGTGTTGAGTCACGTGAGCAATATCTCGCCCGGCGTTGCAAAGCAACTCAAGCTCGATTTTTCACGGCAACGTACGAAAAGCCTTGCGTGTATACACGGCGAATTGGTAAATTTCCGCCTGCAGCCGAAGCGAACAGCTAGAATCCGCTTTTCAAAACCGCGAGAACTGTTATTACACTCGATTCGCGCTGCAATCGGCGGCTCATTGTTCGCCGCTTCCATCCCGCCGTAAATCAGACGCCCGCCGAGAGCTTAATGGAGCGGCGATCGGTTATTCCGATCGGATCTCGCGGCGACGCGTGGGTCGCCGATTTTTACCGCGAAAGTCGGCCGTTATTATGCGCCGCGCGCGTGCTGCGTATGTGTACGTGCTCCGCGGCGGAAAATCGGAAAAGCCGTGCGTGCGCCCGCAGGTAGTCTCTCTTTCTCGCGGATAATGCTCAAAATTTACGTCGTTTTTTTGCTGTTCCGCCGCAGGATAACGAAGCCGGACGAGGTGAAACTCGAGAATTAGATAAGGATAGAAGGTTTTTTTCGAGTCGATTGCGGGGCACTCGCGTTTAACTGCACGCAAAAGAAAGTTATTGGGGAGCGTACGCGGGCTCGTACTTTCTTGAGAGCCTTTAACGGGTCGTTATGTTGCGTTTGATCCCGCAGTTTCCGCCCGGTGCTCGTTTAATACTTCAATTATGTAAATTACTTAATAGAAATTGCTTCGATATTTGATACAAGTTTGCAAAGTTAACTAACAAAAACGATAATCATGAATCACATAAATTTTATGATTAAAATTCGTTAATTAAATATAGAAAATTTTATTTATTATACATTGAAACGTTAATGTTTACTTAACCAAATGAATCTCGTCCCGATCGTTGAATATAGTTCATTAAATTCATTAGCACAGAACGAAACTTTTTCCTTCACGGTCAAAAATGCGGCGACTGACAAAAAGCTGGAGTAATAAGAAAGACCGACAAGTTAACGGCCAAACTCAAGCAGCGAATCATCCTCGATGGTAAAATAATTTCACACCGGGTACCCGGCCCGTCACGATTCATTTGCTCCGCGGCAAATTATGATCCAGGAGGCGAACGCATAAACGGCGCGCTCGGCCGGCGAGCGGAGAAAAGCAGAGCGCGAAAACTGCGGAGCTTTTATACGGGCGGATAAACGGCCGATCCTGATAACAAATGGAGCGAGCTCGGTGCCGATGAAAATTGAATAGCCTACTCGCTTGAAACGCGCGTCGTAAAATAAAAACGGGCCGCGCGCCGATTTGCTCCCCTCCACAAAGGAGATCGCGGACTCTTTTTGCGCCCGACCGAACGAACGAAAACTTCAATTATTAAACATCGATCGCTATCATACGCGCAAATAAATCATCGCGACTTTGCCAAATGAATTATTGATAAAAAGTTCGAGATTGAAATTGAGCGCTTTTTATTTGTTCTAATTTTAACGTAGCTCAAATTGCGCGATGGTGGCTGTTTTTAGAGTCGCGCCGGAAGGTATTCGAGCGGATGTTAAGTCGAGCATCGACCGATTGTCCATAGTTAAATGAGAGCGCGGATGCGATTCTCAATCGACCTTTTTGTCGGATTCGCTCGCGAACAACTTTGCGACTCGCTAAAAACAAGTCGGCCGGCGTATACCCCTTTTATTATTTACTCTGCTGGAACACGCGAAAAATGCGATACGGACAAAAAGCGGGGTTATTTTATCGCGAAATACCTCTGCGAACGAATTTATCGAACAATACCGTGCATATAAAATCTGTTTTTATTTTTAGTACGAAAGTAGACTGATAAGCCTTGATGAATAGAAGAACGGTTGCAAATATTTGTTTCATCGTTTGTCACGTTCGCGTGCGATTCGTATTTAGATGACTAAGTTTTTTTTTAAAAAAATGTGTCTATAATTTCTTTATCCGCTGCGCTAATTTTAGTAGCAATGTCACGTTCGCCGTTCAAATATTTTGATTAAACTACAATAATTTAAGACAAATTTAAAAGTGGTAATTAAAAACATAAAATTGATGTCCACTCGTCTGTCCTATACTGGCTGTTACTACTGTCGATTATAATTAAACCCGCGAAATTTAGTTTTGCTGGTCCGTTTTATACTGTCTGTTACTACTTATACTATGTAGTGTCTGCTACTACTGAAACTAGAAAATTGGCTTATTCACTTCAGCTAATAGTAAGGAAAAAAAATTGATCATACAAATCAAATCAGAACCGCATTCCTACCTAATCATCGCCTACCACTAAAAAAACCGTATCCAAGTGGCAGACCGCGAAATCCGAAAACCGCGCCGCGCGGGTAAAAAGGAATGCGAAAAACTTGTCCCGTCGTTGACAACGGCCAATTAAAATTCGCCCGGTCCAATTACCGCGTTCACGGAAGTCGTAAACCCCTGCATAAACTTCCGCGGCTCTTCGGTGTGACCGTCTCCGCGCGTGCATCTCGACTCGCGACACCTCAATTAAGCGGCGAGCGAGGAAAAAAAAAACACCGCGGGATGGGAGCAGTGGTACATAAAAAAACTCGGCGCCGTGGGTTACAGTTACAGCGGTATTAATTCGAGAAAGAAAAGCGAACTCGCGCGCCCGATTTGTGTGGAAAAAAAAGATTAGAGGCGCCACGGCCGAGCGAGTCTGCTTTACGAGCGAGGAACAGGGTTAGGAGAGTGAAAAATCGAGAGGCCCATTGCTGATCTGTTTATTTTTTGAGGCTACAGCCGCGTCCTCGGGAAAAGAGGATGAGCGGCGCTTTGCAATGCTGATCTGCGCGGGGAGCGGCTGATTTGCAGCGCCGCTTTTTATAGCGGCTTTATGAATTTTGAGAATGCGGGCGCCGTAACTGTCGGCAAATTTAAGCTTCTTTTGTAAAAACCAAATTATTGCAGGATGGAAATGCTGACTCGTTAAATTGACGATTAATTAATTCGCTAAAAATTGTTATTTTGATAAAGCCGGTGATTGATTTACGTTTTAAATTCTATTTAAAGCGGAAATTTAAATTATCAGCGCTACAATTTTGTTCGGTTTCTGCAATTCCATCCAAAATAAATTCATTCACTCGTAATCGGATTATCTATGAATCGCGATCTTGGATAACGATCGCATGACCTAGCGGAAACTCCGTTTTCAAATGTAATTTATAGCCGTCGGACGCTGAACAACCCGGAAAATTTATATTTTATTGTCGCCAATGTCCTCTCGATTTTTTAAACACCCGACAAACGGCCACTTTTCCGCGTCGTTAAAAATCTTCACCAAACAGCGAAGGCGTGCCTAATCGTGCCTGGCTGGAAAAAAATTGCGCAACGTCGCGAGTTTTCGGCCGCTTAAAATCCCGCAACCGCAAACTACCTCGTCGGGTAAAAAAACCGAGGGAGAGAGAGAGAAACAACGCGCCAACGGCTAACTGTAAAGGCGGCGGCGCTCGCGAAAAATGACATCCCGCGGAAATTAAGAGGCGGTATTAAAGAGCCGCTCCGCGAGAAACGACGGCGCACCCTTCCTCCTTTTTTTCCTCCTCGTTTCTCGGCCCGGCGTTTGTTCGCCCATTCACATTTTTATTTCCCTCGGCGTTTTTTCCCCCGCGCTCCGAGCGAGCGACGTTTTGCCCGGGGAAACGGCCTCCACGCACTTTCCACGTTTATGCGCTGATTAGGTGTTTTTGTGCGCTCGAGTTTAGGCGCTCTCGTGAGAAGTAGGTAGGCCTTAATCGTTACGACGGGGAAAAATGTGAACAATTAGATTTCGCTTCTTGCGCGTGGATTCTTGGGAGAGCGCGGGGTTTCCTTCTCGGTTATAAATATTGAGAATTTGAGAAAATGGTAAGCAAAGCCGCTACTTAAAATGCACACCTTTCGGTAAAACGTATCCCGCGTTTCCGAGATTTACGATATTATTTTAGTTTCTTGTTTTTTAACAAGGCCGAGGAAAATTATTTTAGCATTATTCTCGAACGAACCAGGAATCCCAATAAAACATACCTCGAGAAAAAGACAATACCGCCAAGCCTTGACACACTTGACCATCAAAATTTCCCTTTCGCCTCTCGAAAACAAATACGCATCCTCGCCCAGGGAGCCGTAGACCAATCTCCATAATCTCGGTGCGAAAATATTAAAAAAAAATGCGACAAGCTAAGCCGCGCTCCGGGGCAATGCCCCGTTGATGGAATTAACGGGTCGGTCCCCACTCCGTTTTTTTAACGCGCGCCGTACGAAAAGCTCGACTGTGCATAGTGCTTTCGGCGCGCGTCACGGCTTTTCGAGAGCGCGCGGCGCAATTAGTCGCGACCGCGCGAGCGAGAGGGGCCCATTGTCGCTATTCTGGGTTAACGGGCGGGAGCCCGTATTTTCTCGGCGGCGCGCGAGATAAGCGACCGGCCGCGCGGAGAGAGAGACGGATCCGCAGATAAGGCGGACAAAGAGGAGTCGGGGTGGTTGATGACTTATCGCTGCCGCGCGCTGATTATCCGCCGCTTATTGTTTTATCTATCGTCGATTCGCGGTTCCCTTCCGTTACTTCGCTTCGTCCTTTGTATACCATTCGTTCGTTTTCTCAGGTTGCCGCGCGATTTGATTTCCTTTCGAAGTGATGACAATTTTCGATCTTGTTCTTTTAACGAAATTAGAGATTTTGCGAGTAGTTCGTACTGTTGCGTTGTCGGTTATATCACGGAATTTGTTACGACAAGGTTTCTACATTTATTTTGGTTTCTGGAGATTTTGAGAAATGTGTACAAGCAAGTTGTCCCAGCGGGTTCTCTTGCGTAATACACGCGGTTCATTAGACTTTAATATTGAAAGATTTGGTACATAACTGCTTCTGTTTATAAATACCGGGTTTCACAATAGAATGATATTAAATTAAATCGCTCGCTGTTAAGTTTGAATAATGTTAACTCGTACGCACAACCGAATCTTTTTTGATAATATTCAGTTTTTAAGAAAACATTTCTGCAGATTACAAACTCATTTAAAGAAAAAAACAAACGCGCGCGTGCAATATAAAGTAGCGGAATAATCTTGCAATCGCTTTATGGCTATAACTAAGCAAATCAACTTGATTCATCTCTCGCTTTACGTGACTTTAAGTCCGATGCAGTTATTACAGCCAATAATAATCCAATCTAAAAACATGTCATTCCTTCGAATTGCACGAAAATAAAGAAAAAAAAGACATTTATATCGAAAGCGTCCTCGACTTATCATCGAGAAGCGCTGCCGAGTGGACGGGCGCATCCGCGCGCGCGTGTCCGCGATGGCGGACGCGATAAGTCCGGCTTCTTTCCCCGCGAAATCTTAGACATTCGCATGAGCGTCAGGTGCACGTCCTCCTCGGTTTAATTACGCGACCGCCGGCCATCAGATACGACTTCGCCGTTTGCCAGCGGCGCGACCGTGAATTAAGCGCTCGCGCCGCTCGTAAACTCCCTGATAACGTATTGTCCCGCTGGCTAGGTCGCGCAGGGATTAGTTACCTTGTTGCGGAATCGCCGCTAAGTTTCCGAATGTAGGAACCTTTACTTGCAGGAGAAGGTTTGGTCTCTGCGTAGATTATGCATTTTAATGAAAATTTGGAAAAATTTGGATTTTCTACACTAAGAGAAAAATAATTCCGTAAATATTTAAGCTTTTCCTTTTAATTTGGATCGCAGTCCTAATGTAATCCCTCAACAATTAAAAAAGAAGTCTTGAAGTCAGTTTTTTCACATAGGCTTTAATCTTTTAAATCTATTAATCTATTTAATAGATATTAAATAGCTCGAAAAAATATTTACATTGAATTAAATGTACGGGGTATTGTTAAATAGATACACTTAGATAATTATCTAACAAATATTAATAAAATCAATGGATTACAGTAATCAAAAGTCTATGATCTTAAATTACAGGTGAATATATTCTAGTTTCCTTTCATTTCTAATTTTCAAAGTGGATACCAAAAAATAGAATTTTTTGCTAAATTCTTCTTTTATATACTTCAATTTCGAAGCGTCTCAATCTCTCTCTCCTACAAATAGAAACGCGGAGGGAAAATTTAGCGTAAAATTTATATACCTACCTTGTTGATTTCGCATCCAGTGGAGCTAGAAAAAATAAAGAATGCATACAAACCGGTGCGCGAAAAAAATGGGCAGCTCTTACTTTCGTTCCGCGGCGGGATGAGGCTCGATCGAAGGCAAAACGGGATGTGCGCGAGAGCGGCAGCGGATCGTTAACGGCTCCACACATCTCGCGCTTCGGCGTTCCCGGGATGAAAGCACCCGGCCGGCGAATGCGTTTTCGCGCCGCGCGCGCGGAGCCAGCTCCTCCGCGGGGGGGAAAAATGCAGAAAGGAAAACTGCAATTACGGGCCCCGCTCGCGCGCCGTGGGCCCCCTCCCTCCGCCTCGCGACGGGCTTTTTCCACCGGTCGACCTTGCCTCGCCTTGCCGCGACTCGGCATAATTTCAGCGATATGCTCTCCGGGAGCCGGTGCACCCGCTGGATCGGGCGCGCGCGCGTGTCGCCGCTAATTGCTCGTCTATACCGGCTGCGGCGTGGTGCTTTGAGGCTGTTATTCGTCCGTGGCTGACGACGATCCGCCTTTAAGTCAGGTTTCATTTGTCGACCGATCCGCCGCGGGTTTGCTCTTTCTGCAGTTTCTCATTTTTGCCGTAGCGGGAAATGGTTTGATTTTATTATACTTTTTTACCATTTCATTAGTGTCGGTGAAAATTAGTATCTAAATATAACAGAGTGAAATTCACGTCAACAGATTGAATATTATTCACTTATTCCACGTTACAATGCTTTCACATTTTCGATAAGTGCCGACGACTTTTAACGTGAATATTCACTCTTTCATATTTGGAATTTTGGAAGGTGAGAAAATTAATTTTATGCATGAAATGAAAATCTAAACCCTGACACACGAATATCGACGCATTTCGGCTTCCGCTTTCTACGGTGTGTTGAGAGGAGATCGGGCGATCGTGGGAACTATTTATCGCGACTTGGCCTTCTTTTTTTCCGAAGAAGAGCGAGGATTTCGCGAGGAGAATGGAGGTGGAAGAAAGTGCATGGGAGAATTGTAAATTTGACGAGGCATTGTGGCTGCACGTGCCGATGGTCTGATTTCAAATTTTTCACGTGCATATATACAGTCGGAATGAAATTCAGGGGAGGATATGATCCGATCGAACGATTGATTGAATAGTCGCGCAGACAATCGGTTTACAGGAAAGAAAGGATTTAAATGTTCCATTATGTTTTGATCGAACTACTGTCTGCTGCGAAACGAGAATTCAGTTGCTTGGAAAACCAGATTTTAGTTCAGATGAGTAGGTATATAAAAGCTGAAGGATATGTCTTTTTTCAGAATTTAACAAGAAAACGTATACACTAATCAACGTTTCGGTAAATTAATTAATTTCAGTTTATTAAAGTGCACTTTCTCCAAAGGATATTACTTTTTAATTGATATAACTAAGCGATGAGTGATGATATAATTTTGTTTGCGCGCGGCAAACTTCAATTTGCAAAAACCATAATTCACGTCGTAAGCATCATTTCCGCAACTAATTTCGAGCGATTAAAAAATTACGTACAAAGTGTTACAATTTAGTATCAGATAATTTTGTCATTAAGATGTTAATGAAGGTGCGCTGCTGGTATCTACAACTCGGAAGTTCGAAATACTTCATAAGTAGTTTTACAACTACTTTTAAAAAGTAACTGTAACTAGTGGGATATTAACTTTAAAGCAGTACCTTTCCCCCAAAACGCGAGAAAATTACTCTAAACTAATTATTTTTAATGGAGACCAATTAGGCATCTTTTTACTTATATTTTGTAACACTTTTCAAAACTCGAAAATGTATTCAGTTCAGCGCGAGAGGAGTGTCCTGCCTTTGGGTCACGAATTTTAATGAATCTCTAAGAGATATTTTCTGCGGTAACTAGAATAATGAAGTTCAAGCGCCTTCTCTTGGTTTGGTAGATCTTTCAACTTGATTAGTGCTGTGTATCTATATGTTAATGCATACTAATAGTATTATTAAAAAGATTAGTATCTACTGAAAATCTAGATATTATCAATAATTATACAGCAATACGCATTACGTGTTCTTCGAGCTATACATGGATTTAAATAATAGTTTAGTTAAACGTTTTGCGTTAATAGTTACCTCATTTCATTTTAAAAAAATACATTTGAAAAAACAACACCTGCTATTGGTTAAGTATTTGAAATATATATTTTTCTAGAATTAAGTTTATATTTCATGAACGTTCCAGTCACTTGCAAACCAATGCAATTTATGGCGCACTAAAATAAATAACCAAATAATTATAGCTCAACGTTGAAAAATAAACAAACGACCAAAATCTCATCAAACTCCCATCTCCATCAAAATAACAGTCTCATCAAAGTTTATTTCCCCAAAGCAAAAAAAAAATGAATCCCCGGCATCATTGCGTTTAAGAGGCAATAACTCAAGCAGCCGCGATCCGCCGACGTCCGCGGGTTCGCCAAAGCAATCTCTCCATTATACAAATCCACCACATCCATCGTGAGAACATTTTTACTCCGTATACCGCTCGCGCAGTTTTGCACGGGGTCCGTACACGTACCTCGCCGTGTACAAGTATAATACGCCGGGCGAGCGCCTCGAGCGCTACGCGCGCCTACGACTACCCGCGTCCTTTTTCATTCCATCCCGGCCGGCTTTGGTCATTCATCTCGCCTCCCGATGGCTTTGTTTCGCGCGCGACGAGGTTCTCCCCCTTTTCTCGCCGCCGCGTTTGATTTCTAAAGAGGCTCGCCGTTGCGAAATCGCGAGCGCGCGCGCGCGCGCGAGGCGCTGGTTAAGGGGATGTGAAAGTCACCTGCCGCGAGTCCGTTCCGAGAAGTTAGAGCGCGGCGAGGAAGGAGGGAAAAAAACGAGGGGAAAAAAAATTAATGTCGCTGCGAGCGGGCGTGCGAGCGGTCGGTTTCGCGGCCTCCGCGTGCGGCTTTGTCGCCGATCGCGTTAATTTCGCATTGGCTGAGTCAACGCCTGCTATTAAAACACTGGTGATGGAATGAAACTTGGCGATGTCTTTCGCCTTTTGTTATTCAAATGGAGGTTTAGAAAACTTTTTTACGTCGTTTTGGGGTGGTGTAATATCACTCCTTTACACGCTTTTATATCGTGACGAAATGAGGCGAGTCCAATTTTTTAAATGTTCTTTTGAAACTTTCATCGTTTTAAAAAATCATTGTTTTCAAAATGATGTTACCACACGTACTCATTAGTCACTGGAAACAAAAACGTTTGTGCAAAAAATATTATAATGTAGCTAAATTTATTCGATAAAATTGAATCTTTCTTACAATAACACCCTGTTTCCAAAAATAACCATAAATTACAGGATTATTACGAACGTGGATATCTTCGGCAGCAATCAGCATAAAACGACTGTTCACTTCCTACCTTTCAAGTGAATGGGTCTCTTAAAACACCGTCGATAATAGTTGTGCCCGCGGATACATTATTCATAGCGAAACCGGCAAACTCAAAAATTTTACACTCGAACGACAAGGACAAAAAAAAATTTCGCAATCTTCGCAGCTCGTCGCGCACTTCCCCCCTTTTTTCGAGTTCGCCGCAGACATCGAGAACCCATAATCTCGATCCGAGGGAGTTTCGGAGCAATTTTCCCGCCGCGAATAAACGGTTCCTCGTATTTTACGACCTGTCATTTTCGGGGCGACTTCGAGCCGAATGTTTTTATCGGCTCGCGACTAACGCGGCATTGCTTACCTACCGGATAATCCAAAAGATCGTTACGAGCTGATCCGTCGGGTAGTTCAATTTTGGAAAACGATCATTGCGTCGTTTATGGACGCAGTAAATTTACTGCGCAGGCGTTACTTGTTAGAGTCGTGAAATATTGGAAATTGTTAAACGCCAACAAATATTTGCTCCACGCCCTACTTTTATCACGGTGCTTACAGCAGAGCTTTTTTAGATTGAAATTTTTGAGTTTCTTGTAGATAAAGTTTTAAGAATTTTTATGTCACTGTAAAGAAGAGTGGGATATAATGGATTATCCTGAAAAAATGTTTAATTTTCGATAAAAACCACTTGATAAGATTTTCTTTTAATTTCAATTTTTTATTTTTTAAATCGTATTTATATTTATTAATTTTTGTAAGAAAATATTTACTATGTAATTTTCATCGGAATTAAACGTTTTTACGAGGTATCGCATTACATTCTACTTTTCCTTATATTTTTGATATGTATAGTTAATTTAATCAAATTTAACACAAATGTTTGAAAAAAAGACAAGAAAAAGGTTAAAATGGATATTTTAATAATATTTATTTACCTCTCTTAAATTAGAAAATCGCTATGCACTTGTGCACACATATGTGTATAAAGTATCGAATTAGCATGATTCATTGCAATTGCACCTACAAGAAATTGCTCAACCACTATGGATACAGCTAATTTCTTTGAAATTATTTAATTGCAATGAAAAAGTAGGATCGAACTGTGCTTTTTTCAGTATTCTCTCCACGAAGTGACCTCGATAGCCAGCCATTCGAACCTCGCGGGTACTTTTCAAAGTACCTTAGAAAAAAAAACCGGCTATAATGCCCTCGTGTGAAAATTCCTGGCTGATTGCAGCCTTATGAAACGGTATGGTAAATAAAAGCCACTCGGGATTTGCACGCGGCGATCATTCCGCCTAAGTGAATACATCGCCGCGGCGATAAAAGGTTCGCGCCTCCGCTCGTCGCGAAAGAAAGGACAAACAGCGCGGGCGTAACAGGTTGACGAGCGGCGATAATCCGCTCAATTTCACCTCGTTACCCGCGCGCAATCGCCGCTGCGAGATCGCAGTTCACCGCACTATTTCGGGCTGGCCGCGCACTTCCTCGCTTTCTACGATCGGATTTTGCGGTCCCGCGCGCGGCTTTTCGCGCCGAGCTGGCCAAAACCAACAACGACGCGCCGCGCGCAGGGGAAAGTCCGCTTTTACGACTGGAAAATTGTATTATGCACCGCGGCTTTTCGCAACGATCGCTTCATTTTAATCCGCACGCGCGCAATCGCGCCGCGGCAATCCGAGGCGGTCGCTCCTTTTTTCCGCCGCGGTGTGGTTAGAAAGGGACGCTTACAGGGTGCTTCAGACGGTGGTGTCTTATGCAGAGTCGTACAATTGCGCGCGGCAAATTTGAAATGTTTTCAAAAAGAAATCCCAGATTTCACGCAATAATTAACTTTTATTATAGAATTGATAGACATAGATATCATTTATTTCAGCCATCAAAATTAAATATTAAGTTCATTAAATTATGGTGCACAAATCACTATTTTCTTTTATATCAATATTTCGCAAATTTGCTGCGCGTAGTTTTAAAATCCTTCCGGAAAATAAAACGCTCCCTTATTAGAAAGTCCTCGACACCTCGCAAATGAACCGTCGGAAAAGGCCTTTAAACTCCTACGCGGCAGCGGCAACGAAGTCGAGCCGGGACTGCCCTCTTTGATTGCCCCCCGCGACTTCTTATTTACGAAAAGGAAATAAAAGGCGTCGCGCCGAATAGAGTCCGATTGAAATCTGTGGAGCGCCTCTAATGACGGCGGAGTTCGGCTTCCCCGAACACAAAGGACTCGATACAGTCGCCCGCGCTTCCTGGATAATCATCTCGGCGTAACCGAGTGCGCCTGCGTGAAAGCTTTTCGGCGCGCGCGACGTACACGACGTCGCGGACCGCAAAACCGCGACGATCCCGAGAAGCTTTTTTCTGCGCTGACTCGCGAAAATCCGCGGGGGAGCGATTCGTGACTGGGCACGCGCTGGGGGCGGCGACGTGTGCACGCGCGCGGCAGGTGCAAAAACTAGCGGACAGCCGCACGCGGAAATAATTGCTTGGCTTTTTATGGAGTCGTGCAGCGAGCAGTGGTCACTCTGTCGGTGATGAATCATTCCGACGAGAAAATTGGATTTTTCTTTTGCGAGGTATTGAAGGATAGTTTATGATTAGTTTCAGAGAATGTCGATTTTTATTTCTTTTTTCATGCAATTTTAGCATGAAGAATAGATTTGATCGTGAAATAAAGTACGTATAAATAAATTAAATGTACTAAAAAAATTGATTCACCTCAAGAAACGAAAAATGTTGTCTTTTATTTTTGTCCTATAAACCTTTAACCGATTATTTTATTGAGCTTATTAATATACATTGTATAAAGCTTATTAATATACATTGTATAGGGTGGACTACATTTTTATGTAAAAAAGAGCTACTGTTTAGAAATAGCTCACTTGAAAATACAATGAATAAAAATGTTTCATAATAAAAATAAACAAAACGTACCCTCTGAATTATTTATTTCAGTTTCTAAACCAGCAACTTTCATTAAAGAATGATTCTCGTTAAAATTTCTTAGATGAATAATAAATCAACCGAGCGATTTAAGCATAATAAACCGTTTAACTAAAACGTTTTCACGAGAAACATAAAAATATAAGTTTTTCAAACTCCGCGATAATCAGTCCTTTAATAACCATCGTTAAGGATGTTTCCCCCGTGCTCTCGACGGAAAAGGGGTTAAACTTGCACAATAATAATTATCCGATATAATAAGCTTTTAATTCGCGCATCGTAATAGCGCGCCTCGTTGGAAAGCCGTTGAGCCTCGTTTAATTAGCGCTTCGACAACGATCGAACCGGCAATTTTTGCCGCGCAAACGGCGATCGAAGGATTCGGATCCGCGGAGTCCCCCCGTGGCGCCTAGATGTGAACGGGCTCATTGTGTATACCGCGCGCCCGTAAAACGTAGGCGTCGCGGCGCGCCTGCTTAATTATACGCGGACGCGGCCGCTCGCATAAGGAGCCGAGCCGTTAATAAGCGCAAAAACAATAAAGAGTCCTCGGGGGGAGGCTTTGTCCTCGGACTTACATTACGGCTATCGTTTGTTTTCTCCCCGGCGAATAAAGTTGAATTCGATTGCATCGTTTTCAGATTAGAGTCCTTTCAATGCACTCCCATTCAAGTGCGTCGGACATCTCATTCTATTCTTCTACTATCGCTGGTTGATAAGGCGCACTTTTTTTTTAATTTTATCGTTTCATCTGCGGTAAATGGCTGTTGGTATTATTAAGCGGTCGACGCGTAAAGAGAATATTGAGGATAGTTGCACAATGAAATTACGTCGCTGCGCGTGACCTAACCTGTCATTGTAATGTAAGAATAGATCGAAGGATAGAGCGTTTTTATCAAACTGCCCGACGATGATATAATCTACGCTATTTCGCACTCAATTTTCTAATTCAATATCGATCCAACGGTGTACATTTTTAACGTCAGTGAGTACCTGGCAAAAAAACATCCTGAAATTTTCCTCTTGGAATCTGGAGCGTCATTTTTCCAACGAGAGATCAAGACAATGGAGAAGTAACTTTTTCGACCAATCGTCTTGTTCCAATAAACTCAACGGGCGGCGCAAGAACCCCGAGGTAATTACCGGCACGAATCGGCAAAGCGAAGCGTGAACCCCGACACCCTCGGCTGGTGGATTCGCGAAAAACAAGGTAGCCCCTTTGAGAAAAAGGCGAGGAAAGCCCGTTAATTAAGGGGCGAGGCAACGCGCATCCGCCGAGGTGACGGCGCGAGCCTCGGATTTTCAGAGCGGAACCAAATCGTCACGATTGACACGAACTCGATCGAATCGCGCCCATCGATGACCCCCCACCGACTCTTCGCGGCGTCAATGAATTGCCGATTCTCTTCTTGCCGATGCCGCGAAACTATAAAAATGCTGTAAAGATACAAAATTTTTAAAATATATGATTTAATTTTGATTTTTCGTGTGAGTAGTACTCAAATACCGCCCTGATTAACTATAGGGTTGAATTTTTAAATTTAAAATAAATTCAAATATTTTAAGCAATATAATGTTCAAAATATAAGTATACCTATGTGAAAAGATTCGAGAATTCATTGAAATACGCAAAGCCGCAAATTATATAATTAATGAAACTATACGCCTATAATCGGTAAGCTTTCCCGATTACAAACGAGTTCATGACACTGACGTTACAAAAAGTAAATAGGCAGACGCAAATTACAAATAAAGCGAGTTCTCAGGGTAATAAAAAATTTGATTGGGATGAAAGGTGCTCTGCGGTTTATGTCCGAAACATTGCAATGTGCGGTTACGCAGTTGAGAAACGTTTCGCCGATGCTACTGAAATAAATTACATCGTTTGATCCAAAACTACTCCGTTCGTCGGAAACCGCAATTGATTTGCAACGGTCATTTGCTCGATACTCCCGTAAAATTTTTATTTGCCTCTGAAATCTATCATTTTTCTTACATAAATATTTTAGTGCACAAATCGGTTAACTTATTTTTCTGTTTTTCGTCAAGCGTGAAAGTCAATGCTGCGCTCTTAAATGACCGTCACGTATTTTTTATCGGATCGATGAATTGTCGTTGTATATTGAGGTACAATCTTAAAAAAAATTTTTTTCCATAATATTACAATAATTTGTTTGATTTATTTTCCTAATGACAAACACATATAAATAAGAGCTGATCTTGTTCGTACAAAACGTGTCGGTAAGAATTCGGCGCCTTTCGCGGGAAAGTGTGCCAGGAGGCGAAAAAAGGGCCTAGTAGCCGCCGAACGGCAAACAAAGAAATTCACGCTGGACGAAAAGTCCGCGAAGTCCAACTGCACTTTCGTGCTTTGAGCTGCCCGATGAGTTGGGGAAAAAATGAAACGAATGCTCGAGCGGATGTCAGTTTCGTGTCGAGCCTGAAAGATAGCTACTGCGATAAATCCGATTTGAGAAGTAGGTTGCGATTATTATTTTTGCACAATTTACTTTTTGCTTTCTACTAGAGAAAGCACTGTAATGCTAAAAAATTTCATTTTGTAATGCGAAAGAAAAAGATAAGCGAAATTTTGAATTTTTGTAAACCTTTGAAATAATTTGGCCATCTTTAGAATAGTGATATTTTTAATTCGTATTTTTTCGTTAAATATTTTAATTCATAATACTGATGGTGAAACTCGAATGAATATTGTATTTATATAATATCAAATATTCAATAAATTTAAAGACATATTACTACAATATTAATTGCATACGTTGATTGCCTACTACCTACATTCCGATCTTTATTATTATGTATATTCGATAAGAGGATTACAATAGCACATTGGTTATAATAATAAAAAAATTATGCATCTCCATCGCAGTATCAATAATTAAGAAATGCTAATTGCTACTGTGCGTACACTAAGTGTTCGAACAATAGAGTATACTTTTCAATATGCAGACCAATTGCAAACAATGTTTACGTCTACTTTTTAAATTGAATTAAATCGACCGATTAATGTTACAGGAGGAGTACGTTTCGGAGAATATAAAGTGGACACCGATCGATTATTTCAACAATGCCGTGGTCGTCGAACTACTGGAGGGGAAGCGACCGCCGGGGCTGTTCTTCATTCTCGACGATGTTTGCGCGACTTTGCACGGCGGCAGTACCGGCGCCGACGCCGACTTACAGAAGGTAAACTTTCCCTTTAAAGCACTCGATCTTTAATAAACAAAAGTAACTGCTCAGGTAGTCTTACGCGCAAAAATCAATTTTTAACGCGCAGTTTTTTTAAAGCGATTTCAAAGTATTGCGAATTTGTATGCAAATGTTCTCCTCTAAATTCCGTTTCATGAAAATTTACTAATTTCGTGTGTTACACTTATCACTTAATTACAAAACAGTGATTTTTCACTGATTTACGGCGATAAGAGCGCAGCTGAAATTCAAATTTAAAGTAAGCGAACTACTTGAAATCTTTGCCGGAAAGTACACGATTCCCACCAAACGAAAAAGCAAAGAAAAAGAAAGAGTGACGGAGAAATGCTTTTATTTGTTTATAGAAATTCGCCGTG
This sequence comes from Eurytoma adleriae, assembly GCA_900480045.1. NCBI lineage: Eukaryota > Metazoa > Arthropoda > Insecta > Hymenoptera > Eurytomidae > Eurytoma > Eurytoma adleriae. The sequence goes on along the minus strand of UXGC01000185.1, from coordinate 70,032 downwards.
GCGGCGGGCAGTCACGCTCACTTCCAAAACACGAGCGAGGGTTTCGCCATCCAGCACTACGCTGGAAGCGTATCCTACTCCGTGGACAGCTTCTGCGACAAGAATCGGGACGTTCTATTCCTGGACCTCGTGGAGCTCATGCAAAATAGCACAATGTGAGTACCCGCCGAAACGCGATTACGTAAAATTTGCACCGATGTAATTTTTACTTGTGCAATGCGCCGCCAGTGTGTTAATCCGGAGTTTCCACATTTTTTTCTGCCTATCCCTGCCCCGTTAAATAACGCCGTTTCATTGTATCGGTTACACGCTTCGCGTTTACCGTACTTAACGCCGCGCGGAAACGCTATTTTTCTGTTTTTCTTTTCTTCGCGTAGAAATGTACGCATTTGTTGTTCTGCAATGTTTGTTTTTGATGGCTTGGGGTTTGGTTTCCTCGACACTGTTATTTTCACTTCGCCTGTAATTATTCAATTAAAAATAGTCAAGTTGTTTCAGTGTAGTAAAGTAGTTGCAATGCATAGCGTGCAATTATCTAAACATATATTGAAAATGAAGAAAGTTAAAGTATGTAACAAATGTCTTTCTTTCTTTCAGAAATATAAATGCATTATTCAAAGTCTACATTTAATTACTGCAGATCCGTATTCCGTACATATCGAATATTAAATAAAACGAACCATATTCTGATCACATGCAGTTATTACATTCCGCGCATAACTAAATTTGTTCGTGTCAATATTCGTGTAGATTTTCGAGTAAAAAGAGAAAATCACGTATGAAATTTCAGTTCCCTCGTGCGAGATTTGTATCCGCAAGAGGTGCGCACGAAGACGCTCAAGTCGCGGCCGACCACGGCGGGCAGCAAAATCAGGAATCAGGCTAGCCGACTCGTCGACCAGCTGATGAAGTGCACTCCGCACTACATACGCTGCATAAAGCCCAACGACACCAAGAGACCGAGAGACTGGGACGAGCAGCGAGTCAAGCATCAGGTGCGTGCACAACTCATTATTTTTACGAGCAGCTTCGCGCCGATAGCGAGTGTTGGAAGGTTGTAAAATTTTTTTAAATTCTAATTAATTGATGCAGCTTTCTACTGGGGTGAAAGTATCATTCTCTTATTTATTTTTTTTCTTTGTACATTTTCGTTTTATTGTGCTGGACAATTTCTTCACGATGATTATTTTAGTGCCTGATTGTGTAGCTGTTTATCCAGCCTATATTAGATTGACTCTTTGCAATTTAAATTTATTGACTGACGCTCATACTTGTGAATTAAAATAGCAATAGTTTAATGAATATTGACGGGAAATGATGCAAATCGGAAATTCACCTTTTAATTTTAGTTAAGATATATGTAACCTTTCAATAACTGTTCTCGTATTCAGCGATACGGTTATGAATATTTCATTCATTTACCTTATAAATATAAATTTAAACTACCAAGATTTCTTAGCAAAATATAGAAATATATTTATATTTTTTATCCTATAGGATATATTAAATAAATTGTAACTTGCAATTGAAATTTCATTTGATCAACCTAAATCATCCAAATGAATCAGCTGCGATTACTCCGAATCGCCCCTTCACTCGGCGCGAATTTAAAATTCAAAATTGAAAATGAATAAGCCGTTCGGCGTGTACGTCACTCAAATAAAAAATTCACCCGCAGGTCGAGTATCTGGGCCTGAAGGAGAACATAAGGGTGCGGCGTGCCGGCTTCGCCTACCGCCGGCCGTTCTGCAAGTTCCTGCAGCGCTACGCGATCCTGACGCGGGAGACGTGGCCGTCGTGGCGCGGCGACGAGCGCCAGGGCGTCGAGTGGATCCTCCGGAGCGCCTGCATGGACCGCGGCGACTACCAGCTCGGACGCACCAAGCTCTTCATCAAGGCGCCCGAGAACGTAAGCCGCGCTAGAAAGTCGCGGTTTTCAAAGGCGACGCGCGCGAGTCAACGAACGCCGCGGCGGTGGCTTTTTGGTTTTCTTTCGCGATTTTCCGCGTTTACTTTACGGCGGTCTCGAGCGAGACGAATTGGAGTTTGAGAAAGTTCGTTTGCTTTGCATCCTTTTTTTTTGGAAAATAGTGAGATCCAGCGCTTGTCAGTCGCATAGCTTGTGTCATAACGAAATAATTAAAACTTTCGAGAATGAATAATAAAAGAAACACGAAAGAGTGGCAAACATTTGTTTAATCACTCTTGTAAGTAAATAAAATCTTTCTCGGTATACTTTTTTATTTCGGAAATCTGTACCGAATTGCTTCCGTTTTATCAAGATCAGTCGGAAGAAACAGAAAACCATCTATTCGTTCCAGATCATACCTTAAAAAAATAGTCCTTAACGAATCGTTAATGCAAATCTCGGAGAAAGAAAGCATTAAATAATAATTTTTTTGTCCGCAGTTGTTTATGTTGGAGGAGGCGCGCGAGCGGAAGTACAACACGCACGCTCGAGTTATCCAGAAGGCCTTCAAGAAGTACTTCGCGAAGAAGCGCCAGGCCGCGCAGAAGCAAGAGGCCGCGAATTTGCTTTACGGACACAAGCAGCGACGCGAGGCCAGTCTGAATCGGAACTTCGTGGGCGACTACATCGGCATGGACATGAAGCCCAAGCTGGCCAGCCTCGTTGGCAAGCGCGAGAAGATTCTGTTCGCCGAAGTCGTCAAGAAGTACGATCGCCGATTCAAAGTGAGTATCTAGTGCACTTTTTTATATTAATGTATTATGTAGTAACGACTATCGTTGTTACTACACAATTTTTTTATTGTCAAATGCATCAATACATAAGTAAACTTCATTACTGAAGTCAGATCTACAGTTGAAATTCATCAATGAATATTTTACTAGATTTTCTTAAGAAAGAAGTCGTATTTTTAAGAGAGTAAAGGAATTTTATATAATTTGTTTAATTCTGAACAAATAATTTAATACTTATTTATATAAGCCAGAATTAATTTTGTAATAATCATGTTTTATTCATGGTTTTGTTGAAGATTATTCATTCCTCGTCAATTGAATCACGGTTTGTTTAAATAGTTAAGAGATTTCTTTATTGGCCTATAAAAGGGTTAAAAAAATTGTTACCTATTTGCCCTGAATAAAAAACAATGAATTGGCGGCCGATACCCCGGACACAGACGGACGAAGATTTATGAGATATTACATTGTATAGGCGTGAAAGGTGCTGCAGCTACAGGTTTTGCGGGATTGTGCTTCTACGTGGGCACTCAGTTCCTTTTTTCATTTTTCCTGAGAACCAGATAGCCGTTAAGATCTATCGTAATAAAGAAAAACTATTCGTGTCACACTGAGGAAATATTTAAATAGAAATAAATAATATTTCATAATAAAATAGTAACATACTTTTTTCGAATTTCTGTTAAATTTCTTATAAAGATCTATATTGGAGTTACTCGTACACATTAAATATGCTCGGTTATAAAACCGATTAATTTAAAGTTCAAATTTAAATGGAAATTAAATTATTATATACGTCTGTATTTTAATTCAATCGGTTTGCTATTAATTTGACTGATATAAAAATAATGTAGAAAAAATGAATTAAAAAATTCTTGTAAAATTCTAGTTTTTATAATATTAAAATTACCGTATAATTATAGCAAATTTTACTGAGAAAACTGTAATTTTGCATGTCTCAAGTATGTCACCAACCTTAAAGATTTTCCAATATTATTTTTAGTGGTTTTATAAATGGCACATTCTCTTCTCCACACAAAATTATTAAAGTTAATAAAAAATTTCTTAAAAAGTACCTCCGCTCCACACAATATCCCAAATTAAACAAGCGATCGTCAAGAATTTCGAATCCTCACGATCTTCGTCCATCTCACTGAGTTCAACGCAGTCGTCGCGTCCCGGCGTCACCTCGCGCATCCGCGAAAAGTATCTCGTCGAAGGATCGGCCCCCGCGCTACTCCCGCGGGGACCGAGCCGCGCGCGTTTTCTAAAGCGATAAATAAAGCGTCGCGTCGGCTGGGCGGCGCCGAGTGAAAGCCCGCGCACACACGCGGCGGCTATCGCGAGCGCCGATCTTACGCGACGGCGGATCCCTTCCGCTTGTCTCCTCCGCGATCGCGCGCCGGCTGCTCCAGATCTGCGCTCGGGTGCAATGGATGAAGCGATGATAAATCTGGCTCCGGGGGACGATGATTTGTTACCCCCGGTGAATACGGAATTCAGCGGATCCGCGTCGCGCTGCTCGTTTTAGCTTTCTAGCGCGGGATTTTTGAGGCGTAAATGAGGGACGGAGAGGGAGGTCTGCGCGAAGGTTTCAGTGCAATTTGTTGATTAAATTAAGATTTTTTAAAAATTGGTTTGATTGGTCTATTATGTGATTTTTATCTGTGAAATGAGTATTGGTTGATAATAAATATTGCATCATTTTAATTTCGTTGAGTGCAATATTTAATTGATTTCCATTAGAGCACAATTGATTATTAAGATAAATTGTAGTAATTTCATAGCGATAATTTATAAGATTATATTTATTAAATTACAATTTAAGACTAATTCAATGTAATTTGAAAATTAAGTAAAATTTAATTTTGAAAATCAATAAATAAAAAATTTTCCGATACCCTGAAAAATATGAAATGAATAATTATTGCTGATAGAAGGTAATGTCAACAAACCGTAAATGATGAAATTTAACGAATCTTTTCGTTTTCAGATGGCGAGGCGGGACTTGATTTTAACTGGCAAATGCGTATATTTGATTGGACGCGAAGCAATCAAAAAAGGTCCGGAAAAAGGCAAAACCATCGAAGTGATCAAAAGGAAACTGCCCTTTGACCAAATCAATCATATATCGTTGAGTACATTGCAGGTACGCGATAAATTTTATTTCCTTTGATGAAAGAGAATGTTAGTCAATTAAACGTCGTTAACACTAAACAGTAATGAATTAATAATTTTTCGAGATCTCCCTTTTCAAATTTCATTTATTTCTTTAATTTCAGGATGATTTTGTCGTGATTCACACAAAGGAAGATTACGCGAGTCTCCTGGAACTAGTCTTTAAAACCGAGTTCCTTTCGGTTTTCAATAAAAAATTCACCGAGGAAATGGGATATGCTCCTATGATTAAATTTAACAATCAGTAAGTTTCAATACATCATGAGAAAGGAACGCAAAAGAATTATTTTACAATTACTTTGATATAATATTTTCCAAAAATTGTAGGATAGAATTTAAAATCAAAAAGGAAGGTTGGGGTGGAGGTGGCACGCGTCAAATCAAATTTGTACAAGTAGGAAATAGCGGCAAGGAAATACTGACACCCAAGGGAAAAATTCTCACAGTCAGCATCGGCCCAGGACTTCCAGTTTCATCGAGTAAGTAAATTCTCATTTTTTTTTCATATTTTACAATTTGCAAATAAAAGCGCTTATATGGCTCTGAAAATCCCTTGTTCAAATTCTCATCGAGTTTGCTACTATATTCAAACTAACATCACCAGGCATTTAAAACCAAATAATGAGATTATTAAAAAAACGTTTATTATAAATTTTCAGAGCCCGGCGTCAGAGTGTCTGCGCGCACCGGCTACGACGTCTCGAACAGGTCTCGAGCAGCGAAGGCTGGTCCAACAGCGGCGAGTCGACCGACGGTTGCAGCCAGCCGGCAGCAGCGCTACGAAAACACAGCGGAAATAGCGGATCAGCAATCGCACAATAACAGCCGCGCCGGGGCACCCGCTGGCCGGGCCAACGTAGCGGCAAACTGGTTAAACCAGCAGAAGCAGCAGCAGCAGCCCACGACGGACGTAAACGCAAACAAGGGCTCGGTCAGGGCGATGGCGAGCAGACTGCCCGAGGGGGCAGTGCCCGTTTTCCCGAACGTCGCCCACGAACCGAGAGGTAATACTTTGAATAAACTCAGAATAAGAAAGATAACATTTTACTTTATTTTTTAAGAAATTGTTGTAAAGGAAAAACTATTGGTTTAGGTTTGATAAAGGCACCGCCGCCACCGTCGGAACCAGCGCCGCCCAATCAACCGACCATCCACTCGGCTTTCCGATTGCCTCCGATCGGAGCAAACGCGACGCCCGGCAATGGTCTGCGTCAGCAGGGACCTGCGAATAACTCGTCGAGCGCCAATTCCCTCGTTAGGCCTCAGAAGCCCAAACCGCCCAGCTTACCCAAAGTCAGAGCCGAGTACGACTACGATCCCAGGGACCTTGATGAGATTGGATTTAAGAGAAACGACATTATCGAGGTCATCAAAGAAGGTCAGGAATTGTGTTCAAAAAGTTGCATTGAAAAGGCTAAAGCCTATTGTAATGTATAATCAATTGAAAGAAATAAATTAACAAATAACAATGTATTTTTTGTAATTTTCAGATGAAGGTGGTTGGTGGACGGGTCGGATTAACGGGAGAATGGGATTTTTCCCTTCCAATTACGTAACGAAAGTCTAGAGTTGCTTAGTATATTAGTAGAGGATCCAAAGACAGTTGATAATATTAATTTATATAAATGTGGAAGGAAACACTTTAAACTACGAAAAATGTTATTCCATGCAAACAATGAGTTTTTGAAAGTACTATTTTTATTTTACTTTAAACCGCGAAAAAAGGTTGTGAACCGTAAACCTTTTACAATGGCACTGCCAAATAATGAAATAATGTATGATTACTTACAAGTAGTTATAACATTCGTCGTACGAAAATATTGCATACTTAGTCGTAAAACGTACTACAAATATACAGCGATGCATTTTTAAGAACCTTCCAAAGACTTTTGTCCAAAAATGAAAAGAAATCACTGTAGTATAATTAATGTCTTTTATTGATATTTTATAAGTAAAACAAATATTTATATTGTTTATACCAATTTAATCAATTTATGTGTACATATTGAATATAAATTTATATATAAGGTAGATTTATAATAACTTAAAAAAATTAAATGCGATTTTATTGCTACTTTTTTATGTAACAAACAACTAAATCTTCCAATCCCAGAAAATGTAACAGAAATAAATGAATGTGGAGATCAAATGTAAATAATTTGTATGGTGCTTTTATTGAGCTTCAATCTTATCAATAAATATTGCATGATATCAGTAAAGGCGAACATGTTTTTTAATTTTTAAATCCTTTCCTTACTAAGTAGATCACTTTAAACGCTTTTCTCGATCACTGCACCCGAACAATAATTAACACTGGCAAGAGTAGTTGGTATTTTTATGAAAAGAAATATGAATTTTGGAAAAAATGAATATAAATAATCAATGAGTTATATTTATAATACAATCATTATCATAGGCACTGGAGTAGCGAGCTAGTGTTAAAAAATCCTCCCTTATTATTTACGTAAGTGTGCTTACAATCGAGATACTGCTACGATGTCATGAAAGTACAGCCATGAATGCTCAACAGTACAGATACCGAATTCCAGCATATTATATATCCTGGACAGATGTAACTTTACGTTTGTCTTCAAAACAATCACCTTTTGATTTTTTTTTTACAAATTGCGTTTATTTCGAATTTAGCAAAGGTACATCTGTCTATTAATAAATAAAATTTGTTTTTATGAAGAATAAAAAGCCTACAGCATTATCTATTTACAACACAATTTTCTTCATTTTACTACATTAAGCAAATTGGATATTTAGGTCATTGTACTTTGAAAATTGTACGCGAGTTTTAGCATCTTACTGCATATTTATGCGTCATGAAAATATTATTGATATTATTATACATTAAAAACGATCAAGCAAATAAACGTGTAATAAATTAATTATTAGAAAACAAGTTATTTAATTTTGAAACATGTACATGAAACTTGCTTGATGATTTTTTAAGTATAAATATAAGTATAATGCAACAAATTAAGATAATTTTCGAAGTCAAAATGTTTAGAATAACTTTTACAAAAAAAAATTTTTCGATCTACGATTTTTCTCACTAATATACTTGTATATTCCCGCGAATTTTAATAACTCTAAAAATTGTCTAAATAACAATGCATAAAAATATTTTTTGAAATTATAAGCGCGTATCAGCACGAGGGCTGAGTATGTACAAAAGAAAATGAAGCCTACATGCTAAATGTCGAGTATGAAATCAGTATTAAAAAATATAACATTTAGAAAACATTGCACCTCCTTGTCGACTCATTTTATCGAATTTACATTCTTATTGTTGCTTGAACAATAATGAAGAAGAAAAAATGACAGCACAATCTAAGTCTGTGATCAGTACACACATATGGCACGATTTCGAGTATACAAGTTAGTAGACGAAGACGAACTTTAAAATTTTAAACACATTGTTTTTAGTTCGCTCAAGTAGTCTCTAAGTAACGTACAAATCCATTATATCGTTTACACTGATTTTTTTTTTAAAACTGGGTGCTTATTACGGTTACATTTTTTTAAAAGTAAATACCTAAACGTATAAAATGTGAGATCTTAAAGCAAATCATTTGAAAAACTTATAATGGTCGCAGGTCTTATTTTATGAAATAGTTATAAATTTTTATACAATAAAAGTAAAATTCAGTCAGTAAAATAAATAATAATAAGTTCGTAAGCACCCTCTGTGTTGTTAGCCTTGGAAAAATTAAATGATTCCAAGACAATTATGTATGACGATTGAAAGAATTCTTAGTCGAAACTCGATTGGTTTTGAAATACGAAGATATAAAAGTGCCCTGTAAAAAGAATCAATCACAATGCTTTACATAAATCACGTTATGTCTTTAAAAAACCATTGTCTTTGTCGCTTAAAAGCGGCATATCAATGCCTTTGAAAGCCTACTCGATGTTTAGACCTCTTATTTCATTAACATGAATTTTTAAGCTCAATGTCACTGTTTTCTTCTTTGGCAACTCTACAGCAATTTAGAACGCACCTGAAAAATAATCGTTGTTCATTGTTATAATGAAAATATTTTCTTTTACATGCACGATTAAAAAAAAAATCTAAATTACCTTGATTATTAAATAACGATTTAAAATACTACTATAATGTCTCATTGAATAACACAGTTCTTGTTTCGTTGTGCTAATCCAGCTCTAGATAAATTGCGTTCTATTTCATCATCATCCTCGATACTGCAATAAAATTATTTTCATCGTATAAAAGAAAAAAAATTAAATAATTTTATATTGGTCAGTTTAAAACAAAGCAGCCTTAATTTCTAAAATATTGTGTAACTCACGCTCTTTCTTGGGTATCGAGATGATGTACTAGTTCGTCTCTTTTATTTACTATGGATACTAATTCTTCAAGTAGGAGATTCTCTCGGACCTTTTGTTCCGTTGTTTTTTGCCATTCTTCTACAGCCAATATACTTCTTAACTCACGATTTAACAGTTCAAATCTCCTTTCTAAATCATCTTCCTTTTCTCTAAAATTCAGAGAAAATTACATCTACAATGTTCTTTAAATTAATTTTGCAAATAAATAAAGGACTTACAAAATGTTAAGCTGCATTTGCCTCCTAAGAAGAGCATTCTTTTTGTTAACGAGAGTGAACCACAATGACATCAGTCTTTCAGTTTCCTCTTCATTGTCTCTTTCCATAGCGTCTCTTAATTGCTTTTCAAGTTTACCCGCTTGAATATCTATTTGACTCTGCTCCCTTTCAAGGGCCTCTAATTCGTTTTGAATGTACGATGACATATCCTTTCCCAACTGTTAATAAATATATTTTATAATTAAATTAAATTTGTTAAAAAATATTGTTTTTTATTTCACAAAAACTTTTCTGAATACATTACCCCTCTACGAGCATAAGGACCGCCATCGGGACTCTTTTCCGGTGAAATTCTTTCCATAATTTTCGAAAAAGAGTATAATGGTGAGCCAAGTTTTTTTTCTCCTTCAGGCGACATTACATTATTAGTAATGACATTGCCGTTGTATTCCACAGACTAAAAATGTAAAAAAGGTGAATACAAGTACAAAAGTAAAAAGTTGTTTTCATTTGTAGTTATTAAAAAATATTCACCTTAACGCTAATTCGATCGCCAGGAGTAGACGGTGTCATACTTCTTCTGGGGCTATTATTTTGATCATCGATAGATCGTCTATCACTGGTGTTATCACCGGTTTGACTAGAATTAATACCGACTCCCATTTTGGCTTCGGCTATTAATTTCCTCGCCCTTTCGCGCAACTGCTGTTGACGCTCTTCATCATTTTGATGCTAAATAAATGAAAATTTCAATTAAAATAACATTTATTTCTTATGAATGTTAGAATCATATACATATAAAATTAATTACAATAAGAGTAATAAATAAAATGTTTACAATTTATTGCATAAAATTGTCTAAACAAATCATGTACAAATTGATGAAAAATTCACCAAGTTAAATTGAAAAGCATGCAATAACACCAATTACTTTTACTCAAAATAAGGATTCATATGCAGTGCGTGAACTAAAAACATAAGACAAACCTCGACAGGACTTGTGGCAGTGGAGCCGAGCCCAGTGCTTTTCGACTGATTTCTAGCTTGCTCTAAAAGTTGCCTGGCTCTTTCTCTAAGTTCCTCGTGCCGGGTCACTAAGGGCTGTTACGTAAAAGCGCAAATTTATTAGAATAAACGGATGGGAGAAGTGCAAGAAACGACTCTGCGAGTCTACCGTGGTGAATGCGAGACCAAAAAAACTATTCAAGAATAACAAAGAAAAAGGAGAAAACAAAATAAAACGGGAAGTTACAAAGAGAGGAAAAGTTTAATTACATGTTGCGTCCGATGTGGCTCGTCCTGCGAGGGTGACACGCCTCGGCACTCGGAACTTCCCCTGCTTCCGCGGTCGACTGAGTGCACGGAATCCTGAAAAAATACGATCCTTTAGTTCGTTTCTGTAGAAGCGTTTCAAATTACACAGCAATCAATAATAATAATGTACACGTGCTATAATATAAAATGTATTTGACAATAATGAAGCATTAATTTGTACGATGAACTAAATATACAAATATAATTGTGAAATGATAATAATTTATGTGTCAATATACACTATGCAAATTTTTTTTGAAATATCAAATTCATGCTTGCACATGTTTTGGATTATTCAATGAAACATGCAGATCATTAAATTAAAAGAATAAAATATCAAAAAGAAATGTACAACATTCTATTAACTCACACAATACTTAACTAGACAACGATAAATTCTACTTTAACCCTCCTGTGCATGAGCTAGATAAAAATCCTACATATCGATAACAAGATATCTCAACATGGTGCACAAAAGAGTTAAAAAACATACCAACAAATAAGACTATCAAATAAATTTACATTTATGAAATATAAATTTTTTCTGAGAATATTTCTAAAAATAAAAAAATAATACGGGGTGCAAAAGAATCAATCTTATAAACAATTGCACAAGTCATGCAAGCTTGCATTTTTACATGCGTACTGACGGGAGTTTGAGCTTTTGAGGTAGAAATCGTCTGAGATTTGATATCCTCGGCAACGTGTACGTTTTCTTCATCGTCGTCCGAACCGAATGGATCGGTTAATTGTCGCCTAGTCATAAGAATAGGTCGGGGTTGTAGAGGCTGCTGTTGCTGCGATTGCTGTTGCTGCGCTTGCGGTGTTGTTCGAGGAGGGGACTTACTCTGAGTACAATCATTGGCACTGCTTGACTTTTTTGTTTACAGTAACACATTTTAAACTTAATATTCGACGGTGCAATTTATTAAATTTTTTAGAAAATTTTTCGATCATTATATAAAAATTTACCTTTTCTCTCGTTATGTGTTCCTTGGCGAATTTTTCTTTAGTAGGAGACAACACTTTTCCCAGAATACTTTTAGAACCAGCGAGGATTATATCCTTAACGTCTTTAACACTAGCAGGTGATTTTTCTTTATTAAAGTGATCATCCTGATGATCGATACTTAAGCTGAGATGCAACTTATTTCTTAAAGACTCCATGTCATCTTTCTTAACATCAAAAGGATTTGATCTGAAAAAATCAATGTGTATTTTAAATACACCGACAAACCATTGTCAAGGTGAATTGAAGGAAAAAAATGGAAAATTACCTTCTATTACTGTCTAACTTATTATTACGCTGTTCTTGCTCTTTTTTCCTTAAATTGATGATCTCTTGACCAAACAACTGAACGCTGACGTCTGTATTATTATCAGTATTGAATCGACCTATCATATAAGAGGATTCATCCGTGGTCTTGCCGATCTGGTGCACCTGAAGATTAGAGAGAGACAAAATGCACATAATGAGATGTGTCTCGGCGGTATACGGTTTCGAAGATTAGAAATATAGGCGACGTCGCGAAAAAGTGTACCTCGAGTTCGTGACCCGTGAAGTGCGCTCGTAACTGGTATAAATATGTCATTACAGCCAGCTTGTCGGGTACAGTTAGGATGTCCATATCAGCGGGTTCGATAACTCTGGGTATGCCAAGGGCTTCGCCGGCATCGAACGCCTTCTTGCAATTACCTTTGACATCGTGCGACAGCAGGGAATCGATGTCACTGCATTAGATAAGCCACGTGATAATTAAAGTACTATTGACATAGAAATCTTAAAAACTAACTACTGAAGCAATCAATACTTTAACTACAACAACAATTCAAAAGCTGTATATCTTGTCAACAAAAAATATAGAATAAAAACAACTTTGGTAATAAGTTATGACTATAAAAATGATTCACTTATAAAAACGGTAGTTTCGCAAGAGTCGGAACTATGTAACCCGTGTAAAACAAAGAAAAAGAAATTAAGCAATAAGAGCACGTTCGCGGAATCGGTCACAGGCTGATGCGTATAAATGTAAAATAGACACCGCGTCTTAAATTAATTGTCTCAACGAAGCCGTAAACTTTATTTATCCAACAAGTGGCGCTTACATAAGATCGGGTCTGAAGTGATGTATAACGGCGCAGAAAGCCATGCCGTTGCGCCAGGATGTCGTGAGATTCGTGACCTTGACGCTCTGATAGTCTTTTGTGACTTCTTTGCACCACTCGAGCAGGTCCTGGCCAGGGGTAATGTCCCTCATACGGTGACCGGAAGCGTTCGGTTTTTTCAAATCCAGCGGCCGTAACGACAGTCTTTGCGCCATGTGCCCGCTGTTTTTACTGTAATACAAAGGGAACATGTTACTTTAACTAACATTATTTTGTCTCCCGTCATTTATCACATTAATATAAACTTTTTAATAATTTTTAACAATTAAAGATGGTAAGCTTCTAAAATAAAAATATATCTCAGAATTACACTGATGAAATTAGATAAAAATGTAAGCACATACTCGTTTTGCATCGTTTCATTTCTAACGTAAGGTCTCTCCTTAATCGCATCGGTGATATCTCCTGTAAAGCTAACATCACGTGGAAACCGTCTCGGTTCTTCGTTTATAGGTGTGGTTTCGTCCTTTGATAAACTCGCCACTGTTAAAAAAACATTCAATCAAATCGCTATAAGGTCAATATTCGGATGGTGATATGATTAGAATTTTTTTTTTAAATTAAAGTAAACTATACTCTAGTAAAGAAATACACTACAAAAAATAGATAAGTAAATGGTCAAAAAAACTAACCACTTATAGGTGTACTAGGCAATTCGCTTCCCGTGAGACTACTAGTCATCAGATCCAGCTGTGCCGAAATATCTAAAATTTCATCGATATTTCTTATGGAAACTTCCTCCACATCTTCGGGTATGTCTTCGTTGTCGAAATCGTCTAGGGGTGCAATGTCGCTGTTGTTGTTCACAGACATTAAACTGGCCATACTCTGCATGTCTTCATCCCTAAATGAACAGAATTATAATAAGTTTGTCATTCATACAATTTCTGAAATACATCCGTAAAAAATGTATTATTATCCATTTGATTACACTTCTCTTTCGCTCAATAAAAGTAATACTTTAACTTTTCAAATATTATTTCTTTTAGTACATAAATTCTTGATTACAGAATGTTTTTTATTTCATTTCAAAGAAAAAGCCTTAGTCATTCCGCAGTGCAAACTCAGACAATTAGGCTCCTTTCCCGACAAAAAAAATTAACATATCCTGCCTCCCCAGACCGTAAAGATCGCGCGCTCGCCGAACCAAAGCGGCGCCGTTTCGAAACGAGCCGCACAATTACCCGACTAGGTAACGCCGCGGCTCGCGTGAAAAGTGCTTTTACTTTTCCTAGGAAAAAAAATTGTGAAAAAAGAAAAAGCGCAACGGTGCACTGTACTTACGTCGCCTTGCCCTCCCTTAGGAAGACGCAGGATATGGTGCACTCCAGGTGGGCACTGGCGATCTTCTTCGACGTGGGCTTCAGGTCCAATTTGAGCTGCTGCTGACTAGATTCGAGGGTCGCGTACTTCTTCATGTTTACGTTTACGGCGGCCACATGACGCCGTTTACCCGTCGACGAGACCTGCTTGGTCAACAAAAAAAAGAGAAAAAACATGTGAGAAAAGTTCAGAGCGAAGAGAGGAGCGCCGTTGTTTTGCATGCGCCTCGGGCCAGTCTATTTTCGGGGCTTGTCGATGATGCCAAATGCGAAGTACTGTACACACTTTTGCGCGGGAGCAGCGATGGCTCTGGGGTTAAAAGCTCAGCTTTCCAAACACAGGGGCTGCATCCTAGCGTACCTCGGATTTTTTACTCAAGTTGAAATTTCAACATATCGCATTCCTCTGAATTTGATTAATTTTTAGTAGTAGTCAATACACCTCTCCGTAATTGAATTAGAATATCTCACAATTTAAAATTTATCTTAATATATTAATTAAATTTTAGTTTTACAAAAAATCTCATTATATAAAAAAAATTAAAGTCTTGACCTTACAAAACACCCATAAAGTTTACACAACAAACATTTCCTTTCTCAGAGAATCGCATCCATAAAATTTTTCACTGAAGTTATTTTGGATGTCTCAAATAGGTCAGCTTATCTATTACGCAAACAATAGATTTTTGCGTAAACGCATAAAAAATAAAATTTATGAGTGTTTCCTCTTCAAGTATTTCATTGGAAGTTCAACATTTTAAAGAACAACAATTATTAAAGCTCTAGAAAAATTATTTACACCTAATGATAAAAACAAACGACGTTTTTTAACAAAAAAAAATTGTCTTTACACAACATTTCTCCTTGCAATGGTTAATTCAATAGTGTAACACAAAAGAATTTCTATCGAAATAAAACATAGCCGAGGATAAACGATCGCCAGCAGAATGCGGATAATTGCGGTGCACGCGAATGCTACGAGTGAAAAATCGATCTGGCCGATCGATGCTAGAGAGGCGCGCGTCGGCGGTAGGTATGCTTACGTCCTCAATGACGAAGGTCCAGTCTTTGTCCTCGAGCTCGTGGGTCCTCGGGTCCTTGAAGAGGGTCACGGATACCGTGTGATTGTCGGGCACCGGCCAGCTGATCGTCCCCTTCAGGGGATCGCTCAGGCACGGCTCCCATTCCAGGGGCTCGGTGCTCACTCGCCGGCTGCGCCTCGTCCACACCACGCTCAGCTTGTTCGGTTTCCTGCGGGCGGTATTGGATTTTCTTATACTTCTTTTTTACGTGTAACCATTCGTTAAGAGGGAAATTTCGTGAGATGGCTATCGGCACGCCGACCCGTATAATCGTTATTAGGCTCTTTCAAATAAATTTATTTTATGCTATCTGCAGGGTATTTGTGCGATAACGCGTTATTTATAGAGAGATTTAGGAATAAAGTCATCTTTCTAATATGTACAATTTTTTTTAAATGTAATCGTTAAATTTACAAATCTTTGAAATTTATTTAGTTAAAATTATTTGCTGCGGTACTTAATAAAGTTCAATTTAACTTTTAAAGAAACTGCTTTAACGATAGTTGTAAATTGGAAAGACTTCCACAAGAAACTTCTTGATTGGGTTGGATTAACATCAAACAATGGATCATTCACTTTTTCAATAACAACACAGTATATAGATGCTTTTCAAGGAACTTGACTTTGCACTATTTTAGCAGTAAATGCCGTCAACGTACCAAAAATAGCTTTAGTGCATAATGCGCAATTTATCCATTTATTCAAGTTAATAACAAATGAATTTAAGTTATAAATTATGGCATAATAAAAATCAATTTTCATGAATACTAAATGTATCATTATTTAAACATAATCTTATTTAACAAGTATTACTTATGTAGGATAGCTGTTTACGTAATTTAAAACTATAATTTTTATATTATTCAAATAATATAAAAAAAAAAATTAAACTCTACTAGTTTTCATTGTTCGCTAAAACAAATATTACAATATCAGACATCGATAATAGACAATTTATAGAGTATCAAACGGATATTAGCGAAAAGTTCCTTGACCCACTTGACGAAACCGGTAATTAGCAAAGTGCTGAATGCAATCGCGTAGGCGACGGCCCGTCACGAAATATCGAGCGCAATATGTATATACCCAAGCCTCATCGCGGATAAATTCGCATAAAATTAACGACTAATACAGGCGCCGGCGGCCGCGTCGTCACGACTCCAAAAAAGAAACGCTGACGCAATCCAACAGTACTTCGTATACGCACGAGCCGATCGCCGCCGATGCCGGGGGGGGATATGCCGCGCTTTCATTACAATCGTCTCCTGACGTAATTTGGAGAAAAAGCCGTCATTGTTGCGGCCAAAACAAAGGGGACCTTCGGAAGGCTCGCCGCCAGGTGCAGCTGCGCGGAATACTATGGAGATCGCGGTCGAGGGGGAGCGGATCGATCATTTTTTTTTTTTCCTTTTTTAATATCTTCTCGCTTCTAATGCTCGGGCAAAATATTGCTTTCAGCGGCTTTCGAGAGATCGGGTGATCCCGTTCGAAAGCGGAGACGCGCGCGAAATTTACGCTTCATCGGCGAATGAGCGGGGAGTGCGGGCACTCGTTAAATTAGGTGAAATTTGCGCGAGCGCAGTTTAGCCTGTTTATAGGCGAGTTGTAAAAGTTTACCATTTACTCCGATGGGATGAAAAGTTTACGCCGCACAAGAAAGTTTTGCCATTTTTTTCCGATAATTATTGCTGGCGCATAAAAATATAAAATAAGTCGTAACATTTTTATTTCTTAATTAATTTTTTTTTTAATGTTGCAGTTACTGATTCAATTTTTTATTTTTTAATAAATATATTAAATTGTACAAATTTTATTTCGAACTATAAAAACTTTAATGTATTATATTTATACAAATCAAGTTACTTATCAATGTGGGAATAAAAATATATTGTATTTGTTTTCCTATTAAAAATTTCTGATTAAACATCTAATTAAAAATAAAAGCAAACAGTCGCGCGAGTCAAATCTTACTGGTAGGGACAGTAGACCGACAGTTATAACAGTAACGATAAGAAAAATAAATACACGCAATCAGCGATAAAAGCGAGCGCGACAATTTACAATTTTTTTTTTATTTATTCGTACGGCCGAATTCCACGTGTAATCACGGCGTAAGCGTCTCAATTATCGTCATTTATACCGCATTTCGCCAGTGCGTAATTGCGACATTCGCGCCTTTCCCGCGTCACCGCTCGAAAACTTCCGGCCAGCGGCACAAAAGAAGTCGGCGCTCGAATAAAAAAAGCCCCCGGACTAGCGTTGTCTGGTGCCGTATGTATTCACGTCTCGTTCGAGTCGTTTCGTTGCCTTTTTTTCGTGTAGTTCAATTACCCCTGCTGCCGGCACGCGGATGGTCATTTCCTTCAACTTCGTGGAACAAATCGATAAGTTTGATCGGTCAACGTTCAAAGTGAATTTTGCTATTGCAGGGAAAAAAGTTAAACGTTTCAATACACAATCTTTAGTTTTTTTGTGAAAATAATTTAAAAAAAAGGATCAATCTAAAATTATTCGGAGAATTTTTTAAATTTAGTTTTTTGCAAACAAAGCGATAGCTTTATCGGAATGTTTATTCACGATGAGTAAATAACAAGTCGATAGCATTCAAAATAAATTAAAATTTTCTTTTCCACTGTCAAGAATAGACTTTTAGAATTACATAAACACCGGCCAAAAAATATGAGATAAACACGTAAAAAAATTGCTAAAAACAATGGCATTTTCCAACTTGTGAAACAGCGAAGCCTTGCGGATTCTTTTTTTACTCAGCGAAAATGCACAAAAACTTTCCTATCGTTCGTGACCATCCGGAATAAAAGTTTGAATAAAAAGAGCAATTCGGTCGATTTCTCGCGCGATTTGCAAACCTGATTTCAAGGCGAGACCCTCTCCCGTCGATTGTGCGCAGGTGCACATACACCCTGCAGAGGCGGCTCTTATAAAAAGAGCTAATTTTATTTCTTTCGAAAATAAATGAAAAGAGCGCAAAGTAAACTTCAATCCTATTACATCTCCCGCAGAATAAGATTCGATATCCAAAACGCGCCAAAGTAAGTATAAAGAATCGGCGGACGCGGCGAAACATTATATCAGCAGAGGGAAAGGAACTCACCACTTGGTGGTAGTGACGAGGGTGACTTCATGATAGGACACGGTGAACTGGAACTTGGCCGCCCTCTTGTTGACCCGCTGGAGCCTCTTCCAGACGGAGCTCATGTTGCCGGTGCGGAGTGCGGCTTGGCCGCTCCTATTGTTATTATGGCGCTTGCGGAGGTAGCGTGCAGTCTGGCACGGCGTCCCTCGGCCGACGGCGAGTTAAAGGTCGACGTCGCGGCGCTCCGCTAAAAATAACGGCCGGCACGTGGACTGCGAAACGCCGCGGGCTGCGTGTATATATGCGCGCGCTTTTTCACACGAACACACGCGTACACAGGCGGAAGCGCGGAGAGGCACTTGCAAACGAGACGGAGGCAAGGACGCGCACGTAAGGCGCGGGCCTCCGTGAGCGCGAATCGATTATTTTTTTCCGATATCCACTGTGTGCCGAGCGCGTGATTCGGTTTTTCGCAACCCCCCGCTGACTGGAGCTCAGGTGGCGGCTGGGATTTGCGTCGATCGCGCACTGGAGGCTGCAGTCATACTGACGAGGAATTGGCTTCTGTTCAATTGCTCTTCGGAGAGATGAAGTTCTGGGGATGATCTGGCTATTGGTGTGCTCAATTCCGCTTCTTGTTCGCTGAAACATTAATTATTACGGTTATATAGTGCGCGTAGATTGCTTCTTATCTTGAATGTACTAATTTCCGTTGCAAGATCATTCAAGAGGATTGGCTGTTTAAATATGAAAAATTTGAAATATAAAAATTTGATTTATTCGTTAAAAAAAGGAAATTGTCACTGTGTGTAAATACATGCTATGACAAGTCTCACAAGTTAATTGTTTCTAATTCTAGAACTGACCATTCAGAAATTAAGTACTCTATACTAATTTATCTAGTAAATCTGCTCTAATCTAATCATATTGTTTACAAAAGAATGTTTAAGTAATTCGCCTTTTCATTCTTAGAAACAAAAAAGTATTCTTTATGTAATTTTTCTTTACTTATTTAATGCAGTAATAAATTCTTAAAAAAGGTGCATGATTCAAGAGCCACATAATATCTTGTCGATAAAGTTTTATCATACATTTATAGTTTCATAACACATTTTATTCTGAGAGCAAGAGTTAAAAGTTGAGAAATAAAAATTTTGTAAGAGTAAAAATTTCATTTTTGTATAACATATAACTATGTGTGCTTTTCAATTTTTATCATTTAAGCTTTATACTAATCCATGAAATATTAAACTCATTCACTAGTATTTTAATTGCTGAGCATTTAAAATTTTTCACAAAGGAGTAAGTGCATAGTTTTTCATGACTCATGATTCTCAGAAATTGAAAATGATTAAATCGATCAATTTGTTAATGAACAATTACTTTGTATATTCTTTAATAAACATATAGTACTTTTCTACGATATCAAAATTGCAGAAAAATAACGACAATGAATGTTGACTCGACTCAAGACAACAAATAAAAGTGTAGCGCTTGAATAACTTATCCACTCCTTCCGGAGCAAGTCCGCACTCGCGATTCTCTTCCCAAATTTTCGTGCGCATAGGTATCAGCATCGAGTCAGCCTGTCAAGTCGCCCCGACCGCCAAAGTTACCTCGAGCACGCAAGCAAAAGTCTGAACTCACCGTATATACAGCAGTAAAAAGTCCAACTTCGCTGATTCACGAAAAGGGTCGGAGTCGACTGCGCGCAGGCGACCTCGGCAGCGGCCAAGCACTACTGTGTACTTTGACAGGGCGTCTCACGCGTAGTACGTGTGCTCCTCCAGCCCGCACGCACACACGCGCGCGTACGCGAGCGTGTCCTTTCACCCGCGCGCGCGCTCCTCCGCCCCCGCGTCTCTTCCGCTGCTTTCCCTCCGCCTCTCCTCGCTCGAAGCGCGCCTCTATCGCCTCATCCTCGGGCACGGATCAAGCGTGTGCGATGGGCAAGATTCTCACGACACCATGGCCGGGGATGACGCACAGCTGACGGCCTCTCCACTCTGGCGACTGTCCGTCGGCTGCTCTGCTCCGCTCGCTCGCGGGTGTGTGTAGCGTAGCCCGTTTTCGGCTGCAGCCGTCGACTGATCCGCGAGGTGCCGCGGGGCACTGCCGCGGCCAGGGCCTCGTGACGCTCGCGCGGCGGTGCACTGCTGGTGGCGACGCGACGCGAATTTTCCTTCCGCTCGCCTCCCTTCCTGATGGCACTTGGCGCACACACTGAGCGCGCGAGCCGACGAACGCCTCGACGAGCTCGCGGGCTATCGCCTCTCGCTCTTTCTCCTTACCCAGTGGTGTTTTATTGATCTGGTAGCATGCGATTTCACGTGATGGGAGGACGAATGCCGCTCACGGCTCGCCACTGCGGGCCCGCTGTATTAACGATCGAGGTAAGAGTCTCGCTTTTATCGGCTATCGATCAGAGTGGAGCAATTTGAATAGGTGTTTTTAAATTTAAAAAAAATTTTGAATGTGGATGAAAGTTGGTTTATTTAAATTTTTAGAAATTTAGCAGTCAAAAATGATTAGTAACGTTTCTGTCTACTGTGTAAATTCAATGAAAAATATGAGTTTTTTCAGAAACTTATTTCGCGCCATTTTGGCTACACATATGCACTACATGCATGTGGAACACGTGGGAGATACACATAACACATGTGTATTTGTTTCGAATTAGCCGGTGGCAATGGGTAAAATGATATTTTTGATACAATGAAATGTCATAATCTTGAAGCTATCACATAAAAGAAGAAATGAGTAACACTAGTGACAGTTCCTCAAATATTTGCTTCAAAAGTGCTGTACGACAAGTTTTAAAAGAAGCTTCTGAAGATTTCAAGAAGGAAAAGAAATGTAACTAAAATTTTTTTTATTATTGAAGTTTATTACTTTATTTTACTATTTACGTTTGATTTGATTTGGTGCGTTATGCTGTTTTAGTTCAAATTCAGAGTTTGTTAAAACTGCGCTGCCTATTTGGACCAACATTTGAACGAGCTCTAGAGTTATATGAGGGAAAGAAGATAACTTGCTTTACAGTAGAATTTGCTCGATCTGTTAATCCAGATATAGCTTCTACTTGCTTCTACGAAGTCAAGGGACAAAGTTCTGAAGTCTATACAGTTTTTCCTAACATCAATTTCTGCACCTGTTTAGCTTTTGAGTAAGCAAATACATATTCTATATTCAAATTAGATATAATATTTGTACATTTATTATTTTCAGAAATCAAGTTTTGATAGAAAATCATACTTTCACGTGCAAACATGTTCTGGCTGTTTGGTTAGCTTCAGTTAATTCCAATGATTTAAATATTCAAACTATCCCAGAATCTAAATATTGTGAAGTATTACTGGGTCGAGTTATGTATTAACATCATGACTGATTACAAGTTGATAGCCAAGTTAGGCAATTTAAAGACTGTTATTCAATTGTTAAGAGCTGTTAATTTCAAAGAGGTATAAATAATATTAGAAAATTTTAAACAAATATCACAGATAAATATCTTTATATAATTAGCTAGAATATTTTTTATACATTTAGAGTGCAACTTGTTACGGTTCGAAAAATGGATTAAAAATCACTGTGGAAGAAGCCAAATGTATGCAAGCTAGTGCTTATATACCTATTCAATTGTTTGAAGAATTCACTTTAACTGAAGACATAATATTTCGTATAAATTTAAATATATTAGTAGAAAGCCTTTCTATGTTTTGGCCAAGCATTAATAGTCAAGGTAGTTCAGTGACTTTAGAAATGCATTACAAGGTAAAATAGTTTTAATAAAAATATATTAGTATAATAAGTATAACATTTGAAAAAACAATGAAAATATTGAATAGGGTGTTGGACATCCAGTGACTGTTCTTATTGAAGAAGGTGGAGTAATTGTTGATTGTTCTCTGAAAACCCAAGAGCCAGATGAAATATTAGACTTTGATTTGGATCCTGATACAGTTATAAATAAAGTTCTCTTACAAAGCGAGTTATTAAAGGATGTTCTAGTAGAACTAGATCCCACTAGCAATCACTTAGAGGTAAATTTGTTTAAATAAAAATGGATGCAATTTTTAAATTATACTGATATATAATTATTTATTCCAGTTGTTATTATCTCCAAAAGCTCCGTACTTCATGATAAGCACAAAAGGAGTTGTTGGTGAATGCCACATTGAATTGCCACACAATACTGAGCTGATAGAGAGTTTTCAGTGTAAGAAAGAAGCTAAATCAAAGTACTTACTACCGCATATCAAGCCGGCAATGAAAGCCATGTCTTGCTCTAATAAAGTTTCTTTGAGGACTAATGAAGCTGGTCTTTTGTGTTTTCAATACATGATGAAAACCGAGGATGGAATTAATTGTTTCATAGAATACTATGTAAGAATTCACAATCTTATTTGTCATTTTTTCAATGGAAATTTATTTAGTAAAATTAAATTAAAAATTGTTATTACAGATTACGCCATTGATTGATTGTGATGATGATTAATTAAAATTAAAATTAGTTATTTGAATTTGTAAGTACTTTTTAATGTAAATATGTTGTGTAAAAAAGTAAACAAGACAATAATTTTACAAAAGCGAAGTTTATTTAGACTAGATGATACTGTACACGAAGTTTTGTTTGTTGAATTGGTGTATTGAAAAAAAAAAAAAATTGTACATTCTGTGACAACGTTTGAGAACACATACAGTTGGAATCCTGATGATTTGTGATTTGGCTAAAAATCAATAAAAATGCGCTTTACCATGAGGAATTAACACCAGAATTCATTGTATTTCGGAAGATTCACTACTTTATGTTTACAACATAAAATTGCTTTATAACAATTAACAAAGCTAAATGTGAGTATTAAAAAAAATCTTCGGCTTATCTTAAAACATAGAAATAAAAACTAAAACTGCAGGTTTTACACGAGTTGCTTTACTCGAAAATTCTTTTCTTAATACATAATAACACATTTAATAAAGCGAGCACAAGAATTTCGTAGGAAATAAGTGCTTTCATTTAATCTTTGAAACTAGCACAGATCTACTTTTTGTTTAATATTATGTTGTCACAGCATGTTCTTAACTATATAAGTATATCGTTATAAAAAAAATATATAAAGTACATGAAAAATAATTGTGTACAATGTATTAATTACAGTAAACTAAAAAGACAAGCAAGAAAAATATTCTCTTGTTTTTTTACATTGTTATAAAAAATTACCATATTGTACAATAATTACATTTCATGATTAGATTTCTTTCAAAGGCACAAATGCCCTTTATGTCACATATCGTTCTAGTATAGTACATTTGTATCCTCGATTGAATTACATATACATATTGTTTACATGTTTACATATAAAAACTGGGAATGCGAGTAGCACAGCGTGACTTTAATTCCGATTACAAGACTATTACAGACATGGCGATAAGGAACCTAATCAAAGTAGAAAAAAGTTCGTAAAACTAAACTCTCATATAAATTTACAGTCAAGGTTGAGTAACAATCCTTTCTGAATTCCTGAATTGCATTGGCGTATTATGGCATTTTCTTAAATTCTAGCTAACAGCTTTTGTTGTATTTTACTTGTATTATTCCTAAATAAAGTTTGTATAAATTTATTCCAGTTTTAAAAAAATATACAATTCTTTATGGTACTGTGTCAGCAAAAGCTAAAGATGTACTTCTATTCGTTTGTTGCAATAGCGCATATTGATAAAAACTTCAAAAACATACGCAAAAGCATTTTGCAAAAGCAAACTACAATTCATTTTTTTTATGAACAGATAAGTAAAAAATTATCTTAAACATTATCGGTAAAATTTGTGTGATGTAATGAATCTCAAGCAATACACGATCGCTACGTTTATGCTAATAATAGGAATAAAATTTAATCCTAGAAAGTCTTATAGTTTGATTTAAGTAAAAATTTCAAATAAATATGAAAACTCATTACTGTAAATTGTAAAAATCTGACTTTCTAGAATTAACTTAACACTTACATAACTCATTGTTCACTTTACATTATTGAGAATTAAATGCATGTATAACAGGAAAAAACATTCTACAAAAAATTATGTTTATAATGTAAAATAACTTAATCAAAAGGAACCATAAACATTATCAATGCAACAGATTTTTGAAATGTTTAATTTCATTAAACGATCAATTAGAATATAAATTTTTTTTAAAAATCTTATCTAACATTGAATGCTTTGCAATTTATTAAAAACTATAACTATATAAACTTCAAATGAAATAACTTAAAGCGTCAACTTAAATTTTGTTATTTTTAAAATAAAACTAAATAATCACAAGCATTACGAATAAATTAAAGAGTATAAAACCGAAAAATCTTGAAATCACAAAAAATAAAAAAATCTCAAATTAAACATTTCAAAAAATGCAACGTTTCAAAAAGTATTAAAGTATAACAATATCTAACAAAAGATTCTCAGTAGCGTGTTGAACATATATGCGTCGTATAAATCATCCCCATTGTTCTGGCTCATCAGTCTGGGGGACTGACCGGATGGTATCCGGTCGGCAAGGCTTTGCGCATCCAGCGTCAGAGGAAACTGTAGGCGTTCTGCACCGCCCGGTTCGTCGACGCCTGTTGCTCACCATTCGCGACGCTCTGCTGTTGCTGCTGCAGTTGCAGTTGCTGCTGCAATTGCTGTTGCTGCAGCTGATGCTGCAGCTCGAGACGTTCCAGCGATTCTGCTCGCATTCTTATCGAACCGCCATATGTTTGTACCTGCATCACATGCATGGGATTAGATCTTGAGCAGCAGATTATTCTCCGCTGAGATTAGGATTATTAGATTAGAGATTAGTTCTTTGTTTCTTGGCAGTTGGAGAATTTAAAAGCTCCATAATGTGTTAATTAACTTTTCAAATTCACCATACTGGTCCCTAAAATGCCAAATTTACATGGTATTTATACAAAAATTTCTGGATTAGTTAGATAATTATTATTTTAATTGAAAAATTGACATGTTGACAATTTTCTTTAAATTTACATTCGAAGTATTAAATCTACAGTTTTCATTATGATAGTCCAAAAATTTTATTGTTTAAGTCTAGCTACTGTAAACCCATCCCCCACGGTCATTAAAAAATAGCATTCGTTAAATAAAACGAATAATAATCTATATCTAATTAACAAAGATAGCGCTTGTATTTAATTAAAATTGTGAGTAAATAAATTGCTATTGATAGGAAAGGGAATTTAGTGTTATCACCATTACCTAAAACGACATTCAATTAATGTTTACGACTTTGCAAAATTTTAATATTTACCAAAAAAGGAATTGAAATATATTATATTAAAATTTTTCTAAAAAGGATTTTAAATTATTTTAAATTATTTAAAAATTAAACATTCTCTTTTTTCTAGAAATCAACTAATATAAATTGAATCTGTTTTCTCAATATTAAAAGATCAATTTATAAGTCATTAACAAAATAATTATAAAAATTAATAGTTATTCCTTCACCAATTATAAACTACAGATAAAGCGGTTGCAACTTCTAAAATTTACGTGTGAACCAGAAACAGATTAACTACGAAAAAATTGCTAACTAAAATTAATCATATTCAATTTAAATGAAAAGCAAACGAAAAAACTCTAAAATAATTGAAAATCTTACAGAGTCTCGTAGGGCTCTCGCACGAAGTAACATAATTGCACGCGTCGTACCGCCTCAAACTCAAGGAAAGGCTCAGCGAAAAACAATATGATTATTTTTAGCATAGCAAGCAAATCAGTAGAAGTTAAGAAAGTATAAAAAATCAAACAGAACCAAATAAACCGTCGGCTAAACAAATGCAAGTCCCGCGTGCAAATCGCACCAGGTGGCCTTGTTAATTCGCGGCGTCGTCTTTTTTTCTTAGCTTTTGTTTTATCTACTCACTGTCCGTGTCAAACCAAGACTTCTGACTGTGGGAGAGAGAGAGATCGACAGAGCGGTATCGCTGCGGCCGGCTCGCGCGCTCACTCGAGAGGAGTTAGACTGCCGCTGCTGACTCTTACTTCTCTGGGCTCCGGCGCCGCAGCGGGTCGCCTGTCTTGCTGTTGTTGCTGCGACTGCGAGGCCTGCTGAAGGTTTGTCGTCGAGGCGGAGGTAGAGTTGATCGGGGCCGGAGTCGCCCGCATCGACAGATTCGCCACGACGTATTCCGTGAGCTTCACGTCGGCCGTGCCGCCGGATTCCAAGGGTATCGGATTTTGGCGGAAGTGGTCGAGCATGTCGTAGATCGCCGGGAAGCAGAGGTGTTGCACGCGACAGTGGCCCTGGTCGTTCAGCGTCATTCGCAAGTGCTGCGGGGATAAACAGCGTCGTGTGATTCGGTATAATCAAGTTTTCATAAATAGATATCACTAGTGACGTAGGCGGAGAGCTACGCTTTTTAAATATATCTTGATAGGTTTAATAAAACTATTTGAAACCTCTTATTAAATAAGGCAGATTTTATACTTGCTTTTCAGTAAATTTAAATAAATTATTAATAAATTAATATCAAAGTAATAAATTAGAGCAATACAATTTTGATGATTATATTATTTATAGATTATAATATACTTTTAAAGAAAAATGTTACCTTGGCTCTTCCTTGAAAATTAAAAGTTAAAACGTATTCGCCTTTTCGCGTTTCGCTCTGCCGAACTAAAAACGTTCCATGACCTTCTGGCCCTTTATGCAGTACTAACTGAGCGGCGTCAGAACGGGGCAGCGTTCCATGAAACCATGGATACTCCTTAAGAATATTTGAGAGATCTCCATCATTACTCTCGGTTCCAACTGTAAAAATTTGTAACAATATAATACACGCATTTATTTACTCACATTGACAAAAATCAATGAAATTACTTTGTTCAATTTCCTGTTGCGAGGAGCATAATTCTAAATTACTGTTACTTCTTGTCCTGAGTCTGGGAGGAAGTTCAGGTGGGTTTCCGAGTTCGTCTACGTGTTCAAGGGTAGAACGAGTACTTTTACTTGCCGAGTTGGCTCTCGTCCTTTCGCCCCCTTCCATGGTCATCGACGTAGACCCGTGCATCATACACTCGGCTAAGGCCGATTCGGATCCTCCCATCATCGGGTATCCAAGATTTCTCATGCAATATCTAATTGTAGCTAGCCACGATCTCATGTCGGTGGGATCTTTCGCTTCTATAATAAATTCTTTTTCCAGTGTTTTCAGTACAAACGTGTTCTCATGATCAGGCATTTCCAAAGCTGTCGTCTCACGAGCTTCGGTAATGGACGAACAAAAGATACCGTGTCGCGGTTTGGCCTTTGAAGAGGAGTAGAATTCAAGCATGTAGCCAGCACTAGCCTTGACAAGGGCTAATCTACACTTTTCGAATTTCTGAGGCACATCTGTAGGTTCTACGACCATAGCATTCACGGTACCCTCTTTTCTGCATTCGACAACAATTTTTGATAACTTAGTTTTAGAGTGCTTGTCCACCTTCCGATTCTCTGAATGAGAAAGTTCTACTTCATCACTCTGTTGTTTGTGGAAAAGGCTTTTACCTTTCTTGAGACCTTTGAAAGAGAGGCGTCTAAAAAAGGGCTTATGAGAAGGTTTAGGCGATATAATTTCACCATCGTGCTCAGAATAATCACTGAATTCCTCATGAGAAGAGCTGCGAATTGGAGTTCTATTGTTTTGACTTATTGAATTTCCTTCTTGATTAGAAGTAGTTGCTTGATGAGATGTTACTTGATTAGGTACTACTTGTCTTGAATTAGTATCTTGAGTGCTAGAAAGTAGAAAAATAAATTAATTTTTAGATAAAGCCCAAAAAATAAAAATTAAAAATTATCTTTACAAAGAATATCTTATCACAATTTATTAATGAATTTCATTAATAAAAAGATTATATTTCAAAGTTATTTGTACAATTGAATTAACCAATTTTAAAATTAAGAAGAAACTTAAAATTAATGCTCAACAAGTTTAATGGAGTAACATTGTTACATCCATGTTATACAATCAGGTCAATGTTTCAAATTAATCATCTTATTTTCTAATTTAAATTTTAAAAAATAGCAATACAAGTCAATTTAAAGCTTGCACAATTGCAGTATTATACAATAGTGATAAAAATGTTTAATTTCTCATTTGAAAGCGAAAATTAAATAAATATTTTTAAAATACAAATTATTGTTTTAAATTTTCTTTTCTTTTGAATGAAAGTTAAAATTAATTGAATGAAAATTTATACATTTCTTAAGTGACTCCACAATTTTATCTTGTATTATGCAAGTTTGCAAAGTTTTGAATTTTTCATAAATGATAAGAAATGAAAAAGACCTTATCTAACATTTATCTTGTAAACAACATTCTTTTCTTTTAGAAGATAATAAGTCTTTCCTTCAAAATGATCACATTTTAATTTTGCAAATTATGCACACAAAAATCTAAAAAAATATTTTCTTTAAAAATTTAGCAAAGCACGCATTAAAATATATTGACCCTTCAATTTAAAGGCAGTGTTGCTAGCTTATCCATTTATATTCTTCCACATCTGAAAATGGAATAATTGGTAAGTGATCCACAAGTGAATTTGATGACTTCTAAATAAGAACTTCTTCAAATGGTACAATTACAAATTAATAATTCAACAAAAGTAATCAGCGGCACACAAGACCATACTGCCAGCACTAATGTCTTCTGCGAAAGGCCAACTCCGAAAAGAGTCTCTATAAAAATCAACTCAATTGACAGTCGTGACATGCCTTGTGTGACCGAAAAGTTGGCCTTGAACGGCCCGATTCGAAAAGGCACGAAGAAGCAAGGAGAAAAGAAATCGCAAGTACGCGATACTCACTGTGCGGTGCGCCTTTGGTAATCCGCCTCGAACTGCTCGCAGAAGGTCTCGACGAACCTCCTGAGGAAGTCGCGGTGGGTGAGGCTGGCCCGGGCCGGGTCCGTCAGGTCCACATTGACGTAGGAGCTGAAGGCCTTGGCGAAGTCGGAGGCGGCGGCCCTGGCGTGCCTGTTGCAGAACTCGACCCAGTCCTCGCCGGCGGGCTGTTCGCCGCTCGGCGAGGCTGCGCCCGCTGCGGCGCCGCTGCTCATCATCGCCGGAGTGCGGGGCTGCTCGGTGGGCCTCGGCGGGGGCGGGCCGGCGCGCGGCTACTGCTGCAGGCTCAACGATGGGCGCCGGTTCGACGCGCTGCCGGCATCCTCCTCCTCCTCGTCGGCGGGCAGCATTCGCGGCTCCCTACGGATAACCTCCTCCGGTCATCGCTGCCCGTGCGGGCGGTGCGCGCGCGCTTTCCTCCCCGCTACTTTCCTCCCTTCTCGCCCGCGCCAATTCGGTCGCCCCCGAAAGCTGCGTGCGCGTACAGGAGCCGCGGAGCGGCCGACTCCTACGACGAGCTGGACGGTGATGTTGCGCCCGACGTGCGGTCCTCGCGTCGCCGGCGTCGACGGCGGCGGTGCTGCAGGTGCGCTGTCCGCGGCGCGCACATGTGTCACGCGACGACGCCGAGGAGTTCAGCAACCAGCTCACGCGCGACTCGCACTTGCGCCCGCCGGTCGAAATCTAATAAGTACTCGCTGCGGCGGCGTTAACCCTCGCGCCTACTGGCACTGCGCTGGCCGCTGATTCTAGCGCGCGGCCGCGTCTCGACCGCGAGCGGCGTCGATTTTGCGCGGCCCGCTCTTACGCTTCTTTATCGACGTCCTCCCCTCTTATTCATTGTGCTGCGGTACCGCAGAACTCGCGCTCATCGCGTAATGCACGTTTTATATCTATATATAAAAAGATTTTGATATTGAAATTGCTCGTCGGCGACGCGATGATCCAATGTGTCATGTGTTGATCTTTTTTTCTATAGATCGCTGTTTGAATTGTTGATCGTTATTCGTTATTCAGCCTGGCCTCGTCAGTTTTTACTTTTTTTTAATGATCCCTGCTACTGACAATGTGTTGAAATAACAACAGGTTGAAGTCTCTATAAGAGTCGTCGTTTAAACTTTTTGTGCGCCATTTACTATTTATTACTATTTATTTACAATACAATTATAATATAATTATTTATAAAAACGCAAAACTGTATACTTTATTCAGTGATCAAAAATTAGGCCTTTTATAGTCAATTAGTCCTTAGTCAATTAGTCCTTTAAGTTGTAAATTCAAAGTTCTAAGTTAATGACGGTCACATAAGTAATGACGAATTGACGTCCTTGACGAGTGACGACTCGTTGAAGTAAACAAACCTATGTCGAACTAACTAGAACTTACTCGAAATATACGCAGAGAAACGCTAGTCTCCCTCCACTCTCTGTTCACACCAGTTCAGTCAGTATATCTATCCCTTTAAAAGCGACAACATATAGAGTTTTGTTGTGCTCACAAAATCACAACTTGAGGATTTCGAGGTGCCATTTCGGAGTGGATCCAAGTGACTGTTGTATCTTGCATTTATTGTCGTTATAGATCTGAGTTTTGTGATTCGTTGAGAAAAGAGAAATCTTGATTGAGTTCTCGGGTTAAGTATACAAGTGATATTGCGAGTATCCCGACGCAGCGCGAGATTTCTGGAAAGCCAAGATTTACCCTTTCGCAGTATCGCTGAGAGTCTGGCTGCACCAAGGAAAAACGCGGCTGGCGTGCCTTTCATGCCAGTAAGTAAACAATTAGTTTTGCGCTTTTTTTCTATTCTTTCATTTGTTCACTGAGTGCCTCTCATACATCGCGCGCAAGATGTGCACTACTTAATAACTCAACTTGTTTTGTTTAAATTATGGGAATTATACATTATACTTTAATCATTATTATACCTTAATAATCATTATACTCAACTTATGCGTTATTTGTAAACAAATTTGAATGGTCTTGTAAAGTATGAAGTATGAGAAGCACTAAAGATTATGGAGGCAAGAGTCAATATTTATAAAAGAAGCGTACATAAAACATTATTTTATGATGCACATTTTTAATGATCTTTTTATTCACAAATAAATTAAAGTATCGTCGATTGTCTCTTAATCTTGTTTATATCATCCCAGATATGTCTGCACAATTTTACTCAATGCCTCCTATGGATCAGAATGCCATGGGTGGAACACATCTGCATACTCCACAGTCCGTATTCCAGCATACAATGAGTCAAACAAGTAGTCAGCAGACTAGAACACCATGGTTGACGATGCCTCAAGTACCTCCAATGTCAATACCTTGGAGTATGCCATCTTATCAACAACCCGACCTTGTTCGTTTTACTGGAGAAAAACCATTACAACCTTTTGGATCGCTTGTACATCACAAACGGAAGCTTGAAACACCTGACATTGTCAACACGTAAGTTTAAAATACTGCGTATATTCATTTTTGTCAAAAATAAAAACAATATAATTATACTTAATTAAAATATGTTACAGAAGGCCAAACAAACAATTTATCACAGAAGAAAAAATGGCTCAACATTTTAGAGGTCTGCATATTAGTCCCAATGCAACGACCACTGTACAAGACCTGACGCCTTCAACATCAATGGCAAGCACTAGTTCAAATTTAATACAGTCTGACAACTTAAACCTGCCTAAATCACTCGAAAGTGAAGAAATCGAGTCTCAACCAAGGCTAGTTATATCTGAAGAGCTGAAAAGACTGCAAACAGAACCAATTCTACCATCTAGTTTATTATCCAAATTGTAAGTTTTAATTCTTTATATAATTACCTTTTATGATATTTAATTACAAAGTTAAGGAAAGTAGAGCTTGATATAAGGTTTTCTCTTTCAGGGAACGGCCCTCCATGGCATTAGTCTTATGGGAACCTCCAAGTAAGCATTTACGTATCTTACCAACACCCAGGGATATGTCAACTCCAAATCCATCATCTGATGATAATAATAATGGAATGAGTGTTGAAAGTGCAAATAACAATAGCAACAATAATCAGAACAATAACAACAATAATGAAAGTATTCCTGACTTGAATCAAACGATGGATGCAAATATTAACGATCCCACATTAGAACCTATGGATCTTTAAGTTTCTTTTAAAATTTGTCAATATTCATTATATATATATCGCCACATTTAAGTTTTAGAAATTTGTATGTTATGAATAGACTTGAGATAATTTCAGAATGAATGCAGTTTTGAAAGAATGTGCTTAGAATCAGTTAATTCATTTCTCTCAAAATCTAACTTTTTAAAAAGTAATTTTCCTTTTTTTATTCAACTTTTAATATAATGTAAATAAAGTTTTTTCTTCATGCCAATTATTTTTAAAAAGCTCTTGAAATGGAAAGTGAATTTTACGTAATTGGTCGTGGATCAATTTATGTTACTATTTAGTGGGTTACAAATAAGTATGTTGAACTTACTGATTTTGTATTTGTAAATATTTATATGACTTTAAAATTTAAAATTAAAGTGTGTAAGAATCATGGTGTTGTGAAAGGGAATCTAGCATTAAAAATATACGAAATCCGTATTTTTTTTTAATACGCATTCTACGAACCACGACATAATGCTGTTGTAAATAACTTTAATTAATCTTTGTTACTTACAATTGAAAAATTGCAAATCTTATGTGTGTATGAAAAAAAGATCGTGCAATTAAAGACAGTGTTTGATAGAAAGAGCGTCTTCTTATTCCCAACAACCCAACTTTTTTGCACACCCTAACCAATATTTACAAGATATGTTTCCGTGAAATATTTAATCATTTAATGTGTAGATAAATTGATTTAATGTTAATCTCATTAATCACTTTGATAGAGAAAGAAAGACGCCTTTTATTCTCAACTTTTTTCTTACATTCTGTTGATTGCTTACAATGCAATGTTGTATTCAAACAGTTAATGTATCCTTTATTTGTCAGACATCAAACATCCCCCCATACTTGTTTGTTAATGCTATACAATTTTTTACAATAAATATAGCAAGTCTATACTGCTACCGTACATTCTACTTTACACGTTAATAATAATAAATTTAATAAATTAGGTGAGAATTGAATTGATCAAATTTTGAATGATTATAAAAGAAAATATATGAACGACAATTAACTTTGTGAAATTGTTTTTTTTTTTTAAATTTAATTCATTACATTACATTTTTTCCTAAAATTATAATTCTTTTACACAATTGTCGTTAACAGTCAAAGAAAAGGTCCTTTTAATTATAAAACTACAAAATATTTCGTGAACATTGGTATATCATTATAATACAATGCAAATTTAAAATTTAATTAGGACTTACAATAAATATAATTTTGGACCAACAATTTTTTTTAAATAAACAGTGTTTTGTTGAGCAACTACTAAATTGATAGCACCTACTATTGACTAAATAAATCACGATTTTGCTAAGGGCGTGGTTTTATTTGTATCACCTTGTAACAGTGACGCTTTGAATTCTTCCGCGTCTTCCAAGGGCTCGCCGTTGATAAACATGGCGACCTTATCGTTTTCTAAAATAGTTACGTGGTTTCCGTCCATATAGTGAATTTCCACCTTCTCTCTCGTTAGCTAAAAATAGTTAATAGTTTTTAAATAATTGGTGTCTACTGTAATACTAACTATTAATAATACCGGAAGTAACGAAAAAACAGAGAAATAAATAGAAATAAATACAAAAAAAAAGAATACGATAAAAATGAAAAATAGAAAGTACCTTAGACAAGCCGTAGTCTTCGGATGCAGCACGGATAGTTGGAGTTTTGGGTTTGAGGAGGGTGATAGGCGTTTTAAGTGGTGTCAGATTCGTGGGATCGTAATTGGTAATGAAGACTAAACGATAGTACATTGCCGTACAGAACATCTTCTGGGTTTCCTTGGACATATTGGTAGCGTCCGCGGGAACACGCGATAGAAACGCGTCTAGCTTGTTCTCCCAAGTCGAGTGCTTTTCCAGCTCCACGACGAGCTGCAAGTAAAATTAGATTTTTTTTGTAAAATGTGTAAATTTATTCAAATTCATAAAAGCAAATTGCAAGATGTACATACTTCTGCACTGAGAACTGGCGAGAAGATGTCCATCATACCCAAGAGGAGATTGCTTTGGATCTCAGCGTGAGTGGAGGAGCCCATATGCTGAGATACGATGAGCTTCATCCACTCCGGCGAGCCGTCGATGAGGGTCAGCTTTCCAGTTAGTCCCTGAGCTTCTAGCTGCCTCACGAGCTCGATCGCGATTCCCGAACCAAACGAATAAGCGACGATCTCGAAATTTCGGCGACCCTTGTTCTTTTCCAGAACGTACTGAACCACAAGATCAGATTATATTTATGTAAGTCTCTTCTTAATTATACTCATTATAAATTGAATGAATAAATCCTCACCGGTAACATTTTCTCAGCCATACTTGAGATACTGTCCTTTTCGGTGTTCGCTGTACTGAACTGGAGGCAGTACGCAACTGGTTTGATCTTCGGGGCGAGTTCGTTGAATATGGATCCGGCACCTTCGATACCAGGCACGAGGAAAATGTGGCCTCGGTCTGTCTCGGCTTTGGTATTGAGTCTCTGGCACATCTCTAGGTTAGCGAAGTCATGGTTTCCGATAACTCGTATCAGCATTTTCATTCCGGCGACCGTCTCTTCGCCGGAAGGTTCGCCGGCGGCCTTGCCATCGGGCTTCTTGGTGCCTTCCGCTGCCATCATCTCCTGGAGTTTCGCGAAGTTCAGACTGCGGATATCCTGCGCAGTAAGGAACAGCTCGAATTCACGCTCCAGTGTTTGCTTGATCTCCACGGCCATCATCGAGTCCATACCCAGTTCGGCTAATGAGGTCTGCGGGCTCACTGACTTCAGGTCCTTCAGTCCTGTATAGGAAGAGAAAGTGACAGTGAAAAAGTAAAGAGAAAAGGAAGAAATATAATAGTAGACGTTAATTGAACTAACCCATAATGTCAAGGACTGTGGTGACGATGTCGGACGAACCACTGCCACCGGCTTTCTTCTCGGCGACTACCATGCTGGAGACGATCGGACAGTCTTGACGCAGAAAACCGTCGAGCTCTTGCAAGCACGAGGATATCTTCTGTTGAAGTGTACCACCGATGACCAATTCCTTGTTGTCTTCCTGCATGTCGGCAACCAGACCAACGTCGCCAATGGCACCCCATTGTACCGCCAGTCCAGGCAGACCTTCGGCCGCTCGTCTTTCGCAGATCCTTTCCATCACCTAGAAATAAATTACGCTTTCCTCAGAAAAATTGTCCTTTCAAAAGCATCAGTGGCTGAATTAAGATGGTAACGTAATTTAAAATACTTACGGAATTGGACATTCCGTAATTGGTCTGACCGGCATTACCCCTACCGCAAGATACCGATGAGAACACGACGAATTTGCGAAGCTTTGGGCACAGCTTCCTGGTGAGGGAGTCCAGATGCTTGGTGGACCAGGCCTTGGAACGGAAGGACTCCTCGAATGTTTCGGGGGTCTGGTTGTTCCATACTGCGTCCTTGAGCACTACTGCTAAATTAAAGATGGCATCGACCGGAGCCAAGCGCGCAGCTGTTTCGATGATCGCCTGACAGTCTTCACGTTTCGACGCGTCTTTGCCCGAGACGATCACTACTTTTGTGCCATAACTCTCCCAGAGTTTAACTCGCAATTTCTGGTATCCATTGCGCAATCCCGTACGCGATGTGATCACCAGATTCTTGGCGCCACGCAGAACCAACCAGTCAGCTAAACGATACAAATGTCAAGTTTTCGTAAAAATTGTTCATTATAAGGTAAGTTTGAAAAGTTTTGGTTTTCTTACCTAATTCGAGACCAAAACCACCAAGACCTCCGAGGATGAGGTAGCTACGACCTTCGAGGCAGTGGAAACGCGGAAGGGCCATCATAGGCTCGTTCGGAGATTGCTTTGTATCGCGCACCTGGATTATCACCTTACCAATGTGTTTACCAGCAGCCATGTAACGGAAAGCTGCTTCTAATTGATCCTTGGGGAATACCGTCCTTCAAATCGAGATCATACGTAAATGTAGTGCAACGATTAATCTTCTAAGTTCTGAAGAAAACATAAAAATTGCTTTTGATACCTTGTAAGCGGCTTAATAGCACCGTTCGTCAGCCCCTTAGCCATGATGTTTTTCAGATGCCTCTTCTGCTCTGCGGGCGCCGTGAACAAGTTGTCCAACATGATACCGTGGAAGCTGATCTCGCGGAGGAAGCACTCCATGCCGAGCGGATTATTCGCGGCCAGATCGAACTTGCCGATCTCGAGGAAGTGACCGCCTTTGCCCAGACACCTCACCGATGCCTGGAGCTTCTCCTCGGCCAAACTGTTTAGCACGATGTCGACACCCTTGCCTTTGGTCTGGTTCATGATCATCTGCTCGAAGCTCGTGTCTCGCGAGTTGCCGATGTGCGCATCGTCGATCTGCGGGAAGTGCTCGCGTATGAAACGCCTCTTGTCTGGGGTACCGACAGTCGTGAAAACCTCGCAGCCCTCGTACAACGCCAGCGTGATGGCAGCCTGGCCCACACCACCGGAACCAGCATGGATCAACACTTTGTCGCCCTTTTTCATTTTACCTGGAAGGTTGAATCGGTTTTCGTTAGGTACGAAAAAAAGAATATAAACAACGGTATCTTTAGTGGATTTTAAAACTTAGGTTTGTTCTATAATAAATTGTTTTAATCTTAATTATGTAATAACTCTTATACTATTAGATTTTCAGATTCAGTGCGATTTTCTTATTACTTACCGCTGATATACAAGGCATAGTAGCAGGTACCGTAGACGCAAGGTACGGTAGCGGCGTCTTCCAGTGACCACTGCGGGGGTACATCCCAGGTCAAATCGGGATCGGCAACGGCGAGGTTAGCCATTGTACGATTTTCGAGCATGCCCATGACACGCCTTCCGTCTTTTGTGGTTCCGCAGTACTCAAAACCAAGGACGCACTCCTGGGACTGTCTGGTTTTTGCGACGACCTCGACAGCCAGCTTACCAGTGGCTAACATGATGTCCCTAAAGTTGATGGATGAATAAACGATGTTGACGAGGTTCTCGTGGTCGTAGCCGATCTGAATCGGGCCCTCGAGCCAGCTCAGAGACGTAAGGTCACCGCGGACCAGCTGGTTTGCCCAGGCGTGGTGCACGGGCTTAGGCAGCAGAACTGGCAGGGGTAAGTGTCTGTAGTTGCCCCAGCGACCGTTCGAGCCGAGAACCGACACTGCCATGTCCTTCTCCAGTTCCTTCGCGTAGAACGGATTGTCCAACGAGAATTTGGGCGCCTTAGGATCTTGAATGAGGATGCCTCGAGTGATCTCGCCGCCGGGCTCCCGCCTCAGACAGTTGATGAATCCAACCAAACCTGCAAATAAAGTTGACGGACTGTAGGAAAGCAGGTTTGATAAAAGAAACGCGTAACTTACCGCTTTCGAAGTTTCCTTCACTGACGTAGATTACTCTGGTAGTGTCAACGTTGCCTTTGTCGAGTTCATCCGTCATGACTTTCTTCATCTCCTCCACCCATCCAAACTCGTCGTTGTTCACCTTGACAACGA
The DNA here is from genome assembly GCA_900480045.1 of Eurytoma adleriae. NCBI lineage: Eukaryota > Metazoa > Arthropoda > Insecta > Hymenoptera > Eurytomidae > Eurytoma > Eurytoma adleriae. The sequence goes on along the minus strand of UXGC01000185.1, from coordinate 32,091 downwards.
CTGTCTTCTTGGGTATCTTCTCGCGCTTTCTCATGAAGACGAACAGCTCATTGCCGGACTTCTTCTCCATAATGATGGTGATACCCTTGCCTTTTACCAGATCATCGGTTTTTTTTACCTCATCCACTATCTCGCGACTGAGCACGAAGCCGCCCTCGATGACACTGCTCAACAGCAGGTCGAAATTCTGACGACGGGAGAGCAGCTTGTGACCAATTGCGATCAGGGCGCCGCAATCGCTGCCGAGTTTCTTAGTGTCGTTGACCACGATGGGTGCCGGGAGTTCGGCTTCTGCCCAAGCATCAGTGTTGTTCGAAATGATACTTATGTCCGACTGGATCAGTGGCATCGCGGCCAGGGAATCGGCTATCAAAGGCGACAGAAGATTCTGGATTGGTACCTGATCGGCATCTTCCAGCAACTCGACCGATTTCACTTTAATGGTTCCTTGGTTTTCAAAAGCAGCGTGGCTTGTCAGAGTAACCAGCTCTGGTAGAGTAACCTCAGCGCGGTCTAAGTACGGCACAAATTGATAAGACTCTAAGACCGGTTCGCCTGCCGGTTTTCTGCGAGCTATCGCACTCGCCTTCAGACCGCGTACCTCAATGCCTGGGGTGGTTATGATGTTCAGGGTACTGTTCACAATGACCGGGAACACTGTGACAGATATTTAATATTATATTTGATAATTCCTACTTAATATTAGAATAAATCCGTTAATTCACCTTTCTCTTCGTCGGGAATATTGCGGAGGTAATTTACGTGACTCTTGGTGTCGATGACTAACTTGGTGATGCCAGTGGGTACGAACAGACCGCGTGAGTCTATGCCAAGTATTTGCAATTGCAGCATATTGTCCATGAAGGCTATCCAGTTGTTCTTCCACTCGATGTGACCCCGACTACCGTTTGTCGATGCGCTCTTCACGCTGCGGAATTGTCCTGAGTAGTTGTAGCCCCGCAGACGAAGCTCTTTATAGACGTCCCGCGACGACATGATCTCCTCCTCATCGGGTACCGGGATCAACTCTGGATTTATCATGTGCTCAGCAGGCTTGTCAACGCTGTGCACAAAACCAGTCACTATCGACGCTCCACCCTCTATCACCTCGAATCTTCCTGATCCTGTAATGCCAATTTTATTTAGATAATTTCCTTCTGCTCAAAACATGAATGACGTCGACTTTTCGATTAATCAATACAAGTACAGTTTCCATTGGTTATAGTGAACTCACCCTTATGAATCATGAGAGTGAACTTGATGGTGCCCTCTTTGGGCACATTGGTGGCTCTGAGGAACTTGACGTCTTCGAAAATGACGGACACCTCCGTGAAGAGCTCGCCCTTCATCATGCCAATGCTCTCCCAGATTAAGGTGAGGTAACCGGTGGCTGGGAACAGGTTCCTACCATCGATCACATGGCCGGCGACGAACTCAAAGTCCTCGTCGTTCAGGCTTATCTCGACCGTACGTTCACCCGACGTGATCTTTTCCTGGAGACGGTAAGAGGTCACGTACCAGTCATCGCGGTGGTCCCATTTTATCAGCGGGGATATCATCGGAGTCGCCCGACTCACCGGCCATGACACGTGAGGGTACAGCTTGTCTATTTCAATCGGAAAAGGACTTTTTTAATTGACATTTCCTTTCATAAGTTATAACTAAATGTTTTTAATTCGTTTTTAAATGATTTTATTTCTTTCGATTATTTCATTTCTTTTAGTTTTTCATTTCACTGGATTGTAATTGTTCTTAAAAGTTTTCCTTACGTAATTGAGGCTGCAGTCCAACGTTGTAGAGCTTTCCAAGTCCCTGCGAAAGGACTTCGACATTGTCGGAGTGATCGCGCTGGGTAAGCGGAATATTGGTGACGGTGCTCGGCAGGGATCTGCGCAAGATCGCCTGGAGTAGGCCGTGGGGCGCGATCTCGATGGTCACCGCGTTCTTGGGTATGAAGGCGGCGGTCTCCTCGAAGAGCACCGGGCTGAGGAGGTTGTTGGTGTGGTACTCGGCGGAGGAGAGGCGGGCCGCCGCCGTCTCCCACTTCTCCCGCGGCACCGAGCTGCTCAGCCACTTGGCGCTGCGGGGCTTCGGCGACGGGATCACCTTCTGCAGGTAGGCGAGCAGCTTCGGACCCATCGCCGCTATGTAACGGCTGTGGTACGGGATGTTGCTGCACGGTACCTCCTTCGCGAAAATTTTGTTTGCCTGGTACAAAATTAGTCTTAGTTTTTGTATAAAGATCACCTTAGATAAAGAATCTGAATTCTGAAGTTATGAACACGACAAGGGTAAAAATAAAAATGTGCAAAACACACTTGCAACTTGGCGACGAAGCTCTTCATGGACTCTGCTGGTCCGCTGATGGTAGCGCTGTCGGCGGAGTTGTGGCAGGCGATCTCGATGTCTGGCGGGCACAGGTCCTTCAGCTCGGCGTAGCCAAGGCCGACGGCCGCCATGGAGCCGAAAATGACCTTCGTCTCGGTGGAAGCGAGGCCGCGCGAATACGCCGAGAGAATCATCTGCTCGGCGGTGAAGCAGCCGTCCGCGTAGGCGCACCCCAGCTCGCCCACCGAGTGGCCGATTATGTTGTCGGGTACGATACCCACCGAGCGCAGTACGTCTACGATACCGATCTGCAAAAATCACGTTTCATTGTTAAATCACGATCAAGAACTTTGTTCATGTTTATTATTTGTTCATTGAAGTTGCAGAAGATTCAAATAAATCTTAGAGATTGATATGGTTATTTTAATCTTACTTGCACTGCGGCGATTCCTACGAACGAGTTCAAAATATTGTCAAAAGTCTTTTTATCTTTGCTTGTGATTATCTTGACTATGTCGATGCCGTGTGGTTTTAGAACTGCGTCGCACTTTCTGATTGCTTCGGCGAATACCGGTAAGCGCAATAAAGCTTCTCCTGCGTTTAGAAAAGAAAAATTGAAAATGAATAATAGCTACATTTTCATATATTATTTAAATAGGGCATAAATATTTTACAATTTTAAAATGTCGTCGTCTCAGATATCTTATGCAATGGATATTAGATGAAATTAGTAGAATGCAGATAGTTGAGGGCTAATTAGCGATTTTTATTTTTTCAGACTAACATTTTGTAAATGAATGAATGAAGAAGTAATCTCACCCATTCCTGACCACTGAGATCCCATTCCGGAAAAGACGAACCACACCGGCCTCTTTTCTCCCAGGTAATTGCTGATCTCTCTGACGCGGTTTTTCACGAGACCACGCGGGGGAAGAAGAGTGTAACCTCTGTAGAGGTGGCCGTTTATATCCTCCGAGTGTACACTTTGCAGCAGCCTCACGTATTCAACATCACACGGACGACTCTCGATCTGAAAGACAATTTTTTTTGTATACTCCACGACTGTAATTTGTCAATTGGTTTCATTCGCAAAAAATAAGATAAAAAAAGTAATAACATCGTTTAAGAGTATCTCAACAGCCTCCTGCGTCCGACCGGAAACGGCAACTAGTCGCGGTAAATCGTCATTGGGCTGACCGCCGTTGATCTTCTCCTTGGGATTCGACTTGAGGAGGATGTGAGCATTGGCCCCTCCAAAGCCGAAGGAGTTGATGCCGGCGTAGCCGCCCTTCCACGGCGTCGGCTCAGTTACCACCCTCAATCTACCCTTCTGCAAGGCATCCACACCCTGACGGAGTTTCTTCAGATGAAGATTGGGCGGTATCAATCCCGTCTCCATACCAATTACCACCTTAAATCGAGACAAAAATCAATTCAAATAAAAGTGGAACAACAAGAATGTAAAATTCGAGGTAAAAAATTCTGATCTACTCGGGCACCCACCTTGGCGATGGAGCAGAGACCGGAGGCAGGCTCCGAGTGACCGAGGTTGGACTTGATCGAGCCCAGCCACAGCGGCTCCTTGCGCCCGGTGCAGAGCACCTTGTCGAGGGCGTTGATCTCCTCGGGATCGCCGACCTTGGTGCCGGTACCGTGGGCCTCGATGTAGTCGAGGATCGTCGGCGGCAGTCCGATCTCCTTGTAGAACTCCTCGAGCAGAGTGCCCTGCATGATGCTGGACGGGAAGGTGATGCCCTGCTCCTTGAAGCCGTCGCAGTTGGTCTTGCCGTGGACGAACGTCGCGTAAACGCGCTTCGCGTCCTTCGCCTTCTGCAGGAAGACGATCGAGATCGCCTCGCTGCGCGCGTAACCGTTCGCCGAGTCGTCGAAGGACTTGCAACGGCCGTCCGGTGATAAGACGCCTTTTCAATCAAATTTATTTGTTAGTAAGTACTAGTTAAATAATTAAATTATAAGTGATCATTTCAAGAAATAATGATATTCACGGAGAGAATTTTTTGGTAAAAACTTTTATAATGTGGTTAGCAATCTTTGAATCGACTCATTTGATTTTGCAGGATTGCAAAAATTACTTACAAGAATAATAATTTTTGTAAATAATTTTTATTCTCTCTTTGCGTATATTGAAATAATGTGAAAAAGCTCAAAATTTCTTTGTTTCATAATAACAATAAGCCAAAAATCTTGAACAGCACTGTAGCACTGTATTAAGTATATCGATCTAACTGATTGTTCATTTTATTATGAATTTTATTATTTAAAACAATAATGGCGTCATTAACGCACCCAGTCGGGAGAACTGAAGCGACACGTAGGGATGGAGGCAGAGATTGGCGCCACCCACGATCGCGGAATCGCAGAGGCCATCGCGTATCGATCTGTAGGCGTGTTCCATGGCGAAGAGGCTGGAACTGCAAGCCGAGTCGACCGAGTAACTTGGCCCGGTGACGCCCAACCAGTACGAGATGCGATTCGCCAGCATGGCTCGACTGCAACCGGTGATACCAAATCCATTCACCTGAAATTAAACGATTCATTTTTTTGTTGTGACTAAAATGATTAATATTAAGATAATGCAGTTTTTTGTTTTATTTATTTACCGGAAGAAATTTCGTAGGTCGTGATTTTTTTTCTTTGTGATAAAGACTAAAAGTACATTAACGACCTTACTTTCTTTACTGCATCACTAATTACGAAAACGCATTTGACGCAGCGATCGAATTATTCATAGCATTTAAATGTAGCTTCGTTTTTTTTTTAATTATATTCCGAGGCTAACGTACATTTTTATTGATTCTTAGATAATAAATTTATTTTGCTGCCAAAACAATGTATCGTTATGTAACTGAATTGAAAATGTATCAGAAGTAACCCGTTAGCGTTTAGCATAAATTTGAAATCGACTCTAACCGAAAGTTTCATGAATATTTACAAATCATTATTATGAGACGTTACACGTAGTAATAAAGTAAGTCTTGTTATTGATTTTGTTTTTTTAAACAATAAATTACCAAATAAACATTTTTCTACTGATAATTTATTATAATTTTCAAGTTATTCGTGCTAAAAATTATTAGTGAATTCAATTGTTGAATAATTTTTTTTTATTAAATTAGTAGTATTAAAAATTTATTTTAGTTTATGCCAAAACTATAAAGCAACGTAAATTATTAAACAAATTTTTTAAAAATATATTACAACCAATTTTATAATAAAAGAAAGGGTCGTTGAACTGTCAATTACTGAATTTTTAATGATGGTTTAAAGTAGCGCCCGTTCATTTTTAGCCGAAATCTAGTATTATAATTTCTTTACTCGACAGTAAATTGTAAATGGAAGACCTTCTTCGTATGCACTTCATTAAATTAAGCAAAGCCTCCTCATTACGTAAGCAGAGTGTTGACTAAAGAAAGCATGCGTTACTTTTTAAAAAGAATGTTTCTCTCTCTCTTGCATTTGGATACAAAAAAATAAATACCCGAAATAAGCTTCAAATTTTAGCCCGAAAGTAGGGATGCCTCCTTAACTTTCTAATCCTGCAATTGAAAAATTACCTGCAATTTTTCATAAAACCACGTTTTTTCGGACTCTGAGAAACAGGCACCGATGAAGACACCAGTCCTCTGGCCGCGCAATTGCCGAGGGTTGACGCCCGCGTCGACAATGGCCTCGTAAGTGTGCTCCAAGAGCATCCGGCACATGGGGTCCATGGTGTGGGCCTGTTTGAAATGAACTCCGAAAAACAGTGCATCGAACTTTTCCAAATTGTTCACTTTGCCCGTGTTTTGTGGGATCTCGGGGTGGTCTGCAACGAAAGATTCAGCAAAAGATTTAGACTATTAAGTTACATACTTCTTATTGCACTTTATTTAAAATTATTATTTATGTAAGTGCGAATAAGAATTAATGAATAATTTTGATCGAAATTTCGATAAGGATTTAACAAATTAACTTGTTTTTAAATTGAAGTATACGCTTATATTAAAACTGCAGAAAACGAAGGAAAACTTTTGTAGAATAGAAACGTTTCATTATACTTTCTTGTAGCTAAATCAAATTCAGAATTCAACGCCACAACGTCATTTTCCTTAGTTTACTAATGAAAACGCAGTCACAGGTAAAAGGTCAAAATTAGCACTTAAAATGAGAAAAAACAAAAAATTAAAATTTCATAAGACCGTGCATAAGAATATTGTAATGGTATTTAGACATTTCTAAAACTAGCCTTTGTCTCCTCATAAACTTACAAATGATAAAACATTGTTTAAAATAGAGACAAATTAATACTCTCACTACATCTCATGCTTAGTGCAATACTAATCGATTTATCCTTTTAAAGTATAAATGAGGTGATAATTATAAAATATTTTAATATTGCCTATATATTATTGAATGATGTCGAAATTGAATATAACAATTTTAAATGAATCCATAAACGTATCATTCAAATAAAAATCTTAATTATAAATGTTTAATATAAGGTAATGTATATTATTAATTTAAAGATCGAGATAATACATTTAATTTAATTTTATCTATTAAAGATTACGTTTATTAAAACTAAAGACAACAGATTTATATTTCCTTTAAATGGATAAAAAAAATTCAATTTCTTTCGAAGTCAACGAACTGAAAATATATGCAAACCTAAGAAATAAATTACTTGTCTGTGATCTTTACTCACCCAGTTTCCAACGTCTGTCGTCATCCGAAACGAGATCTACTTTGTTCATCAAATTCTCTTCAAAATGCTTCATATTATTGGAATCGGGAAATCTTCCGGCGATACCGCTGATAACGATTTCACCGTCGTAAGGCACTTTCTTCATCTGCGGAATGGCTGGCACCCCTTTCTGCTCGTCGACCGACATCCTGCTCCTTTCTTTAACACCCTTATGGAATTAACTCACAAAGTTGCGGCCCTCCTTATCCCTCCTCGTTAAAAAAAAATCAACTAATTCACTTTTTACACCACATGGAATATGCAGTACCAGTCCTGGAGAAGCTCGCGCGAGCGTTTCCGCCGATTCGTCAGAGAAGAAAATAATTAAATGTCGTTGATCTTTCGTTGGTCGGGGCGGTCGCTTGAATAGAAGGATGACGAGTGCACGTCCTCGCGCCGTAGTTGCTGTGGAGGGCCGCGAACGTGCAACTGAACGCCGCGTCGGCGAGCTGGGGCCTTTTATATAACGGCGGATTTCCCATGGCCGACCGCATGTTCGACCGAATTTTATTTTCAAATACGCTCGGAGCGACCAGAGGTACACATTATTTACTCCTTTCGGCCCTAAACGACGTACGATTTATGGTAGGATCTTTTTTGTTACGGTGCTGTTTATGAAGGAGATGGATGACGGCGAGGCATTTGCAAAATCCACGAAACTGAGGTTTCTCGTACATACAAATGTAGCATATTGGTGGCGTGATTTACCTTTTAGCGTTTGAAAGGAGATTTGAATACGTGAGAAAAACGTTCTGCTAAATCTATCAAAATTCTTTGATTTTATAAACATTTTTGCAATATTATATTTCAATTGTACGAATTTTATAAAATTACAAATAATAAAAAAATGAAAATTTTAAATCTTTACATATTTTAGAGAAAATGGTATGCTTAAAAATGTAAAATTATCTGGGAATTAAGTAATCAGTAATATAACACGGATGTTTCTTTTGTTGTTCTTTTTTACGCAAAATTTATTCACATTACATACATTATTTTAACACTCTATGTACTACTTGCCGATTTCGCGAACTCCTACTTATGTGCAAATTTAAAAAATTGGTATTTTACACCCAGGGTGTTAAAACACAGTGTTCGATTCACGTAGGGAAGATGATTCTCGATTCGTATAATTGTCACCTTCGCTCCCCTGAAGCGTCAACCTTATTATACTCATCCGCAATGTGTTTTTTTTTTATATCGAGCCTTTATTTAAAAAGTATTCTTTTCATCTGAGATTAATATAGTGCAGGTAAACTAGTATCAAATAATATTTTAACGAGTTATTGTTTTTTTCAATTAGCTTGTTGTTCTTTTCGAGAAAATTTTAAGTTAATGTGTCACAGTTTCAAAGACGAATAATAATTTCTTTCTTTGCGTTATTTTAAATTACTAACTGACTTCCATCACATCGCGTACTTAACATACAGAGAAAATAGGTAACTGACGAGTACACAATAGCAGTTTTTTTCATACGAATACCGTGTATCAAGTAAATCGAAACCCCTAATCAGATTTTTTGGACTCAATTGCCAATTGTTTTTGAAATGATTGAAAGTGCTCAATGCATGTTGAAATCCTTTAGAATATCTTATAATCAGTTTTCAATTTAATTTTTTTGTTCTAAGGTATATTAATTAATAAAATTTATTTATAAATAATACATACTGAAGTGCACTAAACTTTACGCAATCGGTTCTTTTGACGTATGAATTACTGTGTAAGCAAAATGTCGTTGCAACTGATTAAATAGATTATTAAAGAAATTTGAATACAATTTGCATACAAAGGTCGCCACAGTTATCAAGATGCATCAAAGCGCAAATAATCTAGTAGTAGCCGTGTAATGCTCGAATTTTATAAAACTTTCTTTAAAACTAGTGCTGATGCTACGAAACAAAATAAAATTTTTAAATAACTTTAACCGACGAAAGGAGTACCTGAAAATTTTAAAAGTCTGCAAGATAAAGGACTCTAATTAGAATCTGTCTTGCCACGCGGGTAATATGGTCATAGATCCGACAAACAAAATAATGATGAATTTTTGAATAATTAGATCTGTGACGTCACTGGAATATCGCGATTTAAAGAATTATGCTCTAATGGAATAATTAATATTGTAGTATCAGCTTATAGTGTGTAGGTATTGACAGTCTCAATGAAGTATGTTTAAACAGTATATAGTACATTTCAGCGTTAATGAATACATGTATTTGCAGTGACGGCGATTTGCGGCCAGTGTCAAGGGTTGCCGGATGTAGCATTGGATTTGCATCGAATTAATATAACTTTTCATTTTATCTTTCCTTTTTTATTTCTAATATACTTATATCATTTTCTCATTTCGCAGTATTAGTCAGAACACCAGTACCTAATATATATTATGATGAAAATGTGACAGTGTTATCCGTATTGATTTGTATTTATTGAAAACTGATGTGTAAAATACCTATTCGTAATTCTCTATTGTTGGAACTGTTCTATGAGAATTAAAAAGTCCATTGTCAGGTAAATTTTCCTTAACAATTTTTTGGCCTACTTCAGTTTCTTGAAACATGCAATAATTGCGTACATATTTTTATTTATAATTTTTTTCATATTGTAAAGAGAGGATAACAAGTTACACTAAAAAATAATCACTGTCATATTTTAACTGACACAAAGAAAATTAATTTCACAATGTAAAAACGATAAATAATATATTGTTCTACAGACTTGTATAAAGAAAATATTCTAAATACATAAAAAAAGCTGCAGATTTTTCGTTAGAAGGATAGCGAAATTTACAAAAAATTCAGATTTTAGAAAATAAAAGAAAAGAATATATCATTTATAGCTTTTACAAATACGGTAAGAGTCGGTAATCATTTGTTATAAAATCCAAAAACAATGGTAAAAGTACTGTAGTAAAAGACAATAAAAGGCAATGATCCAAAAAGTACGAGATAATTTCGGTAAAGATTCAATAAAAGTACCGCAAAAATTACGATTATTTGTAAGTATGTGGAAAAAAGAATTAAATATTCAACATAAAGTTACAAATAAAACACATTTAAGAGTATAATTATCAGAAAAAATTTTTATTATTTAAAGTTATTTAATTTGAATTATATTTATTTATATAATTATATTATTTATGTGTACACTAAAAATAATTTTTAATCTAAAATGCGACATAATCAATAATTTCATTTATCCATGATTGATTTTTTGAATGATTGGGCATTTTCCAACGTTTCGCCATTAATAGCTGCCGCCACCTTTTCGTTTTCAAGAATGGAAACGTGATTTCCTTCGGCATAATGAATTTCAACGCTTCCCGTAGTCACCTAAAAATAAATAAAATGTAATTATTTTTAAGTAATGATTTTAAAAAATATTTTGCAAACGAATTTATACCTTAGAGAGTCCATAGTCTTCGGTACCCCCGCGAATGCTCGGCTGCGATGGCTTCAGTAAAATGATAGGCGCATTAATTGGCTTCTTTTTGGATACGTCATAGGTTTCGAGCGCTGCCAACCTTTCGTAAATAGCTGTGCATAAACCTTTTTGATTTTCTACAGACATATTTAAAGATTCGCTAGGTACTCTCGATATGAGTGCATTTACTTTATCGTCCCACGTTTTGCACGTCTTCAAGTCAACGCTAATCTATAAAAATTTGACGCAGAGTTAATATTAACTTTATTCATAGACAATTAATTTGATGCCGAACAAACTATTAGATGCAATTGATTTGCATGTTACCTGAGGTGCAGCGGTCGGCGAAAACAAGTTTGTAATACCGAGTATCACGTTATTTTCAAGTTCGTCTTTGGTTTCGTAATAAAATTGTTCTTTTACAATCATTTTAGAATACTCTGGTGCCCCGTCTATCAAGACCAATCGACCGTCCATACCTTTTGATTCCAGTAACCTCATCATTTCAATGGCAATGCAAGCACCATAGGAATAACCCACCAATGTATATTGTCGTCGATTCTTATTTCTCTCAAGCACATGCTAAAAATAAAAATAAAGTTTACTAAACAATCCACGTTTGAAGAAAGGTATAAAAGAATATAAAAGCTTTACTGATAAAAAGCCACTGGACATGTCGGCAATCGTTTTATTTTTATTCTGTAAACCAAGTTGCAGGCAAATAGCTGGTGCTTTTATTCGAGGTGCCAAGGTTTCAAAGACTGAACCCAATCCTTCAATGCCAGGGATGAGGAAAACTTCTTGTCTACCTTCTTCTTCTTTTGAAGGTAACCTCAGGCAGACTGTATTATTATTATCCTGATTGCCGACGAGTTGCAAGAACAAATTCATGCCTTGGAGAACTTCAACTTTTCCCGACGATTCTTCTGACTCGTTGTTTTCCTTTTCTACTTGTTCGTTCATTTCTTGAAGTTTGGAGAAATTGAGATTTCGAATGTCTTGGGCAGTAAGGAACATTTCGAATTCGCGTTCCAGCGTTTGTTTGATTTCTACGGCCATCATAGAGTCCATGCCAAGTTCAGCGAGTGATGTGCCAGGACTGACTCCCTTTAAGTCTTTCAGACCTGAAGAAAAAAGAAATTACATTTATACATTTGAATATAATAATTTTTACAGAGAAATTTAGAAAATTACCCATGATATTCAGGACAGTGTCAACGACATTTAGAGCACCAGCACCACCAGCTCTCTTTTCTGCAACGACCATACTAGACACTACTGGTCGTTTCTGAACCATGAACCCATCTAACTCCTGAATACAGGATGTGATTCTCTGTTGAAGAGTACCGCCGATGACTAATTCCTTGCTGTCCTCTTGCATTTCCGCTACCAGGCCAACATCTCCCACTGCGCCCCACTGTACAGCTAGAGCTGGAAGACCTTCGGCAGCTCGTTTCTCGCAGATTCGTTCCATCACAGAATTGGACATTCCGTAGTTCGTTTGACCTGCATTACCTCTTCCGCAAGAAACAGAGGAGAATACTACGAAGTGCCTCAATTGTGGACACATTTTTCTCGAAAGTACGTCAAGATTTTTCGTTGCCCAGGCCTTGGACTGGAACGATACTTGGAACGCCTCCGCTGTTTGGTTGTCCCAAAGTGCGTCTTTTAATACAACTGCTAAATTGAAAATGGCATCTACGGGGCCGAGTTTTGCTCCTGCTTCTACAATATATTTACAATCTTCAATTTTTGAAGCTTCCTTTCCAGAAACAACGACAACTCGAACTCCATAGCTTTGCCATAAGTCGATGCGCATTTTCTGATATCCATTGCTTATGCCTCTGCGAGATGTGAATACCAGATTTCTGGCACCTCGTAAGATTAACCAATCAGCTGAAAATATTATAAAAAAATGAGAATTAATTATTCACAATACGCGTACAATTTAAGAATAAATTTAGTTTACCTAATTCTAGGCCAAATCCACCAAGACCACCTAAAATTATGTAACTACGGTCCCCATAACAGTGATAACGAGGTAGAGCTTTGATGGGTGAAGGGTTTGGATCTTTTTCATCTCGGATTTTTAGTAGCATTTTTCCGATGTGCTTACCAGCAGCCATGTAACGGTAGGCTGCTTCAATGTCTTCCTTCGGGAATACCGTTCTGAAAAAAGTAAATTTTATAGTAGTTTTCGATACTATAAAATTGTGTTACAAGAAATATTCATTTTTTACCTGACTAAAGGCTTGATTGCGCCTGTTTTAAGTTTTTCCACTACTAAATTATGTAAAGCGATTTTTTCCGATGCTGTCCCATAGATGATCAAATCCAACATGACACCGTGAAAACTAACTTCGCGCAAGAAAACTTCCATTCCAAGTAGATTGTTTGACGCTAAGTCGAATTTACCAATCTCGAGGAATCGTCCACCCCTAGCCAAACACCTGACAGATGCCTGCAGCTTTTCTTCTGCGAGACTGTTAAGTACAATATCAACACCTCGGCCATTGGTTTCCTCAATTATCATACTTTCGAAACTAGTATCGCGTGAATTTCCTATGTGACTTTCTGGAATTTGAGGGAATTTGTCACGTATGAATTTGCGTTTTTCTGGTGTACCAACTGTGGTAAATACTTCGCAGCCTTCGTACAGAGCTAAATTTATGGCCGCTTGTCCTACACCACCACTGCCCGCGTGAATTAATACTTTATCCCCCTTCTTCATTTTACCTGTAAGAATACGTGATTGTTATTTTTTATTGTGTTTGTTAGTTGAGTTATATATAGTCTTAGAATTAATAAAACTTTTGAACTAAAAATACTTACCGAAGTTATACAATCCGTAAACGCAAGTTGCATAGACGCAAGGTACAGTCGCTGCCTCTTCCAGGCTCCATTGTTTTGGGACCTCCCAGGACAATTCGGGATCTACGATAAGCAGATTTGCCATCGCTTTACATTCGACCATTCCCATTATTCGCTTTCCAGATTCATCAATACCGGAGAATTCTATGCCAAGAACATTTTCATGCTTTAGTCTGTCCAACGTGAATGTTTCCGCAGCGAGTTTTCCGGAAGCCAACATTACGTCTCTATTAGTACACAATGTAAGAAAATTAATTAATTGCGAGTAATGTAATAACAAATAAAAGGATAAGAAAAATTCATTTAATTTACTTGAAATTAATCGCTGAATAATAAACGCTAACTAGATTTTTGCATTTAGAATCTACACGAAGAGGCCCTTCGTGCCAACTCAGAGATGATATATCGCCGCGAGTTCTTTGGTTTCCTATTGCATGTTTTACTAGCTTTGGCTCTAGTGGCGGTAAAGGTAAATGCCTGTAACTACCCCAAACTCCATTTTCTCGTAAAACGCATACTACTAAGTCTTTTTCCAGTTGCTTAGCGTACAATGGATTTTCTAAAGAAAATTTCGGTGCTTTAGGATCTTGAATCAGAATACCACGAACTATTTCACCACCCGGTTCCTTTCTTAAACAGTTAACAAGACCCATCAGACCTAAGCGGTGGAAAGTATTATGTGATTATTAATTTAAAATTATTTTATCGTTTTAAAGTACATTTTTAAAATTTAAATCTTACCATTTTCAAAATCTCCTTGACCAACAAAAACTATCCTGTTAGATGCACTCGTTTCCTTCTCTAGTTCTTCAGTCATGACCTTTTTCATTTCTTCGACCCATTCAAAATTATTATTTTGTACAAGTACAACAGACGTTTTTTGCGTCATTGTTCCACGTTTTTTCAACAATAAAATTGATTTCTTCCCACATTTCTTTTGCAAAATAACATCTAAGCCTCTGTTCTGAGCAACCTTTTCAAAGTTTTCCCAATCTGGGGTGCTTTCTAGAGTTATTAAGAAACCATTCTCTTTTACTGCCGACAATAAAAGGTTCAAATTATTCACTCGATCTTTTGTTAATAACCCATATCCTATAGCTAAAAGAGCATTAGTATCTGCTCCAATTTTCTTTATATCAGTTTCTACCACAGTAGGTGGTAAATCTTTGTATTTTTTGGCGCTTACAATATTGACATCTGCCTGAATTAGAGGCATATCTCCAAGGGACTCAGCTACTAAAGGAGATAAAAGATCATCAACAGATAATTCGTCAGAAGTTTCTATTAGCTCAACAGTTTTAATTTTTATGCCCAACTGATTTTCTTCACAAATATGAGTGCTAAGTCTGGCAAGTTCATTTAGACTAACTTCAGTTTTATCTGCATGAGGTATAAATTTATATTCTTCGAGAACTGGTTCACCGATCGGTTTTTTTCGTGAAATGACACTGGCCTTTAAACCGCGAATCTCCACACCTCCACAAACAATTACGTCAAACTTCTTGTCTACGTAAACTGGGAAAACTGAAAGCAAGTTCAAAAATATATTTCAAATTCGATTATTTTATTTTAATATTCCAGCCGATATCCCGAATGTATAATATTCATTTAATTAGAGCATACCTTTATCGGTCTCGCCAAACTGAATTTGACCTAGATGAAGTTTAGTGTCAATGACAAGCTTCTTAATTGCCGTCGGTACGAAAAGACTGCGAGTATCAGTGCCTAAAATTTGCATCTGCAGCATAGTATCCATAAAAGAAATCCAATCGCTGTTCCATTTGAGATGGCCTTTTAAGCCACTAGTAGCCGCACTTGCGATTCCTCTGTACACGCCGGTGTATTGATATCCGCGAAGTCTCAGTTCCTTATATACATCACGCGTTGTCATTGATTCTTCCACAGACTCGTTGATCGTTATTGGAGCATTTAATTTTTCTGCGGCTGCGTTGTTCGTCTCGCGAATATATCCGGTAACGACAGCTACATTACCTTCTACAATTTCAAATCTTCCCGTTCCTGATGATCATTGAAAAATTTCTTATTATGTGATTGTAACTTATTTTAAAAATTATGCGTTTGGAAACAACTCTTTACCTTTTTGAATTGTCACTGTGAATTCTATAGTTCCATCTTTAGGAATATTTGTGGCTCTTAAGAATCTAACGTCTTCAAATACTACGGAGACTTCAGTATAAATTTCACCTTTCATCATTCCGAAGGTTTCCCATACTAAATTTAAATAACCTGTAGCTGGAAATAGATTCCTGCCGTCTATAACATGACCACTCATGGATTCAAAATCGGAATCACTTATAGAAACTTTAACTTGACGTTCGCCAGATGAGATCTTTTGCTGCGATTGATAAGACGTCACGTACCACTCATCAGAATGTTCCCATTTTATTAGAGGTGAGATCATTGGTGTAGAGCGACTGACAGGGAACTGGATACTTGGGTAGATATTAGCTAAAATTTTAAAACATTAATTAGTTCAAATAAATTTGTAAATCTAATCAAGGTTTAATTAAATATGAGCATTCTTTGAAGTTACCCACCAACTTGAGGCTGCATTCCGACGGTGAACATCTTTCCAATACCTTGGAGAAGGACTTCCACATTGTTGGCGTGGCCGCGCTGTGTGAGAGCGATGTTAGTCACAGTGGGTGGAAGCGATCGACGTAAAATTGCCTGTAGAAGACCGTGCGGTGCTATTTCAATGGTGATAGCATCTTTTGGTATCAAAACGGACGATTCTTCGAATAGAACGGCACTGAGAAGATTGTTCGTGTGATACTCCGCGGATGAGTAGCGGGCAGCTGGAGTATCCCACTTGTCCTTCGGTACCGATGTGCTGATCCACTTGGAGCTGCGTGCTTTTGGCTCGGGAATTACTTTTTGTAAGTAGGCAAAAAGTTTTGAACCAGCTGGAGCGATGTACCGACTGTGATAAGGTATATTACTGCATGGAACTTCTCTTGCAAAGATTTTTTTGGCCTAAAAGTATTTTAATTAAATTTCTATTTATAGTTGAATTTAAAGAAAAGAGAAGATGCTTTATAAGCTGATGTTTACCGTCAGTTCTGCGACAAAAGCTTTCATTGACTCAGCAGGACCGCTAATGGTAGAACTTTCAGCTGAATTATGACAGGCTACTTCAATGTCCGGAGGACATAAGTTCTTTACATCTTTGTAACCAAGACCAACTGCTGCCATGGAACCGCGAATGACTTTGGTCTCAATAGACGCTAGACCTCGTGAATAAGCAGCCAGAATCATCTGTTCAGCAGTGAAACAACCATCTGCATAAGCACAACCCAATTCTCCAACCGAATGACCGATTATGTAATCTGGCTTGATGCCGAGTGTCCGAAGTACATCGGTCAAACCGATCTAAAAAGATAATTTTTTCAGTTATGTAAAATAGAAACATTTAAAATATGGAAAGCTTTATCTAATACAATTAGTACCTGACACGCGGCAATTCCTACGAAAGAGTTTAAAATGTTATCGAAGGCTGTTTTATCTTTGTTCGTAATCACGTGGAATATGTCAATTCCACGGGGCTTCAGCACCGCGTCGCATTTTTTTACGGCTTCCGCAAACACCGGTAATTGCAATAACGTTTCTCCCATTCCAGCCCACTGAGATCCCATGCCGGAGTACACGAACCAAACAGGTCGTTTCATACCAGGAAATTGGACATTTTCTTTAATAGGTTTTTCAGCAATTCCTCGTGGTGGCAGTATTGTGTAACCCCGATAAAGGTGACCATTTATGTCTTCCGAGTGAATGTTGTGCAACAGTGCAACGTACTCAACGTCAACGGGTTTGCTATTCAACTGGTTATAGAAAAATTAAATATATAATGACTGTTATTTCATTTCGAAATGAAGTAACCACTACTTACATAATCGATTATCGTCGTGACTGCTTCTTCAGTTCGGCCAGATATAGGAACAAGTCGTGGAAGGTTATCATTAGGAGCGCCATTGTTTATTTTATTTTTAGGGTTGGACCTGAGTAATACGTGAGCGTTGGCTCCTCCAAAACCGAACGAGTTAATACCAGCGTAACCACCATTCCACGGACTAGGCTCAGTCACTACTTGAATTGTACCATCGATTAAGGATTTGACACCCTCCCTAGGATTTTTATAGTGGAGATTTGGAGGAATCATACCAGATTCCATAGCTATAATGACCTGAAATAAATTTATGATTTAGTAAAATCTCTTCAATCAGCTTGTAAGATATGCATAAGCACACTAGTGAGGCGGAACTCAATATTACTTTAGCAACGGAACACAATCCACTAGCAGGTTCGGAATGTCCCAAATTGGATTTAACCGATCCGATTTTGAGGGGGGCCTTGCGTCCCGGACGGAAAACTTTGTCGATGGCATTGACCTCCTCCGGATCGCCGACTCGCGTCCCAGTACCGTGCGCTTCGACGTAGTCGACAATGGACGGTGGTACTCCGCACTCCATGTAAAACTCCTGCAGCAGGATACTCTGCATCAGGCTCGAAGGGAACGTGACACCTTGCTCCTTGAACCCGTCGCAGTTGGTCTTGCCGTGGACCAGAGTAGCGTACACGCGCTTTGCATCCTTCGCCTTCTGCAGGAATACTACGGAAATAGCTTCGCTGCGCACGTAGCCATTGGCCGACTCGTCGAAAGTCTTACACCGACCATCCGTTGAGAGGACACCTTTTCAATGACATTTATTTGTTAGCTCGTTCTAGTTAAATAATTACATTGTAAGTGATCGATTCAAGAAATAACAATATTCATTTGATTCAGAAAAATATTGGTTTATTAAATAAGACTGGTGGTTTTAATAAAGTAAGTATTTTTGCAATATTACCTAATTTGAAGAATTGCATGGAGACGAACGGATGAAGACAAAGATTTCCGCCGCCCACTATGGCAGCGTCGCAGAGGCCCTCGCGTATTGCTCTGTAAGCGTGCTCCAAGGCGAAAAGGCTCGAGCTGCAGGCTGTGTCCATGGTGTAACTCGGTCCGGTCACACCCAGCCAGTAGGAAATTCGATTGGACAACATGGCACGCGCACAGCCAGTGATACCGAAGCCGTTCACCTGTACGTCAAGATGGATCATTTAAAAATTCTCGATTGAACGATTTGCGTCAAGTACGATGTGGATGTATTGCTCGGCTAATTATTATAACAGAATAATAATTACTTGAAGCTTGTCGTAGAACCAGGTCTTTTCGGACTCGGAGAAGCAGGCGCCGATGAAGACGCCGGTTCTGCTGCCGCGGATCTGCTTTGGATTGCATCCTGCGTCGACTACCGCTTCGTACGCTTGCTCCAGCAGCATCCGACACATGGGGTCCATGGTGTGGGCCTGCTTGAAGTGCACGCCGAAAAATAGCGCATCGAATTTGTCTATGTTATACAATTTGCCGGTACGTTGCGGGATATCCGGATGGTCTGTAATGTACAATCAATCCGCTTATTATTCATGAGAATAGGAGATTAAAGTTAGAAAAGAAAAACTTGTTTGAGATAAGATACAATGTATTTAAATACCAGGTGGTGACTTGTATACAAGTCAAATATACACTCATATGTATACACGTGTATACACATTATGGAAGAGAATTTAAAATTTATTCGATCACGCGATTCGCACATAAGCGTTGGGTGAATTGCATTCTTGGAGTGGTTGTTGTTCGTCAAAATTTACGAATTTAAAACTATAATTACGAATGCCACGGTAGCATGCAGGTCCCGCTGAAAGCATTATATTGCGCTTTTGAAATTGCAATCACTTTCACGTGAGTGGGGATTTTGTAAATCAGTAATTTTAAATTTAAAACAGATAGCTAGATGCATTAAAAAAAAAATACGTATTGTACGTAAAATCTACCGATTTTCGCACGATTAAGTGACAAAGACTTTGACTTTGACTTCCTATACAATTATCATATAAGGAATTATGAACAAAGATATCAGTATATAGTTTATTAATCAAATAGTGATCAATTCTAATTTTCGCTTCAATTTAATTCATTCTAATTCATTCATTCTAATTTGGTAATTATTATGTGAAAGTTTAAAAGGATTATAATGTAATCATAATAGTGTAATGAGTAATATTAAATAACTGAATTCAAGATGATAAATAAAAATATGGTCTGCAGGATAAAATATCAGAAAAGAATCAGCAAGTATTATTTATTCTTAATTATTTCAGTTCAATATTTATCAGCAACGGTATTGTAAGCTAAAATTCGGCATTACATCACAAATCAGTATTGCAGTCTACAGGTAGTAGGTATAAATGCAACATTTGGTTTATTCTGCGTTCGAGCGATTTCGTATTCAAAATGTACTGGGTTTTTCGTATTATATAAAATGTTAATTTAAAAACTTGCTAAATTAGCACTTCTTTGGAGTTAAACGACAGTGCAATAACTTTTATTTTAGGCATTGTCTTCTTATTAAAATTAATTTTTTTATAAACATTAAATATTTTAAATTTTTGTATGAATAAAATGAATTGTAATTGACAATAATGATATTCCTAGTCAATTTTTCGCTGATGATTTTTTTGCATTTTAAATGTTGTAGAGAACTACAATGGATACGGCATAAAATATGAGCCAGCAAAATGGACCATCCTATAAAACTGTTCAATTATCTATACAAAGAACGTAATCAACATTTTTGTAAAAAAAATTAACAAAAATATATTTTTTTAAGCATGAGCAATGTGAACTAATATGTAACGATCTTTGAAATTAAACGAATATGCAATAACGTTTATCTTAGGCATTATCTTCTTATGAAGTTAAAAATGAAAAATGTTTGCATGAATAAAATGAATTGCAATTGACAATAATGATATTCATAGACAGCTTTTGACATGTTAAATGTTCCACGTATATTATTATAAAGCAGAGTATATAATCACCGAGTTTCCAGCGGCGGCCATCGTCGGTGACGAGGTCGCGTTTGCTCATGAGGTTGTCGTGCAGCTCGGCGACGTTGTTGGACTCGGGGAATCTGCCGGCGATCCCGCTGATGACGATCTCCTCGCCGGGCTCGAGCTTGGGCAGCCTCCGGGGCTTGAGCTCGCCCTCCGCGAAGGCGCTGTTCGACGTCATCCTGTGGCGCGTCGCTAGCTTACTCTGGCAGCACTACTACCCCTACGAGCTTCTCGGCCGTTGGACACTGAGCGCCGGGCCCTGGCACATTAACGCGCGAGTCGACTGGGGCTTTGAGAGGCCAACTGTAACATCTATGCCGCAGCGCTGCTGCTGCCTCGGGCAAACCTTGTTGCGTTTCGCCGTGAGCGCAAAACTGGAGCCGGCTGGACGACGGGGGGCCTTTTATAACTGCCGACTGTTACGCTACGCTATATAGCCACTGTACTCCCGTATGCACCTGTTTTTATTGTCCCGCCGGCGCGTCGATCTTCTTTGCTCGGCCGCCCGATGCGCTGCCGATTTATAGGCGATCCTCTCTTCTCGCTTGACTTTCATCTGGGTAATATTCCTCTCAGGTGATGGGCGGCGTTAGAAATAAATTACTGCTGGGAGGCGCGAAGAAAAGCACGCGAAGCAATTACCAGATGCTAAAAAGAATAGGAATCACATAAATTTAAAATGTTAAAAAAGGTTAACACTTTATTGCAGTAGCTGCGAGATTTGCATTGATTTTCAAGACGCCTACCTTGTGACCCCCTGAAAGACGTCGAAATATGAGGTTCGATCGAACGGTACTATTTTTATTATACTAAAATATTGGTAAAATGTGCTTTTTAAGGTTTTCAGCTGTAGAAAATGGGGGTGTTACAAAACTAAATTTGCGCCGTCTTTGTTTCAAGAAAGAAACATAATTTAGCGATCGCATGCTTCTACATTAAAGAAATGGCATAAATTCTGAATCTACAAAGCTCATGCAATTTGGAAAGCACAATTTAAATTTAAATAAATATAAGCCCCAGCAAAATATTGAATCAATAAACATTTTATTTAAGTAATTAAATTTTGTCGCTGATATTCACACAGATGTTGGCAATAATTTTTTAACTTTGAGTAACATCTTATTTATATTATCTGTATTGTATGACAGACATTTTTTATATTGACTGCCCAACTATTATAATCATTAAGGATGATAAAAAAACTTCTGTCACAGTTAAAAGACCAACCCGTTTACCCTGTCGCGATTTAAAGAGCTTTATTCCCGTTACAGTAAAGTTATGGGACGTAACGTTAAAAAGTGTCTATATAATATCTTCGAAAAAGTGCATTTCCTTCTTCTAAAAGTTTTGAATAATTTAACAAAGATTCTTGCGCAGACGAAATATTAAGATGTAATACTGAATACAATAGAATCGTGAACTTTTTTATAACGAAGTATAAGAGCATGGGAAAATCTTTCTTTCAAGTTAATTTACTATTTAAAATTATGCTTTTTTTTATTTGCTTAGCTAAATTTTCTTAAATTTTTTTCTTTTAGTAAGCGTCCCTTTGGTTTCTTATATTTGCATTGAGATTGATTGGGAAATGCCTAAGGAGTAGAAATGGTTATTTGTCAGATTTTCAGTTTTGGTTGATTAAATGAATTTAACTAAAGTCAAAATTGACAAAAAGATTATATTTTTAAAAATTGGGTGAGACAAAGTCTCATTAGTATAAATTATTCTATTTTGTGTAAGAAAAAAGCGAAATTGTGCTCTGCTAAAACAAGGTCATTCGAGTCAACATCAGCGACAATTATTGCAGGAGATATGGCACAATTTTCGATAGCACCTATGATTTTTTTTTTCATTAATCAGATACAAATTTTATGTTTTTAAATGGCAGAGGAAATTCCGAATTATCTTAAAAAATTGTCAAATTAACGTAGGCTGGCTAATGTTGGAGAGTCAAATCAGACCGACTTCAAGTCTTTTTGTCTCGATGTCGCTGTTTTTCAATGGATATAGCTCGCAGTTAATATTTAAATCAGTTTGCATTCCAGGTATTTAGTAGTGGCAGTACTTCCCCGTTCTCTACTATCGGAGACAATCGCATCGAGAAGGAAAAGGCTTTGTTACATTGATCGGGAAAAATTAACGATGCGACTACCGCTATGAAATAAAAGTTGTCCATACTTTGCTTCAAATTCTTTGGAAAAAGAATTTAAATCAACGGCTTGTATTACAACAACTAGGCTGAAAATTAAAACTATTTGTACATGAAACTGATGTCTTTCTAAAACATTAAAGCTTCCATGGTACAATAATGAGAGCTTAGTAATAGTCGCTTCTATAACATTATATTATAATAACCGCTATACCATCAATTTAATTTACTGAAAATTTATGAATTTATGAATATATTTGTGAAAATATTCATTTCATTTGAATACTTAAAATTGCGCAAGTTTCAAGAGTTAGTTTAGAATCATAAATATTATATAGTAGTAATAGTTTTTGCTACGCGAAGTAAAACAATAGTAAAAAATGCTATTTTTCGCTAGGAAAAAAAACATAGTCGTCACTTATGAAAATTTTTGTTATTCAAGTGGTAAATTTTAATACTTTATGTTATGAAATAAACGACCGTTTTGTTATACCATATTTGCTAAATTCATTAAGACCAATAATAATTTTCATAAGATCAGTAGTTTCGATATGTTAAGATTATCAAATTTACAACAATGGTCTACAATAGTTGCTATATCATTTTTCTTTTAGTGTTAGATAACAATGACAATCTTATTAACTCAAAACATTTAAATATAATAATTGGTGTAATTGGTTCCCATCATTGATACGACGCAGTCTACCTATGATTATTTTATGTAAGTTTATAGTGTGCTCCCCACTGCTGCGCTTGCGGAAATCGAACGCTACTTTGCATTTCGCATGTTTAGACATTTTTCAGGCGCAAACATTTTCATGGTCGAACTCTGTAAGTATCGTGATATAAGTAGAGCGATGACAAAATTATAAGCACATGCTTGTGAGAATACGATTTTTCTGATAGTAAACGTAATCACAGATCGGAGATTCCATGTTTAGTTTTATAAATTTTAGTTTGTTTGCATATTTTTACGGCAGTCTATACAAATACTAAAATACGCTGCGATAATTCCACTACGAATTACATTTACTTCGATTCTCACGAATCTCGTCGAGTTCTTTGCTCCTCGTATGCTTACCCTGTCGTCAGACAGAGTCAATGACCTTTACGTGCGTGTGTGATCGCGACAGTTTTACATTTTCATATTTTCTGAAATAAAGACATTAAAGTCTACCGAAACTAGACAAATAAATGCAAAACTTTCAACTTTTGCAACAAAACTATTTTACATTGCATAACAATTTTTCTAAGCACGCGTTAAGGCTACAATAAAGCTTTATTTTATTCTGTTACGAACATTAATAAATAGTTTAAAAGTCAGAAAAAGAATAGAGTATTGGGTATTTGGAAGTCTTTAAGAGCAATAGAGAACTTCGTTTTATCTCTATTGTTCACGGCATTATAATTCCATTTAAAATCATATAGAAGATTGTTTTCTAAAGATCTATCATATAGAAGGTGTCTTCTTGCAGTACTCATACTAGGATATTATTCATTTTACTATTTATTAATGTATTTTGATGCAGAATTTCAGTGAATTATTCCCAATTGAGTAAAATAAAAATTATTTTAATGTTCTTTAATGAGCAGATGTAAACATTTAAAGACATGATTAAATTAACACTTAGTATGTACAACTTATGTTCCTGGTATTACAAGGTACAGCAAAGGCGGGTCAGGCGAGTTGGATTTTGATAGGAATAAATAATCATACATTAAACTAAAACAAAGTATCCATGAAAGTATAATCATCTTAAATAATGAGTGATATACTTGAAATTGCAAATTAACTGATTATTCATTAAAATTTGTCAGAATCATTTTTGTATAAAAATAGAATTATTATCCCTGAATAGAAAACATTACATTTAATCTGATTGCAAAGTTTAAAGGATTTTAGTTAAGAATGTATAAAACAATGTTGTTAAGGCTCAAATCTTTATTTGATAAACAAAGTGATAATTGTCATATAATTATAAAATCGCAGAGTAATTTAATGTACAATATTAAAAATATATTACGGCTTTCATACAGTAAATCATTTTAAACAAATCGATCCTTCGCGTTTTACACTAATGTACACATCGCACTTACGTTCTAAAAAATACAACTACTCTTGTACTTTGTTTTTTATAGGAATTAAATAATTAAACTAAATATATTTAAGTAGAAAAATTACGTATTAATACAAGAAAAAAATCGTTCAAAAATTGTAAACGTGGAATTTTTGTATTAATTGCAAAATTTTTGCAACAAAAAAATACTTACAAAATTCAATTTCTCAAAATGCTTTCGTTTCAGTCCATATAATTAATGAAGAAAATGCACCGCTGATTTATATACTTCAATTAAGTTATTTATTTATATAATTAAATAAATTTTTTTCGCAACGACGTGATTAGGCAAAAGTGCCACAAATACAGCCATTAAATCGAGTCTTTAAACTAGCTTAAACGATTCATATACTATTATGATTCACTTTAAACACTAGGAGGTACTAATTTTTTTTACCGTCAGTGACCAAATGAATTTGCAAAGTGTACTTTTTTCGATTGTCCATCAAGTACTTCCATTAAGCTCGATGTAAAACTAAATTCCGATGAACTTTCGTCATTTTGTGATCTGAAACATATGAATATAAAATAATATGAGTAACAGGATCGGAAGCACTTAATTTTTCAGTAAATAGTAAGTAAATATAACTGAATAAATAATTCATTTTGTCGGAGAATTTTAAACGACAACGTCTAGGTAAGTACATTAATTTTAATTGCAGAAGCGTATAATTGCATTTTATCAGAATTGAGATAACCATTGATCACAAACGTTGAAAAACTCTCATTAGTTGTCAATATGAGAATTGACAAACATTTAAAAAGAATTCAAGCAACATGCATAAGAGTATACATGAAAAAAACATAAAAAGTTAATACTTCATTTCTGGTAAAAGATAAAAAATAACTGATAACTTAAATTTTAAAAAAATGTAAAACATTTGTGCACATTTGTCGGGAAGCTATTTTCATAAAAGATATTTCTTACGTGTCAAGACTAGTGAGACTATCGCTACGTTTCTGGGAATTGGAGAATCCTTGTATCTTCAATACTTCTAATATGGAGTTTACAGTGGATGCGTAAATTCCTCGAGATCCAGCCAATCCTAAATATCTGACATTGTTTAGATCTAAGATTGTGCGATCTGGATTAGAAGACGGTGATTTATATGCATACGAATCAAGTTTTATGATCTCCACAGATGAAAAATAAACGATGAAAATATATGGTTTGCGGAACTCTAAAAAAAAAAAAGAAATTACATTTCAGAAATGAAATTTTCACTAATATTGTGTAATAAAGTTAATTAAAAAAAAAATAAATAAATAAAAAATGAATACATCCAATTTACTTACCAAATGTAACAGGGAAATGGCTCCATGTGGGGTCAACGCCTCGGGTTCTTTGACCATTTTCGTTTACGAAGACGCCGAATTCATTATAACAAAGTAAGAGTTCAACGTTTTGCGAATTTAACGATACATTTAGAACTTGCACAGGAAATTTGCTTAATTTAGCAACTCTACATAGAAGTGCCTTTACAGAATTATCATCTTCTTCTGGGAAATCTGTGAAAAATTTATCATTTAAAATAGTTTCTTAAATTATTCTTTTAAAAATTTCATAACTTACCATCAACCGAGTAATTATTTATATCTATTTGGAAAAACTTATGACAAGCTACTATGAGAAGATTTTGTACAAATAAGGCACTAGAGCAAGGCTCTTGGGTTTCAAGCTCTCGGACAGTAATGAATTCACCAGAATCTTCACTTGTGTACCATTTAAGTAATCTGAAAGATAAAAAATTAAAATGAAATGTATAATTAACTTGTAGTAATTTACTATGTACTTTTTCTAATTTATAAAAATGTTGTTTAGAAAAAAAATTATTAAGTCAAATTCAAGTGAAATAAAATATAATCGAATCTGAGGTCAACGGCAACATTGGAAGTTTCCCATGTAAATTAAAATACTATCATGATGAGTCCTTAGTATAACAATGTTATTCGATTCTGTTGCGAACTTTATTACCCCGGAAAGAAATAATGAAAACTCAAATTGACAAAATCTAAAATAGCAGTTACAAAAATTTTGTTATAAAGTAGCATAATTTTTCTTATAAATTCTAAAAGAACTGCAAATGTAATTACAAAATAAATTTTAATAATGTTGTAAAATTGTACATACATTATGTGGTTAGTTGTGGCTGCACAAAGCATATCCCCTTGTATTTGGTAGAGATGACAGCTCTCCGATCCTGTAAGTACTGGTTTGGTGCTGATTGCCGGTCTGGAGCATTCGGCAGCCATGGCATTGCTCTTTAGCTGCCGTAAATCGCACGAGACAAGTTGGCGGTCCTCACCGGCTATCATAAGAGCAAGACCCACTTGTGGGTGCAGAGTCAACTGGTACACTTGTTTTACTCCGCGAATAGCTGTTAAGCAGCGGGATCGACCAATTCGATAAGAAAACAGACCTTCCTCCGCGCCGAACAATATGAGGTCTTCCTCTATCTCCACAGCAGTATTCAAGTCCAACTAAAAATAAAAATGTTTAAACTTAACAATTCTTATCATTGAACATCGTTTCTTTTAATTTAATTGTTTAAATTATTTAGAAGTTAGAGCCAAATTTTAAGTAGTTTGGGTCATTACCTGATTTTTTTCTAACTTCACTATAGTATGAATCTTATCAGTCTTCGAAGATTGACTCGTATAACTCTTTAACGCTTTAAGCCAGTTTTTCTTATCTAGTTGACTAAGAGCCATGATGTCTAGCCTCGGCATTATCCAGCATGTAGTAGGTGATTTTGGTTCTATTCTAAGTATAAAAGGCATGTCAGACTGGGCGGTTGAAAGAACGTCCGCTTGATGCACCGTTTCGCTTACGATGAAGCCGTCCTTTTCAGCGAGATCCCAGTACTGGAGCGGCGCCATACCTGGACTCGGCTGATGTTCGTACTTGCATAAACGTGAGCCTTCCAACCGAAGGTATTTGCGATTCCAGCCAGACTTATTGTCATTGGGTAGTTTGACCCAACTCTCCATTAATACTATATCATTGTCTGCAGATTTTGGTGCAGAATCCGTGTCCTAAAATTCAATAACATTTAATTGTAATTTGTTTTTGAAAAGATATGCGAGAATGTAAAATATAAACGAAAGAAAAAAAAATTTACCCGTTCTGGCACATCATCAGGTTCGTCGATAGTCAAAGTTTGTACACTTCCGCCAAGACTAGACAGACTCTCGGAACTGGACCTAAAATCTCTAGCAAACTGGCGTGCGAAACCACCAGGCAGTCCACAATTGGCTGGTACCGAGACCGAGCATTGAAGGTGGGTCATTACCTGGCACTCCGAGCATACGGTTGCCTTCTTGCCAAACTGTATCGATTCCTTGCAAGACGCGCACTTTCCAGTCCTCATCGGTAAACTCACTTTGAACCGATGAGGTATATTATGACGCATTCGCTGCATGGATGCTTGCCTTGTCATCACTTCCGCTGAAACATCAGCGGGTTGTTTTTCCGGTGATGCAGGATTCGATCTTGGGACTGGACTCGCCGCGCGATTGGCCTTGAGAGCCAATAACTGTTCTGTTAGTGTTTTCACCTTTGCACGTTCGCACTCTGTTGAAGTACAATGAAATATTTCGTGTATTTATTTTCAATCAATATTTAAATAAAATGTTATTTTGTAAATCGCTAAATAGTTTTGTCAAATTTTCTTACCCAATTGATTCTCCAATTCCCGATAGCCAACCGGTAATGCGTTCGGATTGACTGGGGGTACGTTTTCTTTCTGCTTAGAACGGAATATTTTGTCGCAAACTGTTTTTTTGCGTTTGCTAGTCTCTTCAAGTTTCATTTGTAGATAATCAATGAGTTTGGTCTGCTGTTGGCACGTGCTTCCCGCTTTCATTTCTCGTTCTCGATAAAACTGTCGCATTTCTTCGAGCACTTCCTCTGTTAATTCAAACGCATACAATTATTAAAGATATACTTTGTAATTTTTCAGTGCAATAAAACAACTAATATGCATATTTACCTAATTCCATCACTCTGGCCCTTAAATCTTGACTCTGGTCAATGCTGTCTTGCAGATCAGCGGTCAAAGCTTCGTTTGCTTCTTTCAATTCGTGCATCCGCGTGAGATGTTGAGTGCTTTCTTCCTTGACGACCCTTACTTCTGCTCTCGACATCTCAAGGCTTCTTCCCATCTCCGACAAATTGCACTCTAATTCACCACACTTTTGCTGTAACTCTGCAACCTATTTAATAAAAATAATATATAAATGTTACCCATTACAATTTTAAAATAAAAGTTAAATGCTGCAACGAAACAATGACATTTACCTGTTTGCCTAACTGCTGCGCGAGTTTCTTGTACTGATCGCGGTGCTGAATCAAACTGCTCCTCTCTTCCTCAATGTCACTAGTTTCGGATTCCAGGCGTTCGATTGTCCTCTCTGCCACCATTCGCAGTGTTTTCTCCTCGTTCAAAGCGGCAACGGTCTCACGTAACTTCGCTTCTGCCGTCTCCAATTCTTTCTGAATTTTCATTTTCTCTTGGACGAGGGTGTTCTCACGAATCTCATGGTTACTGGTGAGCTTCTCGAAATCGTTGAGCTGCTCTTCCAGAACAGTGCAGGTCTCCTTCAAGAGTTCGATGTTCACTTGGTAGCCGCTGTTCTCCTGCTGGAGCTTCTCGAGTTTTGCCTCGAGTTCATTCTTTTCCTCGATCAGCTTCGACACTTTGCCAGATAGGCGTTCCTTTTCGCTCTGCAGGGAATCCATGCGGTCCTGACTGCCGCGTAACTGCTTACGCGTTGAATCGAGTTCGCGACGTAATGCTGCACTCGAACTTTGAAGCTCTTCTATCTGCTTATTAGCCAGAGTTAACGCCTGCGAAAGAATAATGGGGTCAATTAGTTTGAACGCCACACACTTATATACATGTAACAATACTATAACAAATTCTTTTGTTTTATTTGTCAAAGTTGAAAATAAAAAAATCTTACCCGTTGAGCAGAGTCTGCCTGTAATTTGTTTCTCGAAGCATCCTTCGTCGAATCTGCCAGCGAACTCTTGATTTTCTCAAGCTCCTCTGTCACCTTCTTTAGCTTTTCTTCCTCCGTCCGAATTTTCGCGTTCAATCTGTCTGAAAGTTTTTGCTTCTCGTCTTGTATGTGTTTCAGTCTTTCTTCGGCTGTCTTAGCCTCTCTCTGAGCTATCCTCTTGTCCAGATTAGCATCCGATAACTCCTTTTCTTTCTTCCACAAATTGAGCTGAGCCTGTTTAGCTGCCTGGCGCTCAGATGATGCTGTTTCCCGGCAAGTCTTAACTTGCTGCTCGAGATTCTCGATCTGCTGTTCCAAGGCAGAGATCTTCACGCTATCTTCAACTGTCGTGCCTGAACGACGATTCAAGGATGAGCGAGTCTGCAGCTGACCGTTCTTTAGACTTGTGTTCTCAGCCTCCAATTTCGCCAAATTCTTCTCTGCTCGACGCAGCATTTCCTCGAGTTCGCTTACTTTACGTCCTTGTTCATCTAAAATATCACGTTACTTTTAAAATTCAAACTTTGAAATATACTAAGAGTACTAACTGTACTTCCGAAACTTTTTACAGCTGCAAACAATTAAATATACTTTTGGTATACAAACCTTCTTTTTGTAGAGTAGCTTTTAATTGATTTTCTAATGCATTTTTATCTTGCGTAGTTCTTTCTAAATTTGCAGTAAGAGTTTTATTTACAGCCATGTTTATAGCAGTTTCATTCATATCTGATTTAGTAGCCTAAAAAATATAAATTATTATTTTAATAAAATAGTATACTAAAATATGCAAAAAATAAAATTTATTTGTGTATGTTCATACTTCTAACTGAAGCTTCAGTTGATCATTTTCTATCTTTAATCTTTCAACTTGTTCTTGTAAAGTAACTACCAATTGTTCCATAGCAGATGCACTTTCCAATTGCTTTGTTCTTTCATGGAGCTGATTCCTCAGGGTTTCTATTTCAGCATCCCGAGCTGGAATAGTCGCTTTTAAACTTCTCAACTGTTCTTCACAATCTTTCAATTCATTCTGAGTTAATTCTAAAGCTACGTTCAGTTTTGATTGTCTACAGAGATTAGAATCTTGTTCGTTCCTTAGTTTAGTCTCTAAATCTACGTTTTTAGCAGATTCTAATTCAAACTTAGATCTGAGTTCAGCTATTTGATTGTGAGCCGATACGGATATCTGTTCTAGTTTGTTTTCAACGCCAACAGCGCTTTGTCGATTTATTTCTCTCATTTTACTTAAAGACTTTTTATATTCAACCTGCAAATTATATTTTTTTTTTATTAATATTAAATTTATCTAAAAACAGATACTTTTAAAGCAATACTATTCTTGAAAATACTGACCTGAAAGACTCTGAGTTTGTGAAGTTCAGCATTAGCCGTTTCAAGTTCACATTCAAGCCTTTGCAATTTTGAACTCATTTCATTATTGCTTGTACATAGTTCTGTAATACGAACAGTCTGAGATTCGATATGCTTGTTAAGCTGCGTAACTTTATCTTTTTCTGCATTTTCCCACTTCTTTTTTGCACTCTTTATCAAATTTAAAGCTCTAGTTTCCAATTCTCTTCTTTCTTGCCGCTCCAAATCTGTTAATAAAATATTAAATGTACACCTTACAATAACAAGTCTTAATAATAACATTTTTTAACTTACCCAAGGTACGTTTTACATTAGCAAGTTCCAATTTCGTAGTAACTAGTTCTCGTTCAAATTTATCCCTCTCTCTATTAGATGCCTCTAATTTTGTTGACATTTCTTCTACTTGCGATTCCATATTCGACGACATTTTAAAGCTTGATTCTGTCTTATCTTGTAATTCAAGTAGTTTTTTCTTTTGTTCCCTCATTTCTTTTGTAGTTATATTGTGAAAAACTGTTGTACAAAATGAGGACATTGATAGATTTAAAAGAATATTTGCCTTATCACTAAGAAATAAGAACACTTGTTTTAATCACATAACTTATTTCATTTATTCAGAATACTAAAACAATACTCAGTACGCTGTTGCCGTAATTCTAACCTACCAAAATAAACCGCCGAATTCAAAATCCCGCTGGATTTTTGACTGATGGGTTATGGCGCCTTTTCATGAAGCGAATAATTTTTCGTAAGTAGCCTCCGCGTATGAGTGCGAAAGAGATAGTTAATGTATTCTCTTCCTTTCTCTCACTCGCGGCGATATTATTTGCTGACGCTCTTTCTCTTTTCACCCAATGAAAAAATTGCCGCGAATTTTAGCGCAAATTCTACGCGATAGTCAAGAAAGCATTGATAAAGCTTACTCTCTCGCACTCATTCGTTATCCTGGCGTTACAGAAAACTTGCAATAATTCAACTAAAAGCAATCTCGGTAAATTTTAGGGCGCAGACGTTATTAATTGGTGAATTGGTGCTGGTTGGAGTTAAAGCCGGGAAATTTGAATTAAAGGCAGTAAACGATAAAACGATACACGGTATGCGATTTAGGAACGAATTAAAGAAAAAAGAAAAAT